>BQMF02000025.1:467500-880000 GCA_027922465.2 Turritopsis dohrnii
TCGTGTGACTATTTAGCCGGTTAGGTCTCGTTCGTTAACGGAATTGTCCAGACAAATCACTCCACCAACTAAGAACGGCCATGCACCACCACCCATAGAATCAAGAAAGGGCTCTCAACCTGCAATCCTTACTATGTCTGGATCTGGTGAGTTTTCCCGTGTTGAGTCAAATTAAGGCGCAGGCTCCACTCCTGGTGGTGCCCTTCCGTCAATTCCTTTATTGATTCTAAGCCTGGGCTCGTAGCGGGTACCTATGTAAGGTATCTGACCTACTGGCCCGGTAGATATGTCTCACTGGAAGTGTCTTATCCAGTAAGTTCCATAAATACAAATAATATTGATGTACCGTATTCGTATTAATTTTTGCGGGATAAATTTTTGCGATACTTATTTTTGCGAATCAAGGGCAAAAAAAATTGTATTTTGCGATACTTATTTTTGCGAATTATGGTAATCAGAAAACAATTGCGGTATTTATTTTTGCGAGTAATGGAATTCGTGAACTTATTTTGAAATTATTTATCCAGATGAAGTATGAAATTTCCAGTATTTAAGGACAAGATTAAAGAAAAAGAGTATTATTTCCTTCAAATGTTGTTTTTCCGTGTCTAAAATACAGTTACATGTCGTTGATTATTTCAAATATATTTTGAATGGGTTCTTCATTTTCATCGAGCCATTCGTCGTCTTCATCGTCATGTTGATAAGATGATGCGAAAAAGTGGTCGACTTCTTCGTTGCTTTCAACTACAAAATCAATCGTCTCTGACTCGTCACTTAACTCGCCACTTAAAGGATCAATAGATGCAAATGGATCTAGGGGATCTAGTCCCTGTTTACCTTTCTCTAAGGCTTATGTGATGCATGCAACCTTCCAGCCATTGCCTATAATTTCCTTTCCTTCGAGCGCTGTTAAATAATTGTAAAGATCGTTTATCCACTTGGCTTGGAGAGGCTTGAGCACTGACATCTTCAACTGCACCTCAATGTTATCAACATCCTTACCACTGTCGAGCTCTTGAATAATACAACGACTATACCATTCAGTGAAACGCTTCTTCATATAAGCTTTTGCAACACCATTGACAGTAAGATCTAATGGCTGAAAAAGCCGAGTCATGTTGGCAGGTACCTTAACAAGCTTTATGTTGTTTTCAGTCATTTTATACATCGATGATTAAAAGTGCGGGCTGATTTTTGTCTAGATTAAGTGTTTCATTTTCTTTTTCAACATACGGTGTGATGATCTCATCTAAAAACTTCAAAGATTCCTGGGTGTTACTAAAATGCTTTGAGTTTACACTCAAAGAAAAAGATGATGGGAAATTTACCCGTGGAAAACTTCTTTGCGTTTTTCCTTTATATATAAGTTGCATCGGTGAAAACTTGCCCGAATATGTGACGTCAAAAGTCGCCGTGATCGAATCTTTAGAGGCACCACCCGTGATTGGAACATGTTTTTTTCCTTGCTTGGCGAGAGTATTGTTTGAAACAGGCCCGTACTTCATTGGTGTCTGGTCAAAATTCCTAATAAGTGTTTCAGGAATCTCATCATCTTCAACGATACTAACTATTTGGTGTTGAAAGAGCAACTTGGCTTCTTTCACAGCTTGATCAGGGATTTCTAACTTGTCTGTGGTGCGCATTCGCTTGACAAAACCCATCCTTCGAAAAAGACTTTGTGTCCAACTTGATGAAACTAAATCGATACATTTTAAGTGTTCATCTGAGCTCTTCTGAATTAGTGGTTGCGCAACAGCAATTGCAACAACAGAATTCACAACTCTTCCCTTCCGTCTCAAAATCAACAAAAAGTTCTTAACTTTTTCATCGATTGAACCAACCATTAAGGGTCAACCACGTTTCAACTTTGTCAATTCCGTTTTTTCACTTTTGACTTCAACAATTCTTCATACTTCTTTTTAAGACTTCTTGCTGTGCTTTCTCCCAGTTTAAGATGGGGATGGGATTTTTTAAACTTTCTAACTGCAGCAGTTGCACCGTGGATGGAGCTGTATTTTCCGATATCTTTGTCGGTGAGTCTGATATGTTGTCACTTTTTTTCGCAAGGTCTTTAACTGAAGATACTGCAGCTTGATATTCGAGTAAGACAAGAGATGATTCTTGCTCTGTTGGAAGAACATCTGAATGCTTTGCTAAAGGCAAATATAATAAACAATTTGCAAAAAGGTTGGAAAGCTTTCGCAAGTTGCCAGCAAACCCTAAAAAGCATACTGGCACAAAGTAAAACAACAAAATAGTAAAACATCTTGGTTTCAGTTTCTTTCTATAATGTAGACGTACTTTACTGTACCAACTCACTTTGTAATCCCAACACACTTTGTAATCCCAACCACACTTTGTAATCTCACTTGCCACACTTTGTAATCCCTGCCACACTTTGTAATCCCAACCTACCACACTTTGTAACCCCTCTTGCCACACTTTGTAATCCCTAAAAGCTCCCACACTTTGTAATCCTGTATTGCCACACTTTGTAATCCCTTAAAAATATCTCTCAGAAAATCGACAAAATTAATGTATATACCTTAATCGGACAAATTTTCGCGCGGATTTAATTTCGCGAGGATTTAATTTCGCGAATTTGGGCAAAATTCGCGAAAATCGCGAAAATTTCTTTGCGCGAAAATTTGTCCGATTAAGGTACCCTAAATAAAATCTTTTCTTGCCTTGAACGCTCCGCCTTAGGCTTTGCAAAAGTTCTTTTGGTTAATGCCAGTAAAATATTGTATTCTTCTTCGTCCACAGGATGAATGTAACAAGTGGAAACAGAAATCCAAACGAATAGAAATATCAACGAAATAAAAAACAAGTTCCTCTTAAAAAACATTTTTTCTTCTTAAACTAAACCTCTCTATGTCATCAAAACTTAACTACTCTTTATCCGACGTTCTACCAAATGAAAACTCGTTTCTCTATTTTAAAACGAAGTTATAAAAATAGCGTTCGAATTCAATTGTATCTTTGACATAATCTTCGTTCGAATTTTAACATATGTCAATTTCCGAGGGATTTGGAGTACATTCGAATTTTGATAATATATACAAACTATTTAAAGGAATTACAAAGTGTGGCAACAAGGGATTGCAAAGTGTGTCAGCTTTTAGGGATTACAAAGTGTGGCAAGTGGGGTTACAAAGTGTCTGAGGTTGGGATTACAAAGTGTGGGGTGTGGGATTACAAAGTGTGGCAGGGATTACAAAGTGTGTTGGGATTACAAAGTGAGTTGGTACACTTTACAAAATGTAAATCGAGCGTTAATTTTATTTTAACAGATTTTAACGCCATTTCGAATGTTTATTTTGATGCGTTCGATGACGTTCGATGAAAACAAAGAAAGCCTTCATGATGAACAAAGTAAAAACAAACAAACAGACTTCGGTTCCTTGTTATTTTCCCAAAAATTTTAGTTGGAATAATTTAAATAAAACGATTTTTCAGTATGCTACTCGTTAAAAGAGGATCCTAAAGACTAAACACAAAGAATGATATACTCTTTTTCAACCAGTTCGCTTTGTACTGTATCAAGTTAGACTAAACTTCTCTGAACTAGACATCACAGATACCAATCTCTATTTTTTCTTTTTTATGTTTTTCTTTTCATTTTTTTCAGGTGGTCACAATTCTTTTTATCAACATCAAACCTACCGGTAATTTCTCTTTCCTTTCTCGTATCCATTTTCAGTTCAAAAGAAATTCATCAATGGCTTTTAGACAGACACAAATATTAGTGGCTCTCCCACACACGTTTGAAACCAGATAACAATCAAAATCGAACAAAAGTTTTCGATCGAATATTTTATCGACTCTTCTTCGCACATGGTTTTTCAATTTTGAATGAAAAGAAAAAAAAACACTTACTTGAATTCTTTTGTTGTTTATTTCCACTTGAATTGGAGAGACGAAAACGTTACAATAGCAATACTTTTTTGAAATGACCATTGTTAACTTGTTTGATTATTCCTCTGCTGTACGTGGTTACCATTACTACCGCCGTTATTGGCAGCCCCAACCGGAACAAAGATTGGTCTGCTCTCATGAAAAGAATAATCCTTATGATTTTTTTTTGCAATAAGAGTAACAATCCCCGAATCTGGAATGACAATCAGGCATTTGCCAATGGAAAATTCAAGAGTTACCAAGTATATCCTTGGTAGAGGGGCCCAAGTATATGCTGTTCTAACTTCAACCAACTATTGTGTATCGCCGTGGGTTCAAGGTTGTTTGGAAATACCTTGCCGCGTAGAAATACATCTGCCATCGACTTTGAAGAATCGTGAACTTATTAGAATTTACTAGTATCCCGTGTAAAAAATTTTTACGGGTTTTAATTCTGAAAGTGACGTCTCAAAAATGGTTTCGAAAAATTAAATCACAGCATGACGAACAGAAAGGGTGTAAGTGCTGTAAGTACTTTAAACTTTAAATATAGGGGAGCAGAACAGTCGTTTTACTTGGAAGATTTGAAACCCATCAAAAATAAAAATACGCGCTGTGCATCCGCTTTTTCACTCTGAAAATAAATTGTATCGATTGAAGATGCAATGCAATGGTTCCCCGTGATAAAAAAATATAACGTCAATACGGCACAACACAAAACAACACTTTTCACCTTTTTAACATTAATAAATCTTCGTGCAATACTTTCGTTGTGTTGTCTATCGTTTCTTGATCAAAATAAACATTGAAAACGAATACGTAACGATCAAAACAAACGCAATGTAAAGGTATCTTTTCCTTATACTAATCGTAGAAAAACATTTACCGTGACCGCAAAAACGACCCGAAATTTTAGAGAGTGAAAGCGTGAAAAAAGCGGATGCACAGCGCGTATTAGAATATAGACTAGTATCCCGGGTAAAAACTTTTTACCGAACTTAACTTCGAAAAGCATGGGTCAAAATCGCCTTTCCCGTGAACAATCCCCGTGATGAAAATTTTAATTTAGGAATTGGAAACGGAAAATGTAACCATGTTGTAGAGCTCGAAAAACTGATCAAAAAAAATGTATGGGATCGTTTCGTTACGACCAACCGTTAGAGAGATATCGCTGATCAAAGATTTCGATGACGTCATATCCGCAGTACCAAATAAAGTTTAGGCCCAAATGATGCGTCATCTCATCACCCGTATCGCGGCCCCCAAAAAACGTCAGTTATCCCTATTGGTTCTTGAGATATTTCCCCAAAAACGTCGCGTTCGATTAGGGATGCAATGCAATGATTCCCCGTGATTATAAAAAACTGACGTCAAATGATGCCACGTGCTTTTGGAATGATCGTGAAAAAAGTGTTTCTCGCATCTACGTGGTTTTACGCGCACATAAGAGGACGATGACCGTAAATTTAAACTCAATATGTCACTCCAAAATAAAAGTGTGACACACAACGCGAATTAGTATAAAGACTACCCAGCCGGCACAAGACGTCTTTTAGACGTCTAAATCAAGTCTAAGTTACGTCTTTATAAAGACGTCTAGCTAAAACGTCTTTTAGACGTCTTCAAGATATCTTGAAAAATCTAAGTCGTCTAAAAGACGTCTAAAAATCGTCTTTAAAAGTACGTATTTTATTGGCACTTCCAAGACGTCTTTTAAACGCCATCTTTCTCAAGACATGTTAAAGACGTCTTTAATATGTCTTTTTTTATTCTTTCTGCTTTTATTCGATTTTCGAATGTTTGATATTCGATTTCATAACAGGGTGACACATTTAGTTTTAATAATCAACATAAATATGTTGTTATTTTCAGTCAAACTACGAGGACAAATGAATTAATGTTAGTATAAAAGATTTTATATGATCGTATTTGATGCTTAGTTTTTTAAAAGCTGGTTGTTTTTTCGATATTTATGATATACTGAAACCTATTTACCACCCCCTGATTATCGTATCTGAACCAGATTAATTCTTAAGCAGTTTCAAAAATGTTCCTTCGAAAAGCTCTTGTTCGTGCTGTTTACAAAAATATGTAAGTACCGTAAATCCTCGATTAAGCGCCGCGGCGCTTATTCAAAACTCGACTTTTTTGATGCTGCGCTTAATCGAGGGCGGCGCTTATTCGAGGGCGGCGCTTATTCAAAACAAGAGGTTTCAGACAAATAGATATTTTTTTCTCTGTAAAATAATTAGCATATTTCTACATCCTCGTCCTCATCTCCTTCCTCATCAGGATCGAGTAGCTGGTCCGGCTCGTACGCATCTTCGATATCGGATTCACTTGGCTGGAACGGATCATTTTGAGGTTCATCGAGGATCGATAATTGTGTTCGCAGCAGTTCTCGGCTTTGGGCGCATGGTTGTTCATCTTTGAAGCAATGAATTTGGTGTTCAAGTGACCCATCTGCTGGTAGAGTCAGGCCACAATGCATGAAGGAATCTTTGATCATATTTGAAGGAAGAGCTGACCAGACATCAAGAATCCATTTTATGACGGCTCTTCTCGGTGGTGCTTTTAAATTTCCTTCAACTGTCTCGTTGTTTATTCCTTCTTCTGCTAACCAGTCATCATAACGTTCCGTACACTCTGCCTTGAAAGTCTTGTTCCAAGATACATCTGGCGCTTGGATGTATTTAGTACATCCACCTGGAACAATAACAACATCGATTTTTTTCGCATTCAATGACTTTTTAACTGTGTCTTCAATGTGACATTCATAGGAATCCCATGCTAATAATCTACGTTGGAAGGAAAAAGTCCCTAGTACTTTATCGACCCATACATGGGTTAATTCAGTGTTCATCCAAGCATTGGGCGAACTTGCAATTACCGCTTTGCTTTTAAATTCTTCCGACAATACTTTTGTTTCCCTAACAGCTTCTTTGAAAACAATCATCGGCTTTAGTTTTGTCCCATCTGCATTACAAAAAGGTTGATAAACCAGACGAAAAACAAAAGCTTGTTGGACACGTCCCCATCGAATGTCATCCTTATTGGACTATTTTCTCCAAGCTGACAGTTCAAACAGAATCGTTGCAATTGTAGAAGGAAAGAGAAAGCGTGAAATCGGGTTGGTCGTTCCAGGAAAGTTTATATGCTTTACGAAACAACTTCGTCAAGCTAACATCTTATTTAATGAGCTGGTGGAGAAAAAAACTAAGTATAGCCATTTTGAAATGGATAGAATAACATTTGCTAAGAAAAAATGGCCAAGTGTTGGTCTAGAATAAAATATAACGTGTTATTCATTTGTCATTCCCTAAAACAAGAAATGTCTCGATTAAGCGCCGCATTTAACAACCTAAGATGCGGCGCTTATTCGAGGGCGGCGCTTATTCAAAAAGAAGTTTAAAAACTGCGGCGCTTAATCGAGGGCGGCGCTTAATCGAGGATTTACGGTATTGTCAATCTTCCTAACAGAATTCCTAAGGACAAAAAGCAAAGCGTAGATTTTAATGATACGAATTACATACAAAATCAACATACATAACTGAAACTTAAACCTAAAAACTTAGAAAGTTAAAAAAACATTAAATTTTTAATTACACATACACCCCAGGAAATTCTTAAAGCACAGCTGACATAATATGAAACTTACGTTAACTGCCAATAAACTTAATGAACAAAAGAACAATAAATTTAATTAGATGCTGTGTAAGATATCACAGTCATTACGTAAGTCTTACAATATATACGGTCAATCTTCCTAATAACGAACAGACTTCCCAAACAAAAAAAGTAAACAAAGATTTGGATTATGTAAATATGTGATCCAAATTAGCAAACATAACTGAAGGCAGTTAAAATTTACAGACAGTCGAGATAAGTTTCCTATTTGCTATCGTAAATAGCAAGTCCTATTCCTAATTAAGGGCATTAATAATAATACAGCCAAGAACTATACCAGTAAATGCTAACAAAGCTAGAGAAATATCAAACATAAAATGATGCAGGCAGAGGTTAGACAGATATTCTTGTTGTAGGAGCTGAAGAGGAAACTGAGCTGAGCTCCAGAACTTAAAAGGCATTACAGCCCACAGATGAAACAAACGAGCTTTTGTATTTAGAAAAGCTCAAAAGAATACCAGACATTTTCAAAAAAAACAAAAACCTTTCCTTTTTGACACACTGTTTTTATAAAACATTGAGAACTTGTTTTTAAAAAAGAACAAGATGCCCTAACAGGCAAACGGATTTCTGCCAAATCTGCTGAAAATAAAAAATAAAAGGCCATGTGACTTGAAATTTGAAAGAGATTGTATTTATATATGATTTCCAAAATAAAACATCACATTTCTAATCATGTCCTCTCCAAGACATTGTCAAAGGATAACTGACACTATCTGAGATTTATAATGTATATACTGTCAATAAACTGGATTACATCTGATTTACATTATTATTATTATTAAATGTATTTCAGGGATCCATAAAATGGCATTTCATCCAATAAAAAATGTAACAATAGATAAATACAATAAATACAATATAGTTAGTTAAAATTGGTATTCATAGTTAAAATAAATTACTACATATGTGCATAAGAAGTCAGACAAGAAATAGACTCGCTGATGTTACATTCTTTATTTTGCTGGTACTAAACAGTATCAAGGATATATTGATCCTTGCAGATATCACAATGAATGAGCACATAACTCTAAAAGATATGAATTTCTGAATTTGATAACTTTGTGTCAATCTTCCTAAATGACAAGCACAAAAAGGCACACAGATTTTGGTCATGCAAAATACATCTACATAGACCAAAATCAACATATAACTGAAATCAGACATTTTTGTTTTAGTTTAATTGATATGGCATACACCCACAAACATTCTTAATCTAAGTTGACATTCATGGCCTGTTTATAAAAATTCTTTAAGAAATTTGAAAATAAGTGTTAATGATTTTTACAACACAGCATTGCATTTCTGATTTCATAGGCACCCCAGGGCATTGTGAACGTGTAATCGACACTGTATGATGACATAAACATCCTTTATTTTTGGGGAACGAAATATTACGCTTTTATTGATCTTTTCAGATATCACAGTGATTTCGTATGTTAAGCGTACTCTTTAAACATGTGATATATACCGTCAATCTTCTTCATTATGAATGGTTTTCTCAATATTGAAAACACAAAAAGTAAACAAAGATTTTGAAAGTAGCTATACTTATACGTATATACGTATACTTATTACGTATGCTCAAGCACACAAATAAATTATATAAATGAAAGGAAAGTTTTGTATCGTGTTTCATGTGCAGTGTTCTGAATTTACACAGTTGGAAGATGTTTTAATTCGCTGATTAGGAAAGCCATTCATAATAAGGGACATTATCGACAGTGTATAACTTAAAAACTGATATAAAATATTAAAAACATTAAAACATCAAACATTGAAAGTAAGTGGTGCAGAGAGTATTCAAACATTTTTGATGTTGGAACTTAACAGGAAACTGAGCTGAGCTTAAGTATCCAGAGCTTGAAAAGCATAAAAGCCTTTATACGAAACAAACAAAGATGTTTTCAGGCTTTTCAAGACATCTCAAGACATGTTTCCACTAAAAACAAACAAATATATATCTTTTTGACTCTTCTGTTTACAAAACGTTGAGAATTTTGTTTTAGTTAGAAAACAGGGACGGCGGAACGTTTTTGAAAGTGGAGGGGCTGAAATGTTTAGTGTCTAAGGAGGCGCCACCATGGTTGGGGCCAACGGGCCGAGAAAATTTTGAGTTTTCAGTCCTCCAGATTGACTAAAACGCAATCTAAATTTTAATATTTCAACGAAGGGTAGAACAAGAAAACCAACAATAATACATAGGTATAATAATCAAAAACATGTTTTTAAATTCAAAAAGAAGCTAACTGACAAAATCAAAATTTACAAATCATTTTCTGTGAACTTCCCAAAAATTCGAAATCTGTTATCATTCGCTTGGGCAAATAAATTTGCAATTTTGATAATGTCCAATTGATCTGTGCGTTCCTTATGGAAGGTTAGAACGGAGACTGCATTGAATCGAGCTGGCAGCATGGTTGATCGCATCCATGTCTTCACTCTTCTTGCCGTCGAAAATGTTCTTTCTGCAGTGGCAGCTGAAGCTGGATTCACGGCTAAAATTTGATAACTTTTAAGACATTCACAAGATACTTTTTCTCCGCGTCATTTAGCATCTTTACTTCTTTCATCAGCTCGTGAAAGTGGTCGATTTTCTTTCCTTTAAGTAACACCTTAAGAGTCGCGAGTTCAACGATCAAATCATCGATGTTTACATCGGTTTTGTAACTTTCTTTAACGAAGTCAATTTCCACAGACGTTTCCTCACCCTTCGACGTTTTAATCAGCAAACATTCCAGCAGTAACAATTTCAGAGAATTTTCCTGCGTTACTAGCGTTATCTGAGTCTTTACTTTATCTCATAAAACATTAACTTTTTGTAAAAAAAAAATCATCACTTCTTGGCAAAAAAGTGGGGGGGCTAAAGCAACGAACGAAAAAACTAAAAAGAACAAGAGCCAGATGGCGCAAAACGGTAGCAGCAAGTTTACTTTTCACGCAAACGCTTTCGAAAGTTTACTTTAAGTACTAAAAACTTCTTCACTGGGTGTTTTCTAAGATCTCACTGGTGGAAAACAGGCATTAACGATAAATTCAATGAAAATGATTAATTAGTGTAAATAGGGTCTAACCATAAAACACCAGCAATAATTTATTTAAAGACAAAAGAATTATACATGCGTGAGCTGTGTAACATGTTTTTTTATAAGAAATTTTTTCGTAAGAGCTTATGTAAAAAAATAAGTTTGTTTATAATAATAATTTCTGACGAAGCCAAAATTGAATTCCAACAAATAAACTGCCTTTTTGAACTAGATCTTTGAAAACTTTAATAAACAAACATAGTGTAATAGCTAACAAACCAAACGTGGTAATAAGAAATTTTGAACTGATAAGCTTTACTAACAAGAAAAGCAACATATCAAGTATTTTCAGTTAGCGTAATGAACTAAAAATCCCATTTTATGTACGCCTATTTGATTAGAACTCGAATGAATTCTAATTTCGTGGATTACGTTATTAAAATATCAAGTTATGTACTTTTAAAATAAAAGGTAATCTACTTTTAAATGTTCGATATGAAAAAGCTTCCAAATTACGAAGGCTGCGTTCCTTCATTAGAATTTACATTGCGTTTTTGATAGAGTCCCGCAGACTCTAAATCGCAGACTAATTGCCATTTCGGCCGGAGGAGGAGGAGGTAATTTTTCTAATTTAACGCGTACTCTAATTTAATGCGTACCCTGTTTTTGGCGAAAAGTCGTAATTAATTTTACTCTAATTATTAACGCGTAGCCGAAATTCCAAGTAATTAATTTTACTCTAATTATTACGCGTGGTCAAGCCTTGGAAATGAAAAGTTAGACAAGAAAAATTTCATTTTTGATCAACTTTATCTTTCTTTCAAAATTACAAATCAAACGGATCTTCGTCATCCTCCTCTGGCTCCTCCAGATCATCTAATGCCTTTTCCATGCACCGCTGATAAAATTCATTGTTTCTGACTTTTTTGGGGTCAGATGACGTAATCCCGCATACTTCAAATGAATTTTGAATCACAGTGGGATTTGAAGACAGATGCTGGTACGCTGTGTCAACCCAATCAATCATTTCTTGTCGTGTTGGGGTTGGAATTTTGAAATTCGGATTTTCTGTTGATGAAGGGAATTTTTCGATGGCATCGGAAATGTAATTAACCCAGCACTTCCTCAACACAGCTTTGAAGGGCCTGTTCAAACAAACGTCCATTGGTTGACACTTAGAAGTGCAACCTGCAGGTATAGCTAGTGTATCACAGTCTTCCTTTAGCAGTTGATTTTTGACAGATTCTGTCAAATGAGCTGCAAAGGCATCGAAAGTTAATAGAGAATTGTTGAAACCTTGCTTTTTCGATTCAGCTCGTACATGAGTAAGGCAGATTTCATCGACCCAGATTTGCATCAATTCGTCATTCATCCAGGCTTTTTCCTGCGTCTTAACAATAAACCCTTTTGGGATGTTAAGATTTTTAATAGTTTTGTCAGTTTTCCCTTTAAAGATGATCATCGGAGGAAGCATTTTTCCATCTCCAGTAGCCGACAAAACAACGGTAAGATGCTTCTTCTCGCTTCCAGTTGTACGAACAACACACTCCTTGACTCCTTTTGAAGCGATCGACTTTGCAGGCACCATATCGAAGAAAGCGGGGGTTTCATCCATGTTTCCGACAAGTGAGCGAGGATATTTTCCTATCCTCATAAATTTTGCTGCATCGGCGTAAAACTTAGTCAGAACCCCCTCAAGTTGTTAAGAAAGTTTTTGACAAACGGACGTGCGATTGCGTAGGCAGAATCTGTTTCGAGAAAGAAATTTGGTCAACCAACCGTTACTTGCTTTAAATTTTGGATTGTGCGGTACTATCAATTTCTTTGCTTTTTCCTTCAAAGCCAAGGTGGATACAGGGAAGTTTTGGTCTCTCAGGACCAACACCCACTTCACAAGCTCCTCTTCTACCTCAGGTGGGTAACTTGTTTTTCGTCCTGCACCTGGATGGTTTGTCTTCTTCGCCTTAGTACCTCTGCCTTGTATTGGTTTGGTACCAACGATTCCTCGGACTGTCGATTCATTCAGGTCGAAAGCTCTTGCAGTTTCGTGATAATTTCCACTATTGACATAATGCAACCGGATCTCAGCTTTCTTTTGGTTGGTGAAACGCTTTCGACTCTTGGTTGGTGAATGAAGATCATTAGATGGTAAAAGGTAAAAATTTTCAACAATCGTTTCGTAGCGCTGGTAGTGATCGATCATATTCCAAAAATCATGACACTTTTACATTTTTTGGTTCACGTCTTGAAGTGTGATAGGCTTGAAGGGTCTCCCAACAGGATTTTTCTTTGCTATTTGAGTCGGCTTTGGCGTTCCTATTAAGGGAGAATATTTGAAAATGTGCATATTGCTTTAATAAGCAACTGAGCTGCTAGTTGCTCAGCCCTGAAGATGGTCCGGGTTAAAGATAGCAAAAAAGAAATTTCTCTACTTTACATCAATATTTGGATCCTGAACCATAGCTTATCAGTCAAGAGATTTTTATCTTACCTCCAAGGCAAACAACATCCATATCCGTACTGTCGTTTCTTTTCTCTGGTTTGTAAAACTTTGAAATCGAGGATTGTACTTTCTTTTCGTCTTTTTCAGAATCCAATGCTGGCCTTTTCAAATATTTTCTCAAAGATGTTTGAGTCGCCATCTTGCAAATCTTGCAAATGCATATCAAAAGGTTCACAAGCTTTTCTTCGGATAAACAAAAACATTCGACTGACGCTCTGCAATGTCTTCTTTTCAATATCTGCCGCGAGGTTTAAAGTTTTAGAGCACTGCAAGGACTTCTTTTCAGTGAACAAAAAGACATGTCGTCCCCTGGTGAAGATAAAATGAATTTGACTGATCTGATTTTGGAGTGTGATATTATCCCAATCCTTGTCGAAAAAGAGCTCACAATCGAGTGTTGCATTAGAGGATACCATGTTTATCAACACCAGGATACAAAAATTGGAAACACTTTGAAAGTTTCTCGCGAAACAAGGGTTGCTGCGCTTGTTGAAGACAAATATGCTATGGCTGTTAAATCTGATGACAAAACAATTGGTCATATCCCAAAGGACTTGTCAAAAATTACGTACTTCTTTATGAAAAAAGATGGTAAATTCAATGTTAAAATCACTGGGCCGAGACAGTACTCTCGTGATCTCATCCAAGGAGGGTTGGAACTTCCGTGTACGTATACGTACAACACAACTGATGAAGGATTATACGGACAACTGGTTGAGTTGGTTTCAGATTTTATGGAAAGTTACCGTATCAGAATACAGAAACTAGATGCAAAAAACACAAAGAAAAAGAAGAAAAACACTGAGAAAAAATAGAGTTCAAAAATACAATACAATATATGATACATACTATGTAATATATACTGTACAATCCTGACTAAATAAAGATTTCTACGTGATATCTACCTCCAATTTAGCGCGTCCAATTTAATTTCCCCTAATTATTAACGCGTACTCAGCACGCTCGGATATCGTAATTAATTATTCTCTAATTTTTCACGCGTAGCGTCCAAAATAATTATTTATTGCCACGCGTTAAATTAGAAAAATTACGGTAGTAGTAGTCCACGGGTGTTTTAATACGGTATTCGCTTTCGCTGCTACCGTAATAACATGCGTGATAAAAAGCCACGTGCGTGAACACAATACATTAATAAGAACATCGAACATAATAAAAGCCATCGTGCTGAAAATGAGCGTCACATATTTCAACACGATCACAGTTCAAGATAATTATAAGTTTCTTCTATATATTCTAAAAGGGTTTCTTCCCGCTGACATGCATGGCATGGTGCTTTGGTTTCATGTAACCGCATGCATGAATTTTCAAAAAACCACTAGGTTTGAGCAGTAAGAAAAAGAAGAAAAAGAAGAAAAACAGAGCCGGTTTTAATGTATTTCTTGCTTTCGCAGAAATCCAATGAACACAGTAGAATCTTTGTAAGATAATCATAAATTTTTACCCTCTACTCTCGGTCTTGGAACTGTAAATCTATTCAACATTGATCAATCACATTTTGGAAGTTTCTTCGGTCACGCTGTAGTGTACCATTATGCGAACGGCGTGCAAATGTCGAAAGTCGAAAAAAATATCCGGATGATCACATGGCGGAAATTCAAGCCAATAAACTAGCGCTATTAAAGTTAATTAGCACCCTTTCGTAATAGTGGCGCTTCATGCACCAATGAACTTTGAGACGGAGGCTGTATGAACCAATGAACTTCGAAATAAAAAAAATCGCGAGGTTTGGACAGTAAGATGAAAAAAAAAACAAGATGCCCTTACGGGCAGAAGGATTTCTGCAAAATCAGCTGAAGTATGAAAATGGAAGACTAACAATAACATTCTTGAAACTTGAAAGATTGTGAATACAATACAATACAACATTGACTGCTGCTCAGTGTAGACTGCACACAGCAGGTGGGCATTGTGACACACAAATTAAAATGAGATTTGTTATTGGATTTCTGCGTAAGCAAGAAAGCCTTTACGATCGTCTTTGTTTTTCAAGTAGCGGTCCTTCAAATGAGCGCCCATCCAAGAGGCAAAATCATTGAATAAGTGTCCCCCTCCACTCATACACCACCGTTTCTTCAAGTAAGCGCCCATCTTTCAACCTTCAGAAACGAAAACGAAAACATTTTAAGAGGGTGATGACCATGTAGAAGTAGAGATTTGAAATCACTATCAAGAAAGAAAGAAAGAAAGAAAGAGAGAGAGAAAGAAAGAGAGAAAAATTTCAATTAAAGACAATTTTTTTGAATGCGTCCAATTTTATTTTCATAAATAAGCGCCCCTCTCAAATAAGAAACCAACCTACAAAATCAAAAATGAGAAAGCTACAAGATTAGAAAAGGAAGAAGAGTTATAAAGACAGAGCAAGGTGGCGGTTAACCTTGGATTTAAAAGATTGTAGATCATACTCAGCAGGAAAACAACTATGAGGGAGAGAATTCCAGAGGCGAGCAGTCCGAGGGAAAAAACTAGATGAATAAAAGTTATTATGGCAAGTTGGGACCTGAACAGTCAAAGGATGAGAATTCGAAGAGAGGCGAGTTATCCGAGAGAAAGTTTTAGGAGAAGGAGTCAGTTGATGCAAGTCATCCGAACAATGCCCATGAAAGTATTTATAGAAAAGAGACAGGGAAGCAACGTTTCTCCGATGTGAGAGGGGGTGAAGATTAGCACAAAGATCAGGGCCAACTAAGTTAACTAAGCGCTTCTGAATACGATCGAGAAGATGAAGACAATGAGCAGAGGCTCCAGCCCAAAGGTGGCAGCAGTACTCAAGACAAGGGCAAATAGTGGCCTTAAACATGTAAATGATAGATTTAGCCGAACGTAAGTGACGGACCCGAAAAAGTGAGCCAACCTTCATAGCAGCAGATTTAGCAATGGACTCGATGTAAGAATTCCATGTGAAATTCTTTGTGAAGGTTAAACCTAAAAGACGAACCTGAGATGACTCTGCAAGCTCACTTCCATTCATAAGAACAGAAGGAATTACAGGGTTCCTGAAACGATTAGTAGAGAGAAGCTTAGTTTTCGAAGCATTGAAGGAAACCAACCATTTCTGACCCTATTCAACTACTGTCCTAAGATCGTCCTCCAACTCAGCAGCCATTTCAACCTTATCAAACAAGTCCTTAGTCCTTTCAAGAGACGAGTAAAGAGTAGTGTCGTCAGCGTAGATAGCAAGTTTACAGAGAATACAATCGGGAAGGTCGTTGATGAAAATGAGAAAGAGGGTTGGACCAAGGACAGAACCTTGAAGCACCCCTGAATTAATAGAGTAAGAAGAAGACGAATGACCATCGAGAACCACCTTTATACTCCTGCCACTGAGAAAGGACTTAATAAAATTTAAGAGTGAACCAGAAATGCCATAAGACTTCAACTTGTGAAGAAGGCCACGATGCCAAACCTTGTCGAATGCCTTAGAGATGTCAAGAGCAATAGCTCGTGTCTCACCACAAGCATTGAGGGACTGACATACACGTTCGGAGATGACGGTCAGAGCATCAGCAGTGGAACGACCAGAACGGAAACTATGCTGGTGATCAGAGAACAGATGAAGAGATTCTAGATGGTGGGTGATGGAAGAGTTGATCAATGATTCGAAGACCTTACTTATAATAGAGAGAAGACTAATAGGACGATAGCATAAAGGGTCCGATCTCTTACCAGAGTTTTTGAAAACAGGCACAACAGAAGCAATCTTCCAACAAGAAGGAAAACAAGATTCATCGATGCACTTCCTGAATAGCCTACGGAGTATGGGAGAGAGTTCAGGCGAGCATTTTTGCAAAACGATTACAGGGATTTCGTCGGGACCAGTAGCCTTAGAAGAGTCGAGAGAACAAATAACATCCGAAACCATCTTGGGAGTTATGTTCAGAGAAGACAAAACCACGTCAGTTCTAGGGTCAATATCGGGCAAAACATGACCAGTGTCATCAAGGGTGGAGTTCCTGCTGAACTGTTTAGCAAAGAGCTCCGCCTTACTAACAGCAGATGTCAACACCTCAGGACCGTTGAAGAGTGGTGGAATCAAAGACTTACCCTTATTAGAAAAGCTCCAATAGATACGCCAGAAATCACGAGACCCAATAGATTCAGATATAAGCCGATCATGAACCAGATTTCGATAGGTGCGTTTAGCCTCTTCAATGACTTTTTTACAGTCGTTGCGAGCTCTGGTGAAAAGACGCCTGTTGTCTTCACTACTACAACGTTGATAACGATGGAAAAAATGATTACGATGGGCAATTGCAGCAGAAATGGCAGGAGAGAACCAGGGTGTAGAGTGAGGTTTAACCTGATATTTACGAGAAGGAACAAATTCATCAATACCAACCTGAAGCCAAGAAGAGATCTCCAATGCACACCTCTCTGCATCACAGGCAAAGATATGATCCACCGGCAGGTCACGAATCAAATCTCGAAAGCTGTCCCAGTCACCACGATGGTATGAATAAAGTTTGCGATGAATAGGTGGATCGTGTGGGCAAGCGGAATTAAAGTCAAT
Organism: Turritopsis dohrnii; assembly: GCA_027922465.2. NCBI lineage: Eukaryota > Metazoa > Cnidaria > Hydrozoa > Anthoathecata > Oceaniidae > Turritopsis > Turritopsis dohrnii. Next base: position 485,145 of record BQMF02000025.1, read on the forward strand.
GGCTACGTTGACAACAGAATGATCAGAATTACCTAAAGGAGCAGATGTTGATGTTTTGCAAATGTTCGGGTTAGATGAAAGGAATAGGTCAAGTAAACAAGGCTCCTGATCAGCTCGATCAGGTACGCGAGTGGGAGAGTTCACAAGCTGAGTAAGAGAGTGAGAGATAGCGAAGTTGAAAGTGTCAATGCCAGATAGGGAGGTAGTGTGTGAGAAAGGTAACCAGTCAGCATGATGAATATTGAAATCACCGAACACAAAGATATTAGCAGAAGGGTGAGATATGAGAGCTTTATCAATATTTTCCGAGATAGAATTGATGACTCTGCACGACTGAGAAGATGGGGAGCGATACACAAAGAAAAGATAACTAGTTGAATGCAAGAGAGAAAGACGTAGACAGATGAAAGATTCGTCAGGAGATTCGAGATTCAATTGACGACTGACAGGAAGACAGTCAAGAACATAGATACCAAGGCCGTGCATAAGAATAGATGAGTCCTTGCGATTAATAGGAAGATAGCCAGGTACATCGAAGTCAGAAGAGCTAATAGAAGGGTTAAGATTAGTTTCACAAATAGCAAGAATTTCAGGAGATGAGTTGGCTAGAAAAGATTCCAAATGAGAGAAGTTCCCACGAAGTCCACGAATATTAGAGAAGGAAAGTGAGAAAGACGTTGGCGATTTACGAGTACCCGATTTAGATTTACTAGAATTTGACATTTTTTTTCATAATGAGGAGAAAGAAATCCAAAATTGTGTTGGCTGAAGAACTCGTGCTAGAGGATCATTTCAATATAGGTTTGCTGTTAGCTATGAACCTATTGTCGTAACAAAAGCAATGCTGTGGCCTCTAAGGATGCAAACCGTTACAGCAGCAGGGCAGTAGTAGCAGTAGTAGTGCCAAGCGCAACTTGGCACTACTACTGCAACGCCATTTTTCGACTGTTGATAGAGTAGCCTCTCTAAGTAGCCAGAGTTCGGGCTCATGTACTACCAGTCGACAAAGTAGCAATCAGGTAAAACTACTATCCTAACACCCTCAACATAGATAACTAAGAAGCAGTATTGAAAATAGATTCAAGCATTTGTCAGACAGTCAAGTGCAACAAGGAGACCGGTGTTCATCATCCTAGAGTAGATATAGCACTGCAAGCAGCACATCTACACTAATAGACGAAGTAGGAATACTAAACGGGTGGTATCTCTACCTGCCCCTAAAGACAATTATGGCTTGCCAACCAGATGTTTTTATCGAGACACCATCTCTAGGAAGGTTGCCAACCAAAGCTGAAGAAGCCTTCCCCTCCATTAAGCAAGACTGACCCCGCCGGACGCCAACCCGGTATTTTAATGTCTCGGGGCTACCTTAAAGGTATTAAATTTCGCGGGTAGAAAATTTCGCGATTTTCGCGATTTTGGGTAAAAATCGCGAAATTAAGTACCCGCGAAAAAATGTCCGAAACCAAAAATCGCGAAATTAAATACCCGCGAAATTTTCTACCCGAAATTTTAAATTCGCCAAATTTTGCATTCGAAAGTTTTTCTTAGCTTTTCCCATGCATTCTTAGCAGAACTAATGCATTCTTGTGAAGGGGAGAGTAAAATAAACAAGTTAATTCAAGTTTTTTACTGTTTCAGTCTATTTCTGCTGTTTGTTATTGTTTTAGTTTCCCTTTATCGAAAAAAAAAACACGAATTAGAATACCCTGAAAATTTTCGTAAAACCGAAAATCGCGAAATTAAATACCCGCGAAAAATTTCCAAAGCCGAAAATCGCGAAATTAAATACCCGCGAAAAGTAAAAATTTTGCAAACGCGAAATTAAGTACCCACGAAATTTAATACCTTTAAGGTAAAGGGGGTTAAAGTGTCTTAATGATGAAACATGTGCTGATTAAGTTATCAGCTTAAAAATAAGCGTCCGGGCGCTTGTTTGAGGCATTACGAAATCATAGTTGATAAAGAATGAAATTCACCTTTTTACATCTTTACAAAATCTAACGCTCATCAAATCAACATTCCCTTAAAGTTTTTCCTAATGTTTAGAATCTAAACTAAAGGAAGTGTTTCAATAAGCTATATTCTGCAAAGCAATCAATAGGATCAAATTGATCTAAAGGCGCAAAGGAAAGGTGATAGAGGAATTCGGTTTGATCTTGGGTTTGCATAAATGAGTGAATAAAATTGTAACATGATGGAGTAATTGAAAGAAACCGATGCAAAAATAAATGAACGGTTGCTTCAAGGCGCTGGCGAATAAAAATGGCGCTTCAAACATCCACAAAATACGCAGAGAAAATTACCAAATTTTTAAGGCTTTAAAATTGAAAAAATGACAGAAGGAATTTCTGAAGCTAGTATTAAAGCATAACAGCAACATCGACATTAGGGATAACAATGGAGCTTAAGCACTGGATTTACGCGACCACTTATGGACATGACGATATGCTAAAGGATGTTTTGAAATAAAAGGAATCTTAATGTAGTTAATGTGTACTAAATTAGTACACATTAACTACATTAAGATTCCTTTACATTAGTAATGTACACCTTTCGGAATAAATGCTGTTTTTTTAATTAAATATTACAATCGAGAATTCTTTTCTGTTTTCTCAATGTCAGTCATTGACTACTATTACACTCAGTAAGGGGAAGATTATTATACAATGATGCTACTCCAGTTAAGATCGTAATCAACAGGATGTGTCGCAATCAACAGTAAATGTCGCAAGGTCGCCAGTACATGTCAAAAATCAATAGAAAATATAGCAATTTCCCACAGCAAATGTTGTAATGTTCATGAACATTTTTCTCAATTTTCTCATTCCCAAATTCAGAATCCTATTCAATCTTTTGGTTTTTGTGTGATATAGTGTAGAACTATTAAAATTCATATTGAACATTCTGGAAGTATTGTGTGTAACACTTTCCATACACGCAGAATAAGTTTTGCAGTTGCAGGTGGTTTATTCCTTAAATAGTCAGCTGGTATTTAAATTAATGTTCTTTAATCGATATGATGATAGCGAGAAACTTTGAGTAACAACCGAGTATTATTTTAAAAATTTAACGAAAAGTAGATGTGCTGTGTTAGATGTGACAGTGACTGAACCAAAGTAAAGAACTTCAGTTTGTATAGATTACCTACAAATTCATATTTAAAAAAAAAGAATTTCAGAGTTGAAGTGAGCCACCCTTACTTCTGATAAACACATAAAATATGTCATTTTGACGAATAATGTTTTGTAAGGGAGTTGAAGGTATATATTTTTTAATAACTTACATTTAGTGTTTTTCTACATTTTTCGTCTTACATAGGTAAAGTTTTACTTTCTGTGCGCGTATGTTTTTAATTTTGTTTTTGTTTTCATATTTCTCTTCAAATTTGGTGTTTAGCTATTCTTCTGTTTTACCCAAAATTTCATTATTTTTTCATAGCATAAGCTACAGAACCTGTCGACCAGAAAAAAGCTAATTCCTCTTCTTCGTCATCTACACCATCTTCATCTAAAGGCATGAAGTCCGGCGTTGCGAGGGCAATATCGTCTTCTTCGATTTGGTTACTCGTAAGCGGTTTTCATCGGGTTCAAATCAAATGGAAAGTTGGGATTTTAAGATTTCTCTACAAGCGCTACAGGGTTGTTTTGACTTTAAGCAGTGAATATTCTTGTAACAGTAGTTCGATATCTTGCTGACGTTAACATTTCTAAAAACGCTCATTGTGCGAACATGTGATCAGCCTTGGTCAGCCTTTCAGTGCAATCTCTATTTCAAAAGACCATAATAGCACAGGTTCCCCTAAACCTTACACTGTAACCCTCCAACCCTATATTGGAGAGAATTGTCTTAAAACCATTTTTTCGTTGAAATGTTTCGACATATATTCTGTTTTCATCAGTACAAAAAGTACAAAGTGAATCGTAAGTTTGTATAAAACTGCAATCCTGGACAAAATACTGTGGCAGTAAGCATGAAATTAACATCATGAGGCCCCCTTCACCCACCGTCAATGTTATCAATGTTTGTTGGGGCCTCTAGCTGGACACAAATCAAAACAATGATGCTGGGGGTGTTTGAATTCTTCATGAAAAACATCAATACTGCCACAATTTATGTCCAGGATTGTAGTCAATTAATAATGGCCATATTTCTTGAAATGTTGAAATACAAAGGCTAAACGTGTTAAAAATTAATTTATACGGAAAGTAAAAGTGTATACATTATAACACACGGTGGTTCATAAGAAGACAAAGATGAAGAAAAGATCATTAAAACAAGGAACGGGTGACAGAAAACGCATAGAGCAAGAAAAGAAAATCCAAACCGAAAAAAACAAACAGCAGCAAAGCTAAAATACAACAATTATACAATGAGAGTTCTACTTTTATATCTAACTTGACTGTTTCAAGCAGGATTAATCCGACTAATATGCAAACCTTCCCTTAACTTTTGTTTGGGCAGTATATACAGTATGTTTCAAAGAATTGGCTACAGAAAATATTACTGCAGTTTTTAAGGTAGAGAAGAAGAAAAGAAAATCGAAAAAGTCAGTTTGCAAAAACTCCTGTTTCTTAACAATTAATTAAGATGTTCAAAAGAATAGTTATTATTTGTGAAGCAATCTTACTTGTATTGTTTATATACATGACAGTTTTTATCCCTTCTTATATAGTCGACAATACATTATCCAAATTACATGGTAATTTCATCAATATAACTGCCATTACATCCTACACAAGTTAACTCATAGATGACGTTTGACTTTGAATGATTAGCATTTCTATTTACCCCTTTTTACGACTACCTCTCCGCCGACATTTGTCATTTGTCACTTTACCGTCAATTTCTGAACCAAATGTGTGGAGACAAAAATATGGCGCTGTGGAAAGTCATGCTTGTATCTTGCGCTTAATACTGTTGTAAAAATACTAAAGGCGCCTTTTTTATCACGAGTTTTAATATGTCATTTCTTTGGGCAAGTAGATTTACATTTTCGATTTTCGTGTCTACCAACCGAATACGAGCTTACCAGATACTAACCAAGCTAGTCATTTCATTTGTGATTATAGTCTTTTGATTTTTGAGTATACAGTTCGCACTGATCTTGAGGTCGATTAACCCTCTTTTTTTTATTTGTAAACTATATACTTAAAAAAAGTCAATATAGCATTTTGAAAATAAAAATAATTTAAAAAAGCAATTATTTTTGTTTTAAAAAACGTAGCAACACAACCAAACTTCTTGTAAACCCAAACAAAGAACTATTGGCAATTATACAAATACCCATGATGTTACTGAGGAGTGAGTGAATATTAGTCTTTTTTAGATATGCAAACTCCTTAAAAGACAATAACTATGCAGTGGCTTATCTTGAGCCGCCTCCCGCTCTTGTACTATTGCTAGATCATCTACTGTTACAAGGTTGTTATCGCCCTTCTTTCATTTGTTTCTTTAGTTTTTATTATTAATAGTTAATGGGGGGAGGTGGGGAGTAATTAGAATAAAATTGACATTGTGAACAAAGAAGTTATAGATAAGGATAAAGCTGTGTCTGCCTTGTGCTTATCATAACCATCAAACAGAACCTACATAATCTATAATAAGATAATAACATTTATGATCTTGCTGAGGCCAATGTTATGTGGAATCTTCGAATTATCAAAATATCTATAAATGTAATACAACATGTGTGTGAACAACATCTTTTAGTCAATTTAATCTAAATTAAAGTGGTTTTAATCTTTAAATCAATTAAGAGAATGGGCTACCAATTTTATATTTATGTAAAAGATTAAAAAAGTCTTCAGTCTAAGCACACCTTCGTGAAGTTCATCTGATTGTGAAAAATTCGTTAAATGATGATTAACATGGTTGAACTTTGTTTGGCTTATCTGTTGGTTTTATGGATCCTCCTTTCTTTCATCAACTGTAAGTAAAGTCACTTCTCCTCTTGAAAAATTCACGTCTATTGATTTCTATTTGTTCTTTCCTGTAACGCTACGAATTTTTTTATGCTATCCAATATCAGAAAAAACTTATTTCAAATTTGGAGTCAATAATGACTGAATTATGTATGGTGCGTATTGTATTTCTTTTTGAAAAATCAATACTAAAAGTCAGCGTAAAACACTTCTTAGACCACAGGTAAAAGCCTCATAACTCAAAATATAGAGGAGATTTTTTTCATTGATGAATATAGGAGTCTGATGGAATTTTGAAAGAGGCCATCGATTTGGATTTAGTGTGCTATGTGTACTTTAGTTTTCAGTAGATTCTCTTATCTCCGATATGGTTTGCCACATTGGATAAAAATAAGATATAATATAATGTATATCAATAACATTTGACGTTGGGAATACAGGAAATAGGAATGTAACATGGGAATAAAGTGTAATATTAAAGGTTGATAACATTTGCTTCGTGTCTTTCTATTCTGGCGTTTTGGATGTTATGTTGTCTATTTAGAATTTACTTTTTAGCAATTTTCCTATTTTTCTTATGTACTTTTCGTTGCAGCCGCTACAATTCATTACATGTATTAAGCGTGATGTTTCACAATTCAATGTGGACCTTACTTTCTGGATTTTTTTAACTTGAATTTAGACTCCTCTTTGATGCATTGATGTACTTAGGTGAATTGGAGGAGATCCTCATTAAGTGTTTGTCATTTATACAGACGCAGTGTATACAGAATTTAAGCTATTTTGTAAAGCTTCAAGTTGTTTTCCAATTATGTATTTTCAATAACTTATTTTCACTTACGTATTTCAGGATTTCAGTTCTTTTGTTGTATTCATTAAATTCAATCTAACCCCGAGTAGTAAAGATGTTGTATTTTTGTGTGAGTATTAGATTTACTTGTCACAATGTGTTCATCTTTCTGGTAATTATACCATTCATTAGTCTTCTGTCTTGATTAGCAGAATTTTAAAATCTAATTAAGCCTTACGGTTTCTGCTTATCCGCATGCGCTTATTTGATTGTTTCTGGAAGCAAGTGCTCAATAACATCAACCTATGTTTGGCATATAGCAAATTGAAGCAACATAGAATGAGTCGCTGAGCTAAATAGTAAATAGTAAATCTGCTATTTACTCCTACCTAAGAGCTATTTTCATCTCTAAGTTAAGATGTATTTCAATTTACGCCCTCCTATCTAAACGAAATTAAATTCACGTATGGGTAATTATGTGTTTGAGTCTTTGAGTCAGTTATTATTTGAGCTGAAACGAAACAGAAAATAAAATAAAATATTCTAAATATGTCACGAATACATTAACCCCTCTTTCTTTCACTGAACTTTTGCAGTTTCGACATTCTCTCACATTTTCTTTACTTTTTTTCAGGTTTGTTTCTCATACTATAAAATGTAGCATCACAATCGTAATATGACGTCGAATTACATAGATTTCAACAATTTGATTGATTTTATTTTAATAGGTTGTGATTGCCGTACTTACTATGCAGCTGTCAATGGCTCAGACCAAAGAAGTTGTGGAGATATATCATATCCTTGCCAGTCTATAGGCTATACACTTCATAAAAAGGTAAAATCTAACGACACACTTGTCTTGTTAAATTATAATTGTGATGAATACTTAGTTGAGGACACCATTGTTCTTTCTGTCTCATCGGTGACAATTTCAGCAAGATTAAGCCAGTATTGCTTGCCGACAGTTATAGGAAAAGGAGTGCTCAAAATGTTTTCTATTGACGAAACCTTAACGACGGCATACATATTGATAAGGAATATAAATTTTTTGGAAATGAGCGTCCTTTCAATCGCTGCAGTATTTCCTCAAGCAATAACTCTAAATTTTATTAACTGTACAAGTGAATTTAGAAAGCGGTTTGAGCGGTCTGTTCGCTTTAAATGTTACTTATGAACAACATGAGTCTGATCCTTTGATGATTGACGAAAAACTTAACATTTTTATTGATAATTGCACATTTATATCTAGTGGTATTCTAATAGTCAATAATAATTCGAACAGAATCATAAATCTGGCCGTTACTAATTCCCTATTTTCTCACAATACTGCAATCTTTGTTATCGGTGCCTACTCGTTTACTCTTCAAAAATGTCAATTCACTCATATCACATCGACCATGAAAGCAACGACAGAGTGTAAAGGGTTCTTTTTGTCTGATAATACCAGATTTATTAACAGACGAAGATGGGTCAGTTTTACTAATAATCAATATGTTGTGTCTTTGAAAAATGTGCTGCTGGTTGAAATAATAGATGCTCTTATAGACGACGTTTCGAGTCGAGGTCTTGTGATGGCGAACAACTCACATTGTTCGATTCGTAATATAGCAGCAAAAAACTTCAGATTCACATTTGATATTTTCTTTTTCTTGGGAGGTGAAAACCGCATGTCATTTATTAATATAGCAAGTGGTTCGTGTCTACAGGTCATTGAAATGTACGGTTCTGATTCCCTTATGGCGTCAAACATAACTATTGAGAATGTTAAATTTCACTGGATTTTGTATGCAAGCAATGCAATTACAGTCAGCATTGAAGGTGTTGACATCACAGAACCGTTATTTACGTTATTTACGGTACATAATTTTACTTTGCTCAATATTTCGGAGGTAAATGTGGAAAATGCATCCATGACACAATTACTTACCTCTCACAATGGAACTGCAGTATCAATTTCAAAATTAATTGTCAGAAACGCAAGATTTGATAATCGCATTCTCGATATTTCTAGTGTAAATGCTGTAACATTAGCTGATGTAAAAATCGAAAACGTATCTAATTGGTATTTCGGAGATAAACTTGGTAGGTTTTCAACAGGTTTTAATAATTGCTTATTGTATGAAGTAAGGGAAATAGAAAGAAAGGAAACATGGAATTGCCCTAAAGGATTGGGATACTGTTATCCTATTAGAGAATTTCACGGAATATTATTTCATTTGGAAATCATTGGTGATCTAGAGATGTCAGAAATTGACATTGAGAATGTGTCTTGTGTGAATGCTTTTGATTTTAACAACGCTACTACCATATCAATATCAAATGTATCTGTAAAAAACACAAAATTCCGAGTCAAAATGTTTCATACAAAAAGTGTCCATAACGTTCACATGTCAGAAGTCAACATAGAAACTGGATCCGGCATCAGTCTATTTGAATTCCAAAATGCCAAAATAATATTAATGTCAAACTTAAACATCAAAAATTTCAAATTAGAGAAACACAAGTTTTTCATCGATAACGCAGAGATGTTAGAACTGTCAGATATAACAATTAATAATATATCTTTCACTGCTATTGAATGGAAACTCTATTCAAGATTGGCTAAAAATCTTTTTTATTTGCAAAAACTTGATGTTCTGAAAATATCAAAGATGAAGGCAGAAAACATATCAAACATTGTCGAATTCCTTTCTTCCAAAGCTAGTCAATCAATAGTAATATCGAATCTGGATATCAAAAATGTAAAAGGTGAAATAATGTTTGATTTAAATTGTAAAAGTCTCCATATATCTATGATAAATGTCAAAAACTCGTTAACATTTACAATTTTTCGGGTGAAAAATGTAGAGAAAGCATCGTTGAGCAAAATGCGATTTGAAAATACCAAAGTTGCATCTACTGTCATCAAATTTTATAATTCCAGTTTTGTTGCTATTGAAGACGTAATTGTTACAAACTGTAAGGTCTTCTGTGTCATAAGAAGTATCAAAATAAGAAATCTGAATATTTCTAAAGTGAACATTGAAAGAATAGAATCACAATATATCTTACTCTTCGAACCTGGTGGATCTCTTCCTGATGACGTACATGAAGAAGGTAAAGTACGGAAATATAAAAATAAATATGTCGTGCTAGGATCTGTTGAGAAGCGTGAAACTAGTGATTTGTATGATTTCATTGGCTATACCAATCAGTTATTACCGGGCCAAGCAAATATTAAACATATACAATGTTTAATATTATTAGTATAAGTTTTATCTTCTTTTTCAGAAAAGTGCTCAATGTCTCTCAACAGAGCGTGGTACGCAAGTAGGTAAATAAACGAGATTTAGTTTATCCGTACTAATAGTTTCATGCCACCGTACTCGGTAACAATCTTCAGCGGAATAATACTAAACCGTAAAAAATGCATTACAATAGCTTCTAAAAATTTGACGTCACGTGATATTTTCCAGACCGTGGTGGAGAAGCAGTAGATGTTTTCTTCTGTGTCGACATTTGGCTATTATTTCAGTCCTTTTGTTCAATAAGTTTTTTCCAGGATACACTGCAATTTCGTATTTTTCTGCGAGGCATAGTGCACATCTTCCGGATTCAGGCGTGAAAGCTTTTGCGTGTTTCAAAATTCGCCAGGTTACGTTAGGGTTTCCGTTTTCGTTTTTGAGTTTCCAGTATTCCGTAGAAAGAGCAGTGCTGTTTTTATATCTTTCTAAACGGAAAGATGTTTTGTGGTTTGTGAAGCGCTTTTTGAAAGTGCTTTCGCTAATTCCGATGTATTTCTTTTCCCCGTAGTGTGGAATGTCAGTTGTTAATGTAGCCTCGTAGACTATGTTTGTTGCAAGACAGTTTCCAGCCATCGGGCAATCTTCTTTTTTGATGCAGTTGCATGTTCTTTCGTCTTCTCTGTGACCGGTTGGTGTGAGAATCTTCTTGTTGTGCGCGTTGATGGAAGACTTGATGTTGGGCATACACGAGTAGCTGACTTTCACATTATTTTTATTAAAAATCTTGTGGAACTTGTGTTGCCGTGGAAAATGCTTGCGCACCAGGTTCAAAAAGAAACGACCGATGTTCGTAGACAAAGTTTTGTTAAACGGTGGGTTAAACCAAATGATGTTTCTCTTTCTATTTCTATTCCTCCTCTGGGTGTTATTGCTCGGTGTGTATTTAAAATCATGATTGTATCCCGATCTTCTGAGGGCTTCTGTGTAGTATGGTGTAGCTGCATTGAAAAATTCTTCACTGGATGATAGGTTGGAAAGGCGATCTTGGATTGATATTGGGATTTGCTTTATTATGTTTGGTGGGTGGTTTGATTCAACGTGCACGTAGTTGATTTCATTGCCTGGTTTATGATATGGTCTAAATGTACCGTCGGTAAGGTCTAGTGTAACGTCTAGATAGTCAACTTTCTTCATGTTGCATTGGATTACTATATCTAGCTTGTGTTTCCTGAATATTTTTTGGAAGTCTTTTTTCGTGCGTTCACTTTGTGGTCCACTCATGTTCTTGAACACTGCAAGTCCATCATCCCTGTAAAGCCCAATGTCTTGCTTTTTGTAAGTAGTTGTTATTTCTGATAGAAGGAAGCAGCCGACGAGCTCGCACACCTCAGCGCCATCATATGCACCCATTGTAACATCAAACAGCTTATCCCCTTTCTTTACCCAGCTTTCTTTGTTGTTAAATAACAGTGACTTCCGTGAATGGAGTATGATTTCTTTATCTTTTTCACTCACGGTTACAGTACGTACAGCAAACTGTAAAGCATTCATCAACAAATTTTTAGAAATTTTTAGAAGCTATTGTAATGCATTTTTTACGGTTTAGTATTATTCCGCTGAAGATTGTTACCGAGTACGGTGGCATGAAACTATTAGTACGGATAAACTAAATCTCGTTTATTTACCTACTTGCGTACAATGTTTAATATATATACAATATATGTTGCGGTAAAATCTAATATGCACCAACTTTTCGTCACAGATTTTAATACCACCGGTTCGTCTATTGGCCAAGTATTCTATTTTCAAAACGGATCAGCAAAACTTAAATATATTGACATCAGTGCAGATAACTATTGTGTTATGTCGATAAATTCCAACTTGAAATTAGAAAACTCTTCAATCATTGTCTCGGAAACTGCAATTACTTACAAAGCTATTAGCAAAAGAGGTTTAAAATTCAGCCTAATTCACGTTAAAGTCATTTCTTCCTGCAAAAGAAAACCTGTCATTGAAGTTGTAAGTGAGTTACCTTTTGTTTTTTTTTTGTAAAGCGATTAGATGTTATCTTGACCAATTCAAAAACGGGACTTCCCATCATTGACATCAAATATAAAATTTCTGGCAAACCTAACTTCAAATACCTACAATCAAGTTTAACTTGTCCACAAAACAGTGACCCATACTTCACCATTAGTACCGGTGATATGTTGAACTTTCAGTATTTTTGCCCAGCATGTGAAAAAGGATTTTATATAGTTAAAAAAATTCCAGCAAATTTTTCAATGGACGTTGAATATCAGAAGTCCTTTGCATGTTGCCGGCTTCTTCATCAACCGATTATACACAGTGGTACTTCAAGGGACGTCAAAACGCAAATAGGTGCAAACAATGTCCCGTCGAAGCAACTTGTGATGGTAAAATCAAAAGTAATGATAATTGTTTGGGGTATTATAATCCTATTAATGGTGAAGTAACACATTTTCCTTGTCCAGCAGGATACTGTTGTGCAGCTAAAGACAAACCATGCGATTCTTACAATACATGTAACATTCACCGAATGGGGACATTATGTGGCAAATGTATTGATGGGTACTTAGTTGACTATTTCTCAACTAGCTGCATCATTGCTTCTCATTGCAATCATGCTATTTACTTTTGGGGATATCTAGCACTCTCTGCTTTCGTATACATAATAGTAGTTGCATATCTAGATAAACTAAAAGAAATGAAAGATTAATAATGAAAATTATTTATCTGTTTAGATGCAATAACTTTTTACCAATTAAAACAATATCTGATGAAGAACAGCCAAATGTAACAGTTATTCAAATGAGAAACATCAGCTTCCATGTAATCCACAATGGCAACAATGAAGTTCAAAGTGAAATACAAGTGTTTCCGAATGAAATAATGCAGGCTTCTGAAGAGGATACATGCAGGGCATCTGGGATTTTTAAGGTTTTTGTTGGCTTCTATCAGTTGAAACAACTGATAAATGTTGCGTTAGGAGAAAAATATGTTAGTTCAACTTTTGATAGAATGGTTACAAGCATCTTTAATTTAGAACAGATTAAAGTCCCTTTCAATTTATGTCCGTTTATAACTTTAGACGATCTTTATAAAATCGTTGTTAGAGATCTCTTTTTCTCTTGCGTGATCATCTTTCCCCCTGTTACATTAGCATCTTTACTATTTATTAGATTTACTTTAGGAACATATTATGGTAACTGCAATAATCAAAAGATGTTAGAAATTAACCAATACCACAAAGAAGACAATGAAATGCAAGAAGAAGACGAGATAGCAGCACGTAGAACGCAGGCACATTACCATCAAGACCCATATGCATCAACAACTCAATCGAAGGAGTTATCAATACTTGGTCGCTCTTTTATATGTTTCCTTCGCTTATTAACAATGCAATACAAAACCCTGGCAACATTCTCACTTATAACTCTCAATTGCATCACTATTGGAGGAGTTGATGTGTTATTCATCAACGGTGAAGTCAAATGCTGGACATACTGGCAATACTTTGCAGCTGTGTTTCTTTCAGTATGGGTTGTGCCTTTTCCTATCACACTTACATATGCTTTAAAGTTGTTAAAGGCCAACATAATCACTGTTGAAAGATTTATTTGTTTTTCAATATTCCCTACAGCTGTACCTCTGCAATACATTATTAACCGCGGAGAAAAATTCGGCTATGTAGCTGCTGAACCTAATAGGTTAAAACTAGCGATTCTGGAACATTTTGAGCAACCATTTAGGCACAATAGTAAAGGTCGGTTTCCACTGCGGTATAAGATGGAATAAGCTGGTCTAACCAAAATGGAATAAGATGGAATAAGAAAATTGTTTAATTGGAATACTATCTTGTCTCGAAAAACTTTCGTGACAGAAAGAGAGAGAAGTTTTAAGAGAAAGATGTTTGAGTTCGAGTGCGATGAAAGTGAAGATGATTTGTTGGAAATGGCTTCCCTTGTAATAATCTTAAGGAGGCGAAGGAAAAAACAAAACCGTGAGGTGAAAAAGAAAATTCGTCGAAAACCCAAATTCTGGGTTCGTGATATTTTTCAGTTGAGAGAGGAATATGGAGAATATCACCGATTGATCAAAGAATTGCGTGAAGGGGATCGTGAATACTTCTTCAGGTAAGCGTATCTTTTAATTTTATGTAAACACAGATAATTTAAAAAAAGTCGAATTTTTCTTTCTTTCCGTTACAACATTATCTTTCGAATGAATATGAATGTAAGCCCAACCTTGCAAAATACTCAAAAGATTCATGAGTGAAGTTCTACTGAAATACCCTACTCATTCAAATTTCCCATAGCCCCGAAATTTATTAGTTTGAAGTACAAAATTTCTTGAAATCCATGAATTTTAGATGGATAGATTTTACATTTAGATGTTTCTTTGTTTATTTTAGGTATTTCAGAATGTCACCAGACCGTTTTCGACACCTTCTGGGACTGGTAGCCCCCTTAATTCAAAAAAAGATACGAACTTCCGAAAAGCAATAACAGCCGAGGAAAGATTGGCATTGACATTGCGTTTTTTATCGTCAGGGGATTCCCAACAATCATTATGCTTTTCATTTAGAATTGGAAAAGCAACAGTCAGCCGAATCATTGCCGAAACTTGTGAAGCTATTTACGAGGTTTTGAAAGAAGACTACCTATCAGCTCCACAAAGTAACAAAGACTGGTTGAAAATCTCACAAGAGTTTGAGGACACTTGGAAAATGCCTCACGTAATCGGATGCATCGACGGCAAGCACATTCGAGTAGAATGCCCAAAACTTACCGGCACACAATATTATAATTACAAAGGTTTTTTTAGTGTTGTGCTTATGGCAGTTTGTGATGCAAATTATTGCTTCACTTTGGTTGATATTGGGCAGTATGGGAGCAACAATGACAGTGGTATACTAGCGTCCTCTATCATGGGCGAAATGTTTGATCAAAACGAAATGAACGTACCTAAGCCCTCAAAAATCCATCCGAATTCCGAGCAAAAACTTCCCTATTTTTTGCTTGGAGACGAAATTTTTCCCCTTAAGGATTGGTTAATGAGGCCATTTCCAGGCTCTGGAGCATCCGAAGAAGAAAGAATTTACAACTACCGCCATTCGAGAGCTCGCCGTTGCATTGAAAACGCATTTGGAATTTTATCACAACGATGGCGGATTTTTTTCAAACCGATAAAAGCAACCGTTAACCATGTAGAAAGCTATACATTAGCGTGTTTAGCTCTTCATAATTACTTACGGTTAACAAAAAATGCGAAGTATGTACCAGAGGGGTTTGTTGATTCTGAGGATAGTAATGGGGACATAATACCTGGTGATTGGCGAAAGGAATCGATGGGCCAAAATGGAGCGTTTCAAAGTATTGCCTCCCTTCGTGGTTCTCGGTCAAAAGGTTCAGCGCTTGACGTTCGAGATAATTTGAAAACCTTTCTAAACAGTGAAGAAGGAAGCGTTCCCTGGCAAATCGATTATGTAAGGCGCACATCACACTATGCTGTGTAAGACATTTACATTCAAAACTGAAACAGACGTTTAATTTGAAGCCTTATGTTCACAATGTTGTGATTGTATATAGCATAAAAATATATGTGTCTATACAGTATATTATCGATAGAAAACATGTTCAGTATATTGTATAAGAAATATATTTCGCTTTAGAATGAAATGAACAAAAAGACATTTTTTACTGAAAAAAACTACTGTTCATTTGAATGTTGCACTTCGTAAAGCCATGAAAGTTGACTGTCTGGCATTGGGGTGTGGGGTGGCGAAGAAAACGAATTTGATGGGCTGACAAAAGCACTACTATTTGTTGGTGTAACTTGAGGGCAAGAGACGTTTGTGTTTTGGTAGAAAGATGTTTGGTATTGGGTGGAATTTCGGGCTCTCATCTCTCTCTCCATGACTGTCATTTGGTGCTTGTAGATAACGTTTTGTATCTCATGTTTAGCAACACACTTTTCATACTTAGGCAACTGCTTTAGATTCATTGCCAAAGCTTAACAAAAAATATCCTCACTGTCAAGGGCCTTTTTCTCAGCTTTCTCTTTTTCCTTGTTATTTAATCTGTTATTCATTTTCGAGATTAAAGAAAATTCCATTTCCTCCATTAATGCTTCTTTTGCTGCACCTTGTATTTTTTTCCTGGGCTGAATCAGTTGTTTTAACCACTTCTACTTCTTCTTCGTATGAAGAAAGTTTCTTTCTAGGCTTTTTTGTTTTTGGCTCTTTGTCTGCCTGTGTACCAGCAGTCGACAACTCGAAATCCTCATCTTCATCGCTTGATTGATCATCATCTTCAATATTATCGTAAGTATCCTGGGATGGTTCCACTTCCTCTTGGTTTTCCTCTACGGATGCTTCTTCTTTGTCAGTATTTGAATGATTTCGCTTTAAATTGGTTCGGCCATCTCTTGGTTGGATGAATGTGTCTATCCAATGCATAAATTGGTACTGATCAAAAGATTTTTGAGCTCTTTCTAATGCCTTTGCTGATGTTCCGGATCTGTCAAGGTCCTTCAAATCCTTTTTCTTTCTCGTGTATTTCTTCTTCAAGTTTGTAAAGCACGCTTGAGCTCGTTTTCCTGGTAATAAAAACAATAACGGTTAGAGTTCTTGTCTTTGATTAAATACGGAACCAACCTGATATCACATCGACAATTACGTGAGACTAAATTTGAATTTAATGACAATCCCTTCATCGCCCCGGTCTTTTATCCCAAATCAATTAATGTTACACATAAATAAAAGATTTGCTCGTTTTGATAATAATTTCCTTCGTAAAATATAAAATCATATAATAACATATGTGTATAATGACATAAGACACTCACCATTTTCTACAAATTCCAATTGCTCGGCAACATCATTCCAGGCATTAGCCACAACATCTTTCTCTTTGTATCCCTTGCTTGACTTATCGTACAAGCAAGGGTACGTTTTGATTACTTCAGCTAACCTTTCTTCTTCGGAAAGACACAACGTGAAAGCCATTTTCTTATCAATCACACACACGAAACTCTCTTGTCAATGTGTGAATCAAAACAAACAGCAAAATTCGAAAAAGATTCCTTACAGTGTGACGTCACAGACATCAGGTGTGCGCGGCATCGTTTGATGTCTCAAAAATGTTGGTATAGCGTGGTTTTGCTTTAAAATCTTATTCCATCCAGGAATAAGAAAAAAGATGGAATAGTGTGGAATAAGACAGAAAAAAATTGGTGTAGATTTTTTTATTAGACGTTTCCACTGCGGTATAAGGTGGAATAACCGTCTATTCCATTTTGGTTATACCAGCTTACACCATCTTATACCGCAGTGGAAACCGACCTTAACGGAAACGTAATAGGTTGGGAAACTTGGATGCTACTCCAAAGATTAATTATTGCATGTTTGACTGTCTTTTTAAACAATCCTCTGTTTCGTTTAGCTATGGTATCTCCGGTAATGATTTTGTTCGCAGCGATCCAGTTAAAGGTAAAGCCCTACAAAGACCATCTCGTAAACCATCTTGAAGCATCTTCCTTGCTTATGTTATCTATTTTGGCAATAGTTAACTTATTTAGATCGTTTTTATACGTACATAGTCCTAATAAGACAAGAGAGATAAAAGAGATTTTGGACATCTACAATATCATAGAACAGATTCTTAATCCTTTGTTTTTCTTAGTTTTCTACTTTGTTTATGCAAAATGCGAATTACATTTTGGTAAGGTGCAGAGCATTTTCGTTCATTAAAGTTTTCTTGCAATTTGTGTCAGGTGGTTTTTCAAGACATATGGTTATAGTGACAAGTATATGAAGTACAGCCGAAAATATATTGATTAATAGTAAACTTTTTTGAAACGTTTTATTTTCATATTAAATTAAACTAGTTTTTCATTGACACGTCTTTCAATTTTGTGCATAACCTAGAAAAGTCGATCATGTTACTAGTATTACCGTACCAAAATAACACAAAGATAGCTTATTTGTGATAGCAAGGTTAATCATTGAAACTCTGGGGTATCATAAAATAACGAAAAATAAACAACAATATGTAAAAATGACTTTATTACTTCTATTTCATTGACAACATTATCGCAAAGACTTGCAACAAGACCCAAATAGATATAAGTAATCCAACTATCATGATTTAAAATACATAAAAAAGTAGGACATATGGAAACGTTTAAAAAAACCTTCACTTCCATTCACATGGATTTCAACTTTATAATTAATGAATGTTTCTCTTTTAAGTAAAGCACTGTCAAGATGCATACATTTCTCCTCAAAAAATGAAGCTAATTCCTGTTATCATCTATTTGACTTCTTGCTTTTATAAGTTAATAACTTTATTGTCATGAGGTTGTGTCAACAAAATATTCTAATATTAATAAAATATAAAATTAATAGAATAAAATATTTTGTATAAATGTCTCCAGTTCAATATTATTTTTCAAAATATCATTCTTTTACCATCGTTTCGACGAGATATGTTCCTATTCACACGTCATTTTAAAGTGAGGTGTTCCTGCTGACATATCATTCCTGTTCCGTCATGGTACCGTGATGTGTTCCAGCAGACATATCATTCCTGTTCCGTCATTTTAAAGTGATGTGTACCTGCTGACGTGTCATTCCTGTTTCGTCATGGTAAGGTGATGTGTTCCTACTGACATATCATTCCTGTTCCGTCATTTTAAAGTGATGTGTTCCTGCTGACGCATCTTTTCTGTTTTGCCATGGTAACGTAGTGTGTTCCTGCTGACGCATCATTCCTGTTCCGTCATGGTAACGTGATGTGTTCCTGCTGACGTATTATTCCTGTTCCGTCATGGTAACGTGATGTGTTCCTGCTGACGTATTATTCCTGTTCCGTCATGGTATCGGGATGTGTTCCTGCTGACGTATCATTCCTGCTCCGTCATGGTAACGTGATGTGTTCCTGCAGACGTATTATTCCTGTTCCGTCATGGTAACGTGATGTGTTCCTGCTGACGTATCATTTCTGCTCCGTCATGGTAACGTGATGTGTTCCTGCAGACGTATTATTCCTGTTCCGTCATGGTAACGTGATGTGTTCTTGCTGACGTATCATTCCTGTTCCGTCAATTTAAAGTGATGTGTTCCTACTGACGCATCTTTTCTGTTCCGTCATGGTAACGTGGTGTGTTCCTGCTGACGTGTCCTGCCTCCTTTGTCATGGTAAAATGATGTGGTCATACTTGCGTATCTTAACACTTCAATTATATTTAAGTTCGTATTCTTTCAATGGCGTTTTTGGTGTTTGAACAATGTGATGTGAGTTGCAGATGCTCACTTATCGATTAACATTATCAATTAACATTTTGTTTAGTATTAATGACTTTTGGGGTCTTTGAGGGTAAAGTAGGTGACGGTGATGTGACTATATGGAAAATTTGTTGTGCTATCTTCTTAATACAGCTGCAAGAAAGTTCATTTGTCGCAAACAATTCATTTATCGGAATATCAAAAAGTGTCAAGAAACATACGTAGAATTTCTTTGCCACTGTCATTGTAAACAAATTTTTGGTTTTTATATAAAGATTATTAAAGAAAACCATAATTACGTTGATATTGTATATTTCATTCAACAACGTGTGTTTGCATCGCGTGTAGTTGCTCTAAAGGAAACCTGCCAAATTATATCAGAACCTAACTATAAAGTAACAAAAGGAAAGAGTATCGAGCGATGTAATGCTTACATACTGCTTCACTAAGGTCTTGTTTTATGTTTTATGTTTTATGTTTATGAGAATTGCTTATTTTGGAATCAATACATCGTGGCCACTTCTTAAGAATGATGAAGATAAACCCTCCTTTCTATCTTTATCAAAATGTTTTGATATTATGAGGTACTCGTTTTGTACATAAATGCAGATACGGCATTAATCACCTCATCATAAGATAATGAAGAGATCAGTTAAATGACACGGCTAAAAGCACAATATATTCTGTTAACACTCTTTCTCAAATTCTTATTCATGTTTACAAACAATTCAACAATACAACGCCGTAATAATTTTCATTGACAACCTTCTTAAAGTGGTGGTCACGATGCATGTTCTCTCTGAAAATAACACATCATCAAGTATGCATAAAATCTGAGTAAAAGTAAAGCTCGGAAAGGAGCGGGCGGCTTTTAGTTTTTTTCATAAATTCCGTCATAAGCGTCCGCGGAAAAGATTTATCAAGCTTTTGCGACGCCCAATATTCTGCAATCCAATCAAATAATTTAATTAGTGATCACGTGAGTATTCTGCCTAGTGGAAAACCAACTTTACTCATGGATATTGTAATCAATTAATTGTGTCTCAATTAAGATTTTAAAAATTTTTGGACTGGCAATTTGATTAGAAGGACATTTTCTTCTATTCGCCTTTGTTACTTGACCTGACTTGAATTGATATATGTACTTTCGTCCATTCTTTCATTTGACCGCACTATCGAAAAGCAATTGGGAACATCTAAACAAATTAAAAATTACGAAAGATTGGCTACCGTATTTCCTCTCTAGTTTCCAGTTCTAGTTTTTGGATGCGGCGTTTAATAGAGGGTGGTGTTCATTAGAGGGCGGCGTTTATTACAAAATGAAAAATGAGATGAAAGCAAACTTACACAAAAATGTTTTCTTATCTTAAAAAAGGTTATAAAAGATTGCGTGAAAATGTTTTACACTAAAGATATGTTCACAAAAATGTCGAAGAAGAGCAATATCACTGTCGCCGTTCTCTTCTATGAGATGAAAACTTTTATAGAAATTAATTACACATCAAATATTCATACAAACGTGGAAGAATATGTTGATATAAAACAAACAAGATGCCCTTGCAGGCATAAGGATTTCTGTAAAATCAGCTGGAGTATGAAAATAGAAAGACTTTGACATTCTCAAAATTTAAAAAAGGTCTAATTATTTCCGCAATATATATTTATTAACTTTCTGGTCAGGAACTCCCCAAAAACTCCAGAAAAACATAATTATAAAAAACATGATTATATACCAATAAACACCAATAAATATGATGATATCCGAATGACATTATTTTGTTGGTACGTAGTGATATTAAGGATACAATGATCCATTAAGATAAGACAATGCGTATACATGTAATTCAATCTAATTGTTATGAATTTATATGAATTCACTATGTCTAGTCTATCTTCCCAATCAGAATTCCTAAATCACAACCACAGAAAGGAAAACATTGATCATACAAAATATACAATTACATACGAAGTCAATGTACGTATGAAAGCATATATAACAGACACAATACGAAACCAAGAACTGGAAGTTGACCTGGATATCACATTGGTGGATAATGAGGAACACAGATACAAGTTGAAGAAGAATAAGCCGAAGAAAATGATAAATATGATAATAAATTGACAACGAGGATGGTGGAAGAAGATACGATTGTAATTCTAGATGATTAAAAAGAAATAAATAATAATGAAAAATGAAAAATAAAAGCATAATAGAATCTTTTTTGCATGCGGTTAAATATTTCGTCGGATGAAAATGGCGAAATTTTGGCTAGGTGACGAAAATTTTAACCGACGAAATATTTTAACCGCCGAAATAAATAACCGACATATTTTTAACCGATTAGGTACCCATGAAGCAAAAACGTATGCACTCTTCATGAAAATCTAAACTGCCATCAAAACTCAAATATCTTTGATGTCCTTAAGGTAATTTATTCACCAACTCAAATGACACTTTCGTAACTGACACCACTATGACTATCGACCCGTTGATTGTTTATCGTAAACCCTATCGGAAACTACGATGGTTACACCTGACCGTCTTTGAAAAAATCCTTGCAGTACACCGATAATGATGTTTTCTAAACCCCTATCAGCTCTTATCAGCCTTGGTACAAATTTCAAATTTTCGATACAACCAACGTAATATTGTGCTTTTACTGCAGGATTATTATAAGTTTCAGCCACTTGAAGCCACATGATTTGCCTGCTGAAACAATCAACACATCTGTGCATTGCAAGGCAAATGGTTTCAATTTGCCGTACCTGCCGTATATGTGCCAGACGTAATTCGGACCAATGGACCTGTATGTTCTCCTTCTCAGACGCTTTGCTGATCTGTTCTCCACACCTTCTGGCGAATGGTCTCCTTGTCCACAATATATTCATCTTCTCTCAACTTACAATGCATTGCTCTATAACCAAATTTTCACGAATGTTCTTTCGAATAAAATAAACCACGTCGTTTATAAGTGCTTTCTGCTTTTTCCTAAACTGACCAAGTTTCCTCAACAACCAATGTAGCAGACGTAAATTTATCTTTATGCCATGAAATGCGGCAAGAAGGTGTAGCATTTCTGGATATGGATATTTTCACCAAAATATTTCTTAATGATATCATCGATTTCCGCTTGAAGAAGATGGTGTGGATTCACAGCGCTCAGCAAACGAAACAACCATCGTAACATAAGTATTAAAGTAAAATCCATAGTGGCGTTGAGATTTCCTTAAAAAACACCAGAAATAACTTCATCACATCAAAAAACAAAGAAGAAAAACCATAAATCAAAACTTTGCTAATTCCTCGATAAAAACACATAGTCTCTCATGGAATCATCACGCATGCTCAGTCGTAGCGTATAGTTACTGCATGTTACAACGTGCATTATCAATGTTATAACATTCAAGAGGGCCTTATGTATGTAATAACGTGCATCATGTATGTTTTAAAGTTCGGGAAGGACTGTTGCATGTTACATTTTTTTATTGTTGTCACATATAGGCTACCGTAGTTATTGTTAAACGTTTTGCCAAAAGAATCCTAATTTGATAAGAACAGTCTCGCTCAAAGCTAGAAACCATAAAATATTCTGTCTATATAAGTCGTTTTCTCCGAACCCTTTTGCTACAAAGTTCTTGTCAAATACTTATCAGCACAAGATCTCTTAAGATATAGTTAAGATCACTCGATCACTCGTTTCATTGGCAAAAACAAACACGTAAAACCAACTTGAAACCATTAGCACAATAACTGGCAAGTTTGTAAGGAACGTTGACCAGGAAGATTGTCTGTGGTTTATGAGAGCCTAGTGTGATACATACACAAAAAACGCCAATGCTTCATCGGACAAGAACTATCAAAACCTTAAATGTTTGCTAAAAAATGTCTATATTGTTGTTGTTAGTCGAGATTGTTGAAAAAATGAATACAGTAAAACTATATCGACAAGATAGAAATTTTGATATACAAAGAAGTTAAAAGAAGATTGTAACGAGGTAACACACGACCCTTAAAGATCTTGAACGTTTCAAAGATTTTCTCTATCGAAATTTCAAGCGATTTTAAAGACGACAAGAAAATGTATCCAAGCGCAAATCAACATTCTAAGCTACGTGGTGCGGCAAAAAAGTACAAGTTTGATAAAACTGAATAAAATAACCACAGATAAGTAACGTTTTCGACAACTCATTACGCAAACAATTACTGCAACATACCAGGCAGCACAGGTAATCGTCGAATATCTTAAAAGATTGATTACGGCGAATGAATACATCTATATATTAATAGCCGATTCTCTGTCTGTCTGTTTGTTTGTTTGTTTGTAAGTCACGCAAAATGGTAGATTAAGTTATGAGCGAAATTATTTTTTTTTTTGTGTGCGACGTGAGTTCGAAGCAAATACATTGCAACCCCAATCGAACGTGACTTTTTTTGGCTGATGAACTAATAGGAATAACGTTTTGTTTTTATCATTATTGTTAGTTTTATATTCCACGTTGACTTGGCTTTGAAAACAGTACATCAACTAAATATAAAGAAACTAACTGATTAAACATTTTGGACAAAAAGCAGCAGTGGCAGAACGTGGCAGCATATGTTTGGTTTGCCTAACTCTTGCCTGACTGTCTGAGACGGGTGAACCTTTTTTCGAGCAATCAAAATGTTTAAAAAACTGATAGGTAAAAAAGGAGTATCATGAAACAAAATATTTTTTGCTTTTGTTTTAATAGTTGTTTTAATTTCTTTTAATCGATTTCTTTTAATCTATTTTAATCTGATCGAACGTTTTTTATTCATTTCATTCATTTAGCACGTGCATTTTTTCTCCTCCCGTGTGATCTTTTTACGAGAAATCATTTTTTCACCTTCTTCTGACAGCACCCATGTTAGAGCGCGTAAAACCAAAGCTAATAATAAGTTGAAAAGTTTTTTCTCTCTGCGTTTTGAGTGTATTGTTAAACTGATATTTGATTGGTTTAAAATCGTAAATAAAACCCACGTGAAGTCCACGTTCGGAATGCATTGTGTAAAGCAAGAAGGTCTGATGACATTTTAAATGCGACCGCGACAATAAACGGCTGAGTTAAGAACATGCAAGATTTGAAACACCAGGAACGTATTTCTCTTCACGTGGAAACGAGCTTTATTTAGCGATAAAGCCAGCAGCAAAGAAAGTCTTATCGCTGATTTCAAGTGCAATAATTTGGAGCAGGTGGTGATACAACGCAGGCTGAACATGGGCGGCGAGCGATGCCACCCTCGGCGGCTAGTCTATATATTAATAGCCGATTCTCCGTCTGTCTGTCTGTAAGTCACGCAAAATGGTAGATTGAGTTGTGAGCGAAATTGTTTCTTTTTTTGTGTGTGACGTGAGTTCGAAACAAATACATTGCAACCCCAATCGAACGTGACTTTTTTGGGCTGGTGAACCAATAGGAATAACGTTTTGTTTTTACTATTATTGTTAGTTTTATATACCAAGGACCACCGTTGACTTTGGCTTTGAAAACAATACATCAACTAAATACAAAGAAACTAACTGATTAAACATTTTGGACAAAAAGCAGCAGTGGCAGAACGTGACAGGATGTTCGCTTTTGCCAGTGCATCCTAACACTTGCCTGACGGTCTGAGACGGGTGAATTTTTTTTCGAGCAATCAAAATGTTTAAAAACCGATAGGTAAAAAAATTTATTATTTGTTAAGTGCTTCTGATCGAACGTTTCTTTTATTCAATTTATTCATTTAGCGTGTCTTTTTTCTCTCCTCCCGTGTAAACTTTTTAAGAAGAGAAACCATTTTCACCCTGTTTGATAGCACCCATGGTAGAGCGCGTAACTTTTTTAAAACAAAAGTTAATAAAAAGTTGAAGTTTGTTGACAAATAAATAAGTAACACATCATGAAATTTGGGTTTTTTGGAACCATTGTTTAAACTGATATTTGATATTTGATTTCGAATCTGCCTCTGGCTGAACACAAGTTGTACGAGCCGTTTTCAGGAAATATGAGGTTTATTGGGGTTTCCGGGGTGATACAGAGCAGGTGCACATGGGCGGCGAGTACTTAATAATACACATGACTTTGCCACACTCGTTTAAGATCAACCAATGTTATATGAGCATAAAGAACTTATTAAAATTATTTATTTGCAGCAGAAATTGAAATCACACATTTCCACAATGTTTCTTTTTGCATGATACATACAAATGGAAATCAACTTTAAATGGAAATGGAAGTCCTCATGAATTAAATGACCGCTTTTAAACATGTATCAAAAAGATATTTTAACCATTTGAAAGGTCCCCCAGTCAACTACAGACTGCATACCAACAACCTTAAGCGGTGATATTCGTCAAAGGCTTCATCGTGAAATCATACATGGAACATTATACCGAACTATAAATTATGTAGCTTATCGGTAAAAAAAGTCGGCAAAAAGTGACTAAATTTTGGCTAGGTGAGTAATACTTTTTGCCGACTAAAATTTTGGCGTTTTTTTTTTCTTTTTTACCGGCCTAACGTTTTTATATAAAAATAAATTGAAAATAAATAAATAAATAAATTGTGCGCACATGAAAACAACAGAAAGATTAAAATGGCTGTAACTATTCATGGAACCCATAAAACAAGGTAAACAGAAGCTATTTTGCTATTTTGGAAAGCAGGTAATGAAACTTACGAGAGTAAGTAATTTCAAGACAACAAAGGTAGTAACGAAAGTATTGCATGAAGATTTATTAATGTTTTTAGTATACTCTCTTGAACTTTTTTGTTTGTTTTGTTTTTCTTATAATATAAATAGAATTTCTGCATCATTACTTCTCCTTTATGGCAGACAAATAAAAACCTTGAAATTTGAAGAAATGAATTTTAAATCATGACGTTCTGGGTTGGTGAAGGACAATGTTTTACATTGATATCCAACCTTAGCTTTGTAAAATAAAAATCACTAGAAGGTATTAATAGTTTGCAATTCATATTTTGACACGTATACGACTTACGGGTTTGGCTTTTCAAAATAGCAAATAGCAAAATAGCTTCTGTTTACCTTGGATTATGTGTTCCATGAATAGTTACAGCCATTTTAATCTTTCTGTTGTTTTCATGTGAGCACAATTTATTTCTATATCGTATTGTAAAAGGATTTAATATGAATACTTTTTGTGTGTTTTAGATTTTTCGAGTAAAAAGATGTTTATAATGTGCAGCGTTGATAATGAACAGGTAGTACTTTTTTTCCATTTTGACGTTACATTTTTTAATCACGGGGGAACCATTGCATTGAATCTCCAATCGTATAAGGCGCTTTCGGAAGATATCTCGAGAACTACATTTTGGATGGTCCGCGCAACATTGGTGAACAGGGCTGTGATGTTTGATGTCCGTAACGGTTACTGTATTTTTCAGATCAGTTGGATGTACTTTCTCAACATCGTACCGTGATTAAAATTTTTAAAGCCATTTTTTAAAACGTCATTTTAAAAATCAAAACACCTAAAATATTTAACAAAAGATGCTATTTCTTTTAGAGAGTGAAAATAGCAGATGCACATCGTGTATAAGTTCATTTTACAAAGCCTTTTTGCGGTTTAGCTCAAATTCATTAAAACTGGTAAAAAAATTTTTACCCTGATGGTTGATTGTGTTTCATGTCTCCAGAGTAAAACATTATCCCAAGAACAAAAGTATTTTGATGTCGGTTCAGCTCACAATGATTGAAACTGATAAAAAAAACTTACCCGGGTTACTAGTACTAAATAATACACAGGACTTTGCCACACTCATTCAAGATCGACCAACATTGAATGAGAACTTTATTCTCATTCATTATTAAGATTCTTTATTTACAATTTTTTTTTACGACATTCGCAAAACAGCAGAAATTGAGATTACAAATTTTCACTGTTTTTCTTTTTCATCATATTTTCGACAATTGGAAACCAGCTTTGAATGGAAATGAAAGTCATTTTGAATTACATGATGGCTACTCAATATGTAAAGAAAATACAGATTTTTTCTGGTAAAACAAAGTGAAAACATATTTTAACCACACAAATAGTCAAAGGACTATTAACAAAAGATTTATTCAGCTGACAGCAAGCTAATAACGTACATACAATGTAAAAAATTTAAAGGATATATACAAGATAATAGAAGGAATTAAGGCCTAAGAAAGTTGCGCTTTATCATGAGCACCATTCATATTGTTCCGATCAGGTAGTCATAGATGCCGCAAACAAAATAAAAGCAGTTAAAATTTCCTGAATAATTGAGTAACAGACGTTTCATTTGCTATTTGTTTTATACAATCACCAAATCTTTCAATAAAGGGAGAGTATATTTACAATATAACAATTTACAATATTTACAATATATTTACAATCTATATTCTAATACGCGCTGTGCATCCAGTTTTTAGTTTAGAGAGTGAATGTTTCGGGTCGTTTTTCACGATCAAAATCTTCTTAATCGTTGTCATATAGCGGCAGTTAGACCGCGCATGACATATTTACGATTAGTATAAGCGGAAACCCTCACAGCGCATTTGATCGTTCAAATGTTTTGATTGTTTGCAAGATCAAGAATCGATAGCGTTGACGTTCGTTTGCCGGCAAGTTTTCGTTTGCTATTTTGAAAAAGAGGTAATGAAACATACAAGAGTAAGAAATCTCAAGACAACGAAGTTAGTAACGAAAGTATTGCACGAAGATTTAT
This sequence comes from Turritopsis dohrnii, assembly GCA_027922465.2. Classification (NCBI taxonomy): domain Eukaryota; kingdom Metazoa; phylum Cnidaria; class Hydrozoa; order Anthoathecata; family Oceaniidae; genus Turritopsis; species Turritopsis dohrnii. The sequence goes on from BQMF02000025.1 coordinate 513,111, forward strand.
TAATGTTTTTAGGGTAAGTACGCTCTTGAACTTTTTTTGTTTGTTTTTCTTATAATATAAATAGGGTTGCTGCACCATCACTTCTCCTTTAGGGAAGACCAATAAAAACAATGAAATTTGAAGAAATGAATTTTAAGTCATGACGTTCTGGGTTGGTGAAGAACAATATTCTATATTAATATCCAACCTTAGCTTCGTACAAAGAAAATCACTCGAAGGTATTAATTTGTTTTGACACGTTTACGACTTACGGGTTTGGCTTTTCAAAATAGCAAAATAGCTTCTGTTTACCTTGGATCATGGGTTCCATGAACAGTTACAGCCATTTACAATCTTTCTGTTGTTTTCATGTGCGCACAATTTATTTCTATATCGTATCGTGAAAGGATTTAATATGAGTATTTTTTATGTGTTTCAGATCTTCCGAGTATAAAGATGTTTATGATGTGCAGTGTTGACAATGAACAGGTAAAATGCTTTATCTGGAATACCTACAGAGTTTTTAATTAAAAGGGTGAGGAGTACTTTTTTCCATTTTGATGTTACATTTTTTAATCGCGGGGAACCATTGCATTGCATATTGAATCGTACAAGGCGCTTTTCGAGAATTACATTTTTGATGGTCCGCGCAGGGCTGTGATGTTTGATCGCCGATAACGGTTACTGTATTTTTCAAATCAGTTGGATGTACTTTCTCAACATCGTTCCGTGATTAAATTTTTGTAGCCATTTTTTGAGACGTCATTTTAAAAATCAAAACACGTAAAATCTTTTACAAAAGATGCAATTTATTTAAGAGAGTGAAAATAGCGGATGCACAGCTCTTATATATTATTTTTGATGGGTTTCAGATCTTCCAAGTAAAACAATATTTTTGTTTTACGCCCCAGTGTTGATTGCAAACTTGGAAAAAAGTTTTATCTAGGTTGTGTCTGTTTAAGTGGATCTTTAAAATCAGGGGAACCATGGCATTGTCTCCTAAATTAGACTCGAAGTTATTTGGAAAACATCTTTAAAACCTCTAAGAAAATAACTGGTAGTTTTATGGTCCGCGTTATTGACGAAGTGGTGACTACAACACTAACGCACTTTCTGTTTGTCATTTTGTAAATTAATTTTTCGACATCATTTTTGAGACGTCATTTTCAAGAATTAAAATCCGTAAAAATTTTTTACACGGGTTACTAGTTTAGTGTATATTGTATTTACATATAAAATAATGAATAAAATTTCAAGTAGCAAGGAAAACTTGTGAAATAGCAAACGTATGTTACGGTAAAAGACAATTTTTACACAGCAGCATTATTGAAAACCATAGTAATTAATTTTTTTTCAAAGGCTAGCACCCTTACATACCAGAGAAAAATCCTTTAAAAGTGTACCTTAATGGAACCCTTATTCAGCAGTTATAAGCCTTTCTTACCTGCATAAGTCTTTCAAAACTTAGTATTCCTAAAGTATCTAAACATTTAAGAGGATTCAAACATGGGTTGAACCAGTAACATTCAAACTACAGTAAACAAACACCGTGAAGAAATGGAAAATTGTCCGTTTCCATCATGTAAAGACTTCTCTTTGTTGGATCACAACTACCGGAAAACAATCAAGTGTCCATTATACAGAAGTGTCCTTAAGGAGGTTACACTCTACAGCCACTGCTTCTAAATGTTACTCTTATAGGTTTCACTCGTGAAATGTATATTCCATAATATATGTTTTATATGATAATAAATTTTTTTTGTTTTTGTTTTTGTTCATTTATTTATTTATAGATATTCATTGGAAGAATAGCCATGTAAATATATTACCTTGACATGCAATTATTATTGTTATTATTACTATGTCCATTTGATATTTTGATTTTGCATGACGTTTCAAGTCTTTCGGTCAATAGTAATCAACCGTAGATACACAAGATCTATTAAAATTGAATTGTGGAGAGTCATTGATTTTGCTTAAATTACTGCATTCTTTTCGTTTTTATGTCTTTGTATCTCCATGTCCAGTTGTTAAGTTCTAAAATGGTCTTATATTATTATGTCTATTCCATTTTAAAATTTTTCTTAATTCTCTTCTTACTTCTGGCTGTGTCACTATCACCAAAATTGGATTCACAATCAAATAAATAAAGAGTAAAAGCACATTTAACAGCAAAAATTTCTTATCGCCGCTCAAAACGTGCAATGTCAACGTTACACTGACTACAATCACTAAAAACATGATCGAATAACTTAACTGCAGCATTCCAACAACAGTCTGTTTAGCCTTTGTTCTTAAGTTTAGCCTCTCTTCTTCAATTCCAAATCTCATGTTTTGAACTGCAATCTCTTCTTTATGTCTTTTTGAGATATTCTTGACTCGCAAACCAACAGAAATGACAATAAATGAATAAAAGAGAGCAAATATCACCGAAAATAATGTAATAGATTTTATGTATGCATGAATCTCCTTTTTTCTATCCAGGGAAATTTGCAGAATAAACATGACTGAAGCCGGCAACCATGGAAATAAGAAACTGAGTTTAAAACGTCTTTCTGTTACGATTGCCCAATACTTCAGCGGATAAGCTATGCAGATGTACCTTTCAATGCAAAGGACCAGAGTCACTGAAAATGACACTACTATTAATACATGAATGCAAGATCGAATGTTCCTTAGATATTCTTCATTGTCACTAAATCCAAGCGACATTCCTAGCATACCATTTACTATATCTAACCCACACAAATAGGCAATCACGTACATTCTTTTCGTATGCAGACAGTGCTTGAAATATATTACGAGAAGAATACAGAAATCTGCTGCGATTGAAAAGAAAAATAGTATTATGAGTAGATAAATGTTTAAAACTTCCATAGGCGTGTCATCCATGATTCACAGTTATCATCACTTCTAATGTTACTTCTTCAAGTGGACTTTACCAAATCATTGACCAGCTGGCAAAAGTTACTCATTGTAACAATAAATTCTCTTGGCAAAATAGGACACATATGGTGCAAAACTGCACCTACACGATTTTGTTAATTCTTCAAGAGCAATTTCTCGAAACATCAACCAGCTGGCAAACGGTTATCAATTAACTTTATTGATAACAAAAGACCCATATGGGTAAAACTGGTGGCTGCATACCTACGCGATTTTAGTATTTTTTGTGCTTTTTCACTCTTTTTTTCATATTTTCGAAATACATACGCTTTATTCTGGCAAACATTGTACATGATATATATCGAAATATATTTTGAAATGATAAGCTGTGAACTTTTCGTATTCCATGTTATTTCAGTGTTTATTTATTATAAACGTCGATAGCTTTGGTCAAAAGCATATCTTTATACCGAGAAGATGTAACTTTCATGCGAGAGAAATGACAATATAACCAAAACTACATAGTTATATGAAAATATCAAAAAAATCCCAGACAAACTTGCTCCGTCCAGTTTGACTGATTTCTCCGGTTCAGTGGAGAATCTGCTACAGAACAACTACTAAAAATAACATACGTGACATATATAATATAATATAATATAATATAATATAATGTAATATAATATAATATAATATAATAAAGTGAGTGTCCATTTTACCGAACACCTCCATTTACAGGTTTTTTAATAATAGTTTGTTTATCCTGTGTATGGGCCCGTTTTACTGAACAATCATCATTACATGTCGGCAGAAAATCTAAAAACAAATCAGTTGACGATAACAGTTTCATATTACCACAAAACATTAGAGACCAGTGCTTTTTTTGGACTTAACCAAAGGTGGTCTTTTCTTTGGAACTTAATTTTCATATTACGGCTCAAATCACAAATGACTACAAACTCCAATTTTTCCCCCAAATTTAAAAGCATCAATGGTTCCAAAGCCAAAAAACTTTAAAGTAAGGAGTAACAAATCATGAACATATTCCCTCAGTGTAATAAAGAAGATATCCCAATATGTCAATCCTTTGATGCTCGTTGTTTGAATTTCAGAAAACCAATAGTTATATACAAGGTTACGGCTGAGATCCTCAGCATTTGAATTTTATTGACATTTTATAACTTGATAAATATAATTAACACGACATAATTTTCATCGTGTCCTGATTTTGATTCGTCTTACGAGCTAATTGTTCTATGTTCTACTGCACCTCGCTTTTTTACTCTTTAAATTGCGTGTTTTTGTACACTCACATTTTATTTTTATTTTTTAATTTTTTTTATACTTTATTTTCTATTGGATTCGTAAAATATATAGTTACAACTAACTAATTCATTCCTACAAATAAAACGCAAATTCAAAACATTAGGAGGAAACTTTGTAATGCAGTAAGGCTTTTGAACTCTGTACCTAAGCCTGAAGAAACTCTCCGCAACTTTATCGATTCATTTCCTGTCAACCCAAACACATTCAGTTTCTCCGAAACCACCTACTCAGACACAAGGAAAGCAATCCTCTCCCTTTGCAATGATTGGTCTACCGGACAAGATAAGATACCCTCGAAATTCTTAAAACTCTGCATTAATGAAACCACCAGTCCCATTTGCCACATAATAAACACTGCAATCAAGAGAATTCCTTTCCAGACCAATGAAAAATCTCAAAGATCATCCCCATTCCGAAAATCGACCAAACGACAAAACCCTCAGATTACCCGCCAATATCGATTCTCCACATCCTAACGAAAGTGCACAAGAGAATTCTAATGCTCCAAATCGTTGATTATATCGAAAACCAGAAACTTCTTTCCAACCATCAATCCGGCTTTCGAAAAAGACACTGTACTAACACCACGTGCATGAAAATCAAAAGTGATATCATCAAGGCAATGGACAGCGGCGAAGTTACTTTCTCCGTCATGGCTGACTTCTCAAAAGCGTTCGACACTGTTGAATTTGAAATACTGATCGAAAAACTCCATAAACTTAACATTCTCAAAATCAGCCTTGTTAACCATGTGAAGTTACCTATCAAATCGCCGTCAATTCGTGCAAATCAATGACAAAGAATCGAACAGACTGACTGTACTGAACGGAGTCTCTCAAGGAAGTATCCTCGGCCCTGTTCTGTTCAACATCTACGTTAACGACATGTCAACAAATACTAATGCCGAATGTATGCAATGTGCTGATGACACCAGTTCATACCGCCACACAAAACCATCTCAGTTCGCCGATTGCGTTGAGAAGATAAATAAGGACATCAAAGATCTCCAGCGATAGTCGAGAAGCCAGAATCTACTATTCAATTCCAATAAGACAAAAACTATGCTCTTTACAACCCAACAAATGGCCAGGCGACATCAGTTCGACTACGAGATAAAATCGCTCGACGAGAAAACTATCGAACGTATCCAAGAATTTAAGCTCATCGGTGTAACCTTCAGTAAGAATATGAAGTGGAACACCCATGTAAAGAAAGCAACGTCAAAGGCATACGGGACCCTCAAAACTCTGTCCCGTATCAAACAATTCATACCACACTATCTACGCAAGCAGCTAGCCGAATCACTGGTGCTGAGCCAACTCGATTACGGTAACGCACTTTTCCTGAACGTACCATCATACCATCAACAGCTTCACAGAGTCCAGAATGCAAGTGCAAGTTTCGTAAGAGGCCGCTACTCAAATATGTCAGACGTGGTTTCATTGAAATGGCTACCAATATATGAGCGATCAGAATTTAGTATGCCCAAGCTTGCTTTGAAGTCCATTAATTCGTCTGCCTGGCAGAGTTTTCTTCCAATGAAAAGAATGGTGCCACGTGAAGGTTTGAGAAATCCTGTACATGCTGGTACAATGTTGGCTTGTCCAAATATTGTTGTGAATAGTTTTGAATATGATTCTTCGCGGGTATTCAACAGACTCCCGATAAAGTGTCGGGATCGCTAGTTTTAGACTAGTTCACCAGTATATTTTATTAAGTCCTCCTATCCTTGGCATTATTCCTAGCCCTATTCTGCACTTCCAACAAGACCAATGTTACCAATATTCCTTTGTCATATCTCCTTACCTTCATCTAGTCCTATTTTAGGTTTTAGATTACTTTTTGAGTTTGGTCTAAGTTCTATCTTTACTGCCATGGAGGAATTAATTTATAGGTTAATATATAAATATTATAACAGTTTTTTTTCTAGTATTCGATTCTAACCTCGAATTTGTTCCTACACATCTGTTTACATTACGTTAGTCCTTAGGTTTAGTCATGTCCCACTTCCTAGTTTTATGAACTTCAGTCGACGTTCGTTTTGGTTTACGACTATCTGGGCCTTCTACTCTACCTTCACCTTATCCACACCCTAGCCACGGCCTATACTACGTCTTTTTCTCTAGTTTCTGCCAGTATTTTTTTAATATACAATATGTTTTAGACGCTGCATATACATAATTTTCTCAATTTCCAGGTGAAGAGCCAATTGTAAAATTTTGGAGATACTATGAAATATATTATTATTATTATTGTTGTTGCTGTTGTTGTTGTTGTTGTTGTTATCGCGGTGTATGTAAGATTCTGTAAATGGTTGTAATAATCAGAATAGCCGCAATTTTGGTGGTATATTTCTGAAGATGGTAGAAGTTTTCTGAAAAAGGTTGTTCTTTCATATTTGGTTGTATATGTCTGCAGTATCATGGTTATTACAAAAAAGTTGTAAGAATCTGCAACACTATTTTTTGCTGCTTTCAGGAAAAATAAGAAAGACAAGTTGCCTGGCTGTCATTGAAGAAAGGTTAATAGTGTGATAAACCGCCTATTCGAGAAATGGGGAATGGAAATAGAAAGTCAGTATGTTTAAGATGCTCTTCAAAATATGAATACAATTTTTACAACTGGAACCTGGTTATAATATTTGCAATAGTAAGGACTACGGGGATTCATAACACGAATAATTAGCACGAAGTGTAGTATACATAAATCATCAGGAAATTCGCTGCAACCAGAATACGATTTTTGAACGTAAAAAACACTATTTTTGTGCAAATTATTTGCTTATTATTCGAAAATCCGCCTTAAAATAATGAATTTATAAATTGAACTGAGGGTTACAGAGTGCTGATGTCAGCAGTGGGAAACTCTCGTTCGTACAATAAGAAATGGGTCTGGAAGGAGCAGCTGACTTATATCAAAATGGTAAACAAACGAAGTAAACAAATAATTATGGAGAATCAGTTTTTCACGACCTATATTTAAAACTAAATTTTAGTGAATGTTTTTTTTTACATATATGAAGTAACTAAGAGAAGAATTAGAATGAAGTTTCCTCGTGTTTCTACATTTGGTTTCCCGATAAATCAAAAGAACGATCCCAACTGATTCACTTTCAATTCAGTATGGGTTCTAACACATTCTAACATAAATATATAGTAGCTAACATAAAAAATCTATTAAGGCCTATTAAGTAGCAACAAAAAAGAAAAAAAAGATTTTGTTCGAATTCAGAATTTCAGCATTTCCCCAGCCTCTGACACCCATTGACGCCATTCTGACCCATGTCCACGAAGAACTTTTTCATGAAACTTCTTACGTAAAGCTAACACTAAAAACTTCAAAGATGAAACATCTTTGCCATTCATAAAAGACGCAGCTCCTTGATTTCTCGTAAGTCGTTCTCTTATTTCCATTTCTGTAAAGGTTTTAGTTGAAGATGGATTCTCATTATCTTCTCGTGTTATTAAGTCCTTGCATGCAATAGTCAGAGCTAAATAAATAGACCTCTTCTGGTTACGAATCCGAACCAAGTCGTAAGGTTTCTTCACCTCGTATTTATCTAGACAAGATCTCGCTACCTGAAATGATGAAATTCTGAAAACCCTCAGGACATCTGTCATTTGAAGTCATGAAATACAAAATGCTAAATATTCCATGCGTCTCACATTACAAGGAACTGTCTTAGAAACATTAGGTTCGTCCAGTATTTCATCATCTGACAACTCAGAAGATTCTGTGTGACTGTCCCTCCAAGAATCATCACTGTTATAATCGTTCTCATCAATAAATTCTATAAAACACAGTTTCTGATAAAAAAAATAATAATAATACAAACAAAAATGAAAAAAGAAAAATAAAGAAACTTATTCAACGCATCTTTTACCCGTCCTATTCCTGGAAACGCATAATTTAAAAACTTCCATGTATCTAATTTCAGTTTGCCCGGCTAACATACCTCTCCTTTCTGTATCCTTTTTGGATAGCTTTTATGCACTTGGTCTTCATCGTTAGGCTGAAATGTAATGAAGCAGGAGAATTATTGTTTGTAATAGCGCCCCATGGATTAATTTCAGACAATTGTTAACCTCTATATTCCTTTTCTTAAATACACTCTTTGCACCATAAAATCCTTAAGGTGATTTCTCCACATTAATTTCTTGCAAAACCTCAACAAATGTTGACATTTCCTTTCCATCTAGTTTGTCATTTTTACTGACCCATGCCAAGACTTCATCTTTAGAAGGGAGCTTCTTTTCAACAATTGCATCTGTCAAACCTTTTAATTCTTCCCTTTTCAAGGACCTTCTTTCGCCACCCACTTCAAATGTATCACCCACCATCATGGCGAGTTTCAGTGCTTCACGATTGGAATAGAGATTGTAATGTATGTTAGTGGTGTCTTCTTTATTCTTCATAAAGTATTTGGCAAAGTAGCCGCTATCTATGCCTTCAGCTTTGCAACCAAACGTGGCACAAGCAATTCTAATACGTGTAGGGCAAACTCTTCCATAATCTTTTCTATCAAAAACTTTGGCTAATCTAAATGATGACGAGATCGCACTTCCAATGGCGCCATGTGTCATTTGTGCAGCGTTATGAGAAATAAATAAATATTCGCAGGTTAAAGGGTTTAGATAAGCCCTTAAGCAGTCCTTGTAAATACACAAATGATCAAAAAGGATATTTGGCATCACAATGACTTTCTCACCATATATGGTAGAAGTCTTGTATTGGGAATTGACCATTGACATATACCCTGGGTATCCATCAGCAGATGTTGCTTCTTCTACATCTTGTACTCTTAGCTCTATTATATTCGAAGCCCGTAGCCCATTCATGACACACAAGTTTACTTTAATGTAATCTCGCACTTGCTGACAAAATCGAGTCGTAAAATGACCTTTCTATCGCCTGCTTAACTTTTTAATCAATGACTGAATGAAGTGAGAACGTCCGTATTTAATCATGTGTGATGGTGTCATTAATCTTTTCTTCTTTATTTGCCGTAAATCAGTCTTTCTTTGGGCAATGGGATTTGTCAAATCATTATTCCATCCATCAATATACTCCATCAGTTTTGTCACTTCTGAGCGATTCATTCCTCCATAAACATTTCTTCTTCTTAAAAAACGAATGAATGCTCTGAGCGCAGTAAATCGAACGCGCAATGTTGAAGCTTGGAAATCCTGGGTGCCAACCTTTGCGAAAGTACAACTGTGGTATTTATCTTCAATCAGTAAGCAATTACTAAAGGCAGACTTTGGCAACACTTTAGTTGTAGGATCAACCATTTTCCAGATATACTCCACGTGCTGTAGGTACCTTCTTGCTTTTACCTGACCTTTTGTCTTTTCCAACTCCACACAAAAAGCATCAAGAAGAGATTCACTTGTGACATAACAAATCAAGAAATCATCTTGGGAAATTCCCCATTCACCTCTCTGAGCGTCATTTATTCTTGATGCACCATCTGGAATGTATGTGGCTGCATCACCTTGATAACTAAGTTCATGATGAACTGAATTTTCACGGGTGCAACTCGATGCCCTATCATCTCCGCACCAGTACTTTTCACGCATTTTTCCTAGTGTTTCACGTGTTGTGTTACTATCGTATTTGTGGTACTTCTTAAGATGTGTGTCTAATCAGCTGTGCCATACCGAGCATTCTTCACACGGAAGTGGTTTACTTACACCATGCTTTTCCTTTTGTGCCCAAGCATACATCACGCGAATTTCTGATTCTTTTAATCTAGCTTCTTTTTCCTGGAATTTATGAATCAGAACAAGGTGCTGATGCAATCTAGTGTATACTTGATTACAAACTGGACATTTTATGTCATACGCTTTCTTATCCCCCTGTAAACCTTTCCTTAATCGTTCCCGCATCTCCAACGTACTGCTTCAGACAGTTCTGAATCTTTCTTTCCTTCCTTTCTTTTTTTCTTTTTCTTTTAGCCATCAATTATGTTTCAGTTTTTTTGAACTTGTTTCATTATTTGAAGAAACACGTTCTTTTCGTTGGAAGAATGCTCGTAGATCACGTTTCGTCGCCATCTTAAGATAAAGAAAGAAATTGAAAACAAAATCATACAATCTCACTTGAATTGCATTCGAATTCGAATTTAGATTTAAAGGCTGTTTTCGACTTGCGAATTTATTCGATCGAAAAATAAAATTGCCAAACTTCCCAATAGTTTCATTGTTTCAAAAGCATCATATATTCCTGTAATTTTATTGGGTGCACGCTTTTCTTGAGGAAATGTAGCCGGGAAGTTTTCTACTTGTTTGCGGGTACCTACTGTAAATTTTCCCTTTCATTTGCACGTGGAAAACTGGCTTAAATTTGAATCCGAATTTTAATTCGAATTCAAGTTTTCGAATTTGTGAGTACTTCCAAATCTTTCGTTTCTAAACAAACATACCCACGTTGTAAATCCTGGATAAAGTTAGTCACTGCTTCGGCTTGTTTGTGTTATCGGGTTGCCGTTTGAATTCAAAGCTATCATCGCTTCAAGAGGATACCACGTATTCAAAGACACAACTTGGTCAAGTGCAAAAGTGAATGATCCAGTAAGAGTGGAATTGAAAACAAACCTGAGATCAATTGCTGTTGACTCGTATTCGTGTGCAGTCAGGGCAAAACACAATTATTTTAATGGCTGGAAAACCGTCTGACATGTGCCAAGAGAAACATCTAGGTATATCTACTTCTTTATCAAGCAAGAAGGAGGAACGGTCACGGGTGCACTGAAGTCACTAAACCACAAGCCGTCGCCTATTCCTTGCGGAAGCCTTGAAGTGCCATTGCTTTTAACTTTCTCGTGTTCGGAGAAATGGCTTCGAGATAAAATGAAAAACTTTATCGAAGATTCTTATTCATTCGATTATACTGGTTTGATTCACGATGATGGTGTAAATTCATCAGACCAAGAACTGGAAGTTGACCTGGATATCACATTGGTGGATAATGAGGAACACAGATACAAGTTGAAGAAGAATAAGCCGAAGAAAATGTAAAATATGATAATAAATTGACAACGAGGATGGTGGAAGAAGATACGATTGTAATTCTAGATGATTAAAAGGAAAAAAATAATAATGAAAAATGAAAAATAAAAGCATAATAGAATCTTTTTTCACATGCGGTTAAATATTTTGTCGGATAAAAATGGCAAAACTTTGGTTAGGTGACGAAAATTTTAACCGCCGAAATAAATAACCGACATATTTTTAACCGATAAGGTATCCATGAAGCAAAAACGTATGCACTCTTCATGAAAATCTAAACTGCCATCAAAACTCAAATATCTTTGATGTCCTTAAGGTAATTTATTCACCAACTCAAATGACACTTTCGTAACTGACACCACTATAACTATCGACCCGTTGATTGTTTATCGTAAACCCTATCGGAAACTACAATGGTTACACCTGACCGTCTTTGAAAAAATCCTTGCAGTACACCAATAATGATGTTTTCTAAACCCCTATCAGCTCTTATCAGCCTTGGTACAAATTTCAAATTTTCGATACAACCAACGTAATATTGTGCTTTTACTGCAGGATTATTATAAGTTTCAGCCACTTGAAGCCACATGATTTGCCTGCTGAAACCATCAACACATCTGTGCATTGCAAGGCAAATGGTTTCAATTTGCCGTACCTGCCGTATATGTGCCAGACGTAATTCAGACCAATGGATCTGTATGTTCTCCTTCTCAGACGCTTTGCTGATCTGTTCTCCACACCTTCTGGCGAATGGTCTCCTTGTCCACAATATATTCATCTTCTCTCAACTTACAATGCATTGCTCTATAACCAAATTTTCACGAATGTTCTTTCGAATAAAATAAACCACGTCGTTTATAAGTGCTTTCTGCTTTTTCCTAAACTGACCAAGTTTCCTCAACAACCAATGTAGCAGACGTAAATTTATCTTTATGCCATGAAATGCGGCAAGAAGGTGTAGCATTTCTGCATATGGATATTTTCACCAAAATATTTCTTAATGATATCATTGATTTCCGCTTGAAGAAGATATTGTGGATTCACAGCGCTCAGCAAACGAAACAACCATCGTAACATAAGTATTAAAGTAAAATCCATAGTGGCGTTGAGATTTCCTTAAAAAACACCAGAAATAACTTCATCACATCAAAAAACAAAGAAGAAAAACCATAAATCAAAACTTTGCTAATTCCTCGATAAAAACACATAGTCTCTCATGGAATCATCACGCATGCTCAGTCGTAGCGTATGGTTACTGCATGTTACAACGTGCATCATGAATGTTATAACATTCAAGAGGGCCTTATGTATGTAATAACGTGCATCATGTATGTTTTAAAGTTCGGGAAGGACTGTTGCATGTTACATTTTTTTATTGTTGTCACATATAGGCTACCGTAGTTATTGTTAAACGTTTTGCCAAAAGAATCCTAATTTGATAAGAACAGTCTCGCTCAAAGCTAGAAACCATAAAATATTCTGTCTATATAAGTCGTTTTCTCCGAAACCCTTTTGCTACAAAGTTCTTGTCAAATACTTATCAGCACAAGATCTCTTAAGATATAGTTAAGATCACTCGATCACTCGTTTCATTGGCAAAAACAAACACGTAAAACCAACTTGAAACCATTAGCACAAATAACTGGCAAGTTTGTAAGGAACGTTGACCAGGAAGATTGTCTGTGGTTTATGAGAGCCTAGTGTGATACATACACAAAAAACGCCAATGCTTCATTGGACAAGAACTATCAAAACCTTAAATGTTTGCTAAAAAATGTCTATATTGTTGTTGTTAGTCGAGATTGTTGAAAAAATGAATACAGTAAACTATATCGACAAGATAGAAATTTTGATATACAAAGAAGTTAAAAGAAGATTGTAACGAGGTAACACACGACCCTTAAAGATCTTGAACGTTTCAAAGATTTTCTCTATCGAAATTTCAAGCGATTTTAAAGACGACAAGAAAATGTATCCAAGCGCAAATCAACATTCTAAGCTACGTGGTGCGGCAAAAAACTACAAGTTTGATAAAACTGAATAAAATAACCACAGATAATTAACATTTTCAACCAATCATTACGCAAACATCTACTGCAACATACTAGGCAGCACAGGTTATAGTCGAATATTGATTGATTACAGCGAATTAATATATACTGAATAATACACAGGACTTTACCACACTCGTTCAAGATCAACCAACGTTAAATGAGCATGAAGAACTTATTCAAATTCTTTATTTGCAGCAGAAATTGAGATCACACATTTCCACAATTTTTCTTTTTGTATAATACATACAAATGGAAATCAACTTTAAATGGAAGTCCTCATGTATTAAATGACCGCTACTAAACATGTATCGAAAAGATATTTTAACTATTCAAAAGGTCCCACAGTCAAACTACAGACTGCATACTAACAACCTTAAGCGGGGATGTTCGTCAAAGGTTTCATCGTGAAATCATACATGGAACATTATACCGAACTATAAATTATGTAGCTTATCGGTAAAAAAAGTCGGCAAAAAAAGACTAAATTTTGGCTAGGTGACTAATATTTTTTGCCGACTAAAATTTTTGCCGATTTTTTTTTTTTTTTTACCGACCTAACTTTTTTTTATATAAAAATAAATTGAAATAAATAAATAAATAAATTGTGCGCACATGAAAACAACAGAAAGATTAAAATGGCTGTAACTGTTCATGGAACCCATAATCCAAGGTAAACAGAAGCTATTTCGCTATTTGTTATTTTGAAAAGCAGGTAACGAAACATACGAGAGTAAGAAATTTCAAGACAAAGTTAGTAACGAACCCAGTGGGCACAAAGACGTCGTAAAGACGTCGTAAAGACGTCTTTCCCAGACGTCCCTAAGACGTCGCAAAATGGTCGTGAAGTGGGAATCTCAAAAGACGTCCCAATCACATCTTCACTGAGACGTCCCGATGACATCCTAACGACGTCGTAACGACGTCGCAGGATTATGAAATTTATCGTCGTAGAGACGTCGGGGAATGGTCGCGAACTGGGAATCTCAAAAGACGTCCCAATCACATCTTGACGTCTCGATGACATCCCAACGACACCGTAACGACGTCGCAGGATTTACTCGTTCATCTTTGTAAAGTCGTCGTAGAGACGTCTTTCCAAGACGTCCCTGAGACGTCGCTCAATGGTCGCGAAGTGGGATCCTCCGTAAACGTCCCAATCATATCTTCACTGAGACGTCTCGACGTCTCTCAATCTCTGACCGTAACGATATCGTAGAGACGTCCTATTAACAACCTCCTTTTCCTGGGATATCATAAGCCATCTATGTTGGGATCATCGAAAGAACAAAACATACAAATTCAACGGATGTCTCTTTTTTAATTCTTTTTAAACGTTTACAACGCAACAATTTACAGTTCAATATATATACTAACTAATTTTTCATCAAGTTATAAAATTTTGAATCACATGTATTTCCACATTTATGACTCCCTTCGGCTAGCCTTTTTGAAATTTCTCATTATCGATCAGGAGATCTTTGAGCATCATCTACAGTGCTCTTCTGATGCTGGCATGCTGAAACTAAGTTCAACAAGAATGTATAAATATGTATAAATATACCCACCGAATGGATTCAGAAAACAGAAACTCACCGTTAATTTCATCGAACAGGATCGTATCTTTTCAAGGTGTTTTTCCATTTACACTTTGCTAGTTTACCTTTAACAAAACGCCATGTTTAATTAATTCTTCTAAGTTTTATCTAAACGTCTTTTATTACGGTAGCAGCGAAGCGAATACCGTATTAAAACACCCGTGGACTACTCCTCCTCCTCCTCCTCCTCCTACTACTACTACCGACCGAAATAACAGTTTAGCCTGTGCAGCTTACCAATGTAGGTTCCGAAACTGCGTAAATTGCAACTAAAGAACGGAGGCTAATAATTTTTATAACTATCAAAATATTCTTTATACGTTCTTTTAGTATTTTACCATAGATTCGCCATTACATAAACATTTTCCTATTAAAAACACGGTGGGGAACTTTAGTTGCACCTAATTTGAAACACGGTTAAAATAAACTTAAGCTTTGTTTTTGGAACGTCTTGTGCTTTGAAGTTCGAAGCTCTCTTCTTCTTGCAGTTACAAAGATTCATCGAAATTCATCGAACTTAAACCTTTTAAAAGCATTTTACATTTTTTGTATATTTTGTACGTGTGTATTTTGTTTGCTTGTCTACAAAAATGTCTTGGATTAAAGTTTGAAACGGTTTTACTTTGTTTCTTATATTTTTAGTAGACGTTTGTTTTTTTTCTTTTCGGTCTTACAGCTTTCGTTTTATAAAAAAAACTCTGATATAAAAAAACATAGTTTCATGTATTGTGCATATTTCTTTTGTTTGTATCAAATAGTTTTCTGGTGGTTTTAGTTAAGCCCTGTTTACACTTTTTCAAATGAAAATAGGTCGACAAAGCTTCATGGGGCTTTCAGACTAATTAATTTAGAATCTATTTCGTTTTGTACATTGCGAGTTGAAATGCTGCTACCGTTTTGTGCCATATGGCTCTTGTTGAAACTTATGTTACATGTATCGTTATTAACAGTATTAACCTTTTCTTACAAGAAAGTCTTTGCTTTTGAAACTTTCTATATCACATGTGAATTTTATAACCCGGGAATTTCTCTTTGTCTTACGTATTTGTGATTGGTCTATTTTAAATTCTTTAAATCATGCAACTGTAGTAAAACCTATTTGATGAATCTTTGTTGACTAATCGCTTTTGAAAATTTATAATTCTTTCGAAGGTCGTATTTTAATCTGTATAGACACGTCCCAAAAACGTCGTGAAAGCATCCCTTACACAACCAAGAAAATGAATCGGTACGAATGTAGATTCCATATGGAGTATGTTGTTGTTACTCAAAGTTTACTGTTTAATGACTGCAGAATGAAATTTGAAAATTTTTATCAGGTCCCAAATTGATCGTAAAATGATCCCAATTGCGACGTCCCATTTTCAGACGTCTCTACGACGTCGCAAAATGATCCTAAATTAATAATTGTTTCGAAGGTCGTTATTTAATCTGTATAAGGACGTCCCAAAAACGTCGCAAAATCATCCCTCACACGACCAATAAACAGAATTCGATACGAATGTAAATTCTATATAAGCATACTCGATTTATACTGTTTAATGACTGCAGAATGAAATTTGAAAATTTTCATCAGGTCCCAAATTGATCGTAAAAGGATCCCAATTGCGACGTCCCATTTTCAGACGTCCCTACGACATCGCAAAATGATCTCAAAACCAAACGACCATTTTACGATTCAATTGAGACGTCTCAAAGACGTCTTGTGCCCGCTGGGTAGGTTTAATCCGATTACTTTCAAAAACTAATGAAATCCGGAATGAAATTGTTTCTGGGACAATGGGAAATTCTTTCACAACAAAAATAGATTCGAAATAAAAAGTACCAACAGAGTTGTGAATTGAATGTAAACAGGAATATGAACCCACATGAAGAAATTATAAAATAAATTTGTAACATGGAAAATTAACACACCAATTAAAAACGTCATAGAAATTGACATGATCATGCTGTTAGACATTTCGAAAATTGATTGAGGTTTTCATTAATCTCATCATTACATCCATCGCCTAAGTTTAAGAATTTTATTTGCTTTTAAAGAAATTTTCATGACATATTTCGTTTGATGTCTAACTTCTAATTGTCAACGGCGCAATGTTCATACACATTCCGCTTGAACAGTAGGGATTGGATATTATGACGTCACTTATGAAAGGTGTATTGACTGCCATGAATATTAGAATACTAGTATCCCGGGTAAAAACTTTTTACCGAACTTAACTTCGAAAACATTAGGTCAAATCAACCACTCCCATGTACGTACCCCGTGACGAAAAAATAAATCATAGAATCGCAACTCAAAAGTGTACCCATGTTGTAGAGCTCGAAAAACTGATCAAAAAAATGTATGGAATCGTTTCGCTACGACCAACCGTTAGAGAGATATCGCTGATCAAAGATTTCGATGACGTCATATCCGCAGTACCAAATAAAATTTAGGCCCAAATGATGCGTCACCCCATCACCCGTATCGCTGACCCCAAAAAACGTCAGTTATCCCTATTGGTTCTTGAGATATTTCCCCAAAAACGTCGCGTTCGATTGGGGATGCAATGCAATGATTCCCCGTGATCATAAAAAAACTGACGTCAAATGATGCCACGTGCTTTTGGAATGATCGTGAAAAAAGTGTCTCTCGCATCTACGTGGTTTTACGCGCACATAAGAGGACGATGACCGCAAAAAATAAACAAATATATCACTCTCTAAAATAAAAGTGGGATGCACAAAGCGAATTAGTATATATAGACTAGTATCCCGGGTAAAAACTTTTTACTGAACTTAACTTCGAAAACATTAGGTCAAATCAACCATTCCCGTGTACGTACCCCGTGACGAAAAAATAAATCATAGAATCGCAACTCAAAAGTGTACCTATGTTGTAGAGCTCGAAAAACTGATCAAAAAAGTGTATGAGATCGTTTCGCTAGGACCAACCGTTGCAGAGATATTGTCAATCAAAGATTTTGATGACGTCATAGCCGCAGTACCAAATAAAATTTAGGTCCAAATGTTGCGTCACTCCATCACCCGTGTCACCGACCCCAAAAAACGTCAGTTATCCCTATCGGTTCTCAAGATATTTCCCCAAAAACGTCGCGTTCGATTGGGGATGCAATGCAATGATTCCCCGTGATCATAAAAAACTGACGTCAAATGATGCCACGTGCTTTTGAAATGATCGTGAAAAAGTGTCTCTCGCATCTACGTGGTTTTACGCGCACATAAGAGGACGATGACCGCAAAAAATAAACAAATATATCACTCTCTAAAATAAAAGTGAGATGCACAACAAGGATTATTATAATAAGACTAGTATCCCGGGTAAAAACTTTTTACCGAACTTAACTTCGAAAACATTAGGTCAAATCCACCATTCCCGTGTATGTACCCCGTGAAGAAAAAATAAATCATAGAATCGCAACTCAAAAGTGTACCCATGTTGTAGAGCTCGAAAAACTGATCAAAAAAATGTATGGAATCGTTTCGCTACGACCAACCGTTAGAGAGATATCGCTGATCAAAGATTTCGATGACGTCATATCCGCAGTACCAAATAAAATTTAGGCCCAAATGATGCGTCACCCCATCACCCGTATCGCTGACCCCAAAAAACGTCAGTTATCCCTATTGGTTCTTGAGATATTTCCCCAAATACGTCGCGTTCGATTGGGGATGCAATGCAATGATTCCCCGTGATCATAAAAAACTGACGTCAAATGATGCCACGTGCTTTTGAAATGATCGTGAAAAAGTGTCTCTCGCATCTACGTGGTTTTACGCGCACATAAGAGGACGATGACCGCAAAAAATAAACAAATATATCACTCTCTAAAATAAAAGTGAGATGCACAACAAGGATTATTATAATAAGACTAGTATCCCGGGTAAAAACTTTTTACCGAACTTAACTTCGAAAACATTAGGTCAAATCCACCATTCCCGTGTATGTACCCCGTGAAGAAAAAATAAATCATAGAATCGCAACTCAAAAGTGTACCCATGTTGTAGAGCTCGAAAAACTGATCAAAAAAATGTATGGAATCGTTTCGCTACGACCAACCGTTAGAGAGATATCGCTGATCAAAGATTTCGATGACGTCATATCCGCAGTACCAAATAAAATTTAGGCCCAAATGATGCGTCACCCCATCACCCGTATCGCTGACCCCAAAAAACGTCAGTTATCCCTATTGGTTCTTGAGATATTTCCCCAAAAACGTCGCGTTCGATTGGGGATGCAATGCAATGATTCCCCGTGATCATAAAAAAACTGACGTCAAATGATGCCACGTGCTTTTGGAATGATCGTGAAAAAAGTGTCTCTCGCTTCTACGTGGTTTTACGCGCACATAAGAGGACGATGACCGTAAATTAAAACTAAATATATCACTCTCTAAAATAAAAGTGGGATGCACAACAAGGATTATTATAATAAGACTAGTATCTCGCGTAAAAGTTTTTTACGGCTTTATTTTCGGGAAGGATGTGTCCAAAATAGGTGACGAAAAAATAAATCATGGAATCGCAACTCAAAAGTGTACCCATGTTGTAGAGCTCGAAAAACTGATCAAAAAAGTGTATGGGATCGTTTCGCTACGACCAACCATTGCAGAGATATCCTCGATCAAAGATTTTGATGACGTCATATCCGCAGTACCAAATAAAATTTAGACCCAAATGTTGCGTCACCCCATCGCCCGTATCGCGGACCCTAAAAAACGTCAGTTATCCCTATTGGTTCTCGAGATATTTCCCCAAAAACGTCGCGTTCGATTGGGGATGCAATGCAATGATTCCCCGTGATCATAAAAAAACTGACGTCAAATGATGCCACGTGCTTTCGGAATGATCGTGAAAAAAGTGTCTCTCGCATCTACGTGGTTTTACGCGCACATAAGAGGACGATGACCGCAAAAAATAAACAAATATATCACTCTCTAAAATAAAAGTGGGATGCACAAAGCGAATTAGTATATATAGACTAGTATCCCGGGTAAAAACTTTTTACTGAACTTAACTTCGAAAACATTAGGTCAAATCAACCATTCCCGTGTACGTACCCCGTGACGAAAAAATAAATCATAGAATCGCAACTCAAAAGTGTACCTATGTTGTAGAGCTCGAAAAACTGATCAAAAAAGTGTATGAGATCGTTTCGCTAGGACCAACCGTTGCAGAGATATTGTCAATCAAAGATTTTGATGACGTCATAGCCGCAGTACCAAATAAAATTTAGGTCCAAATGTTGCGTCACTCCATCACCCGTGTCACCGACCCCAAAAAACGTCAGTTATCCCTATCGGTTCTCAAGATATTTCCCCAAAAACGTCGCGTTCGATTGGGGATGCAATGCAATGATTCCCCGTGATCATAAAAAAACTGACGTCAAATGATGCCACGTGCTTTTGGAATGATCGTGAAAAAAGTGTCTCTCGCTTCTACGTGGTTTTACGCGCACATAAGAGGACGATGACCGTAAATTAAAACTAAATATATCACTCTCTAAAATAAAAGTGGTATGCACAACGCGAATTAGTATAATAAGACTAGCCGCCAAGGCGGCGTCGCTCGCCACCCATGTTCAGTATGCGTTCTGTCGCAGAATTTCACTTGTGTAAAAGTTTTTTACAGGCATTAATTTGTTATTACATTCAGAAGATTAAAAACAGAAACAAATAGCAACATGGCTCAGAATATATATTTATACGCAGAAGAGAAGTAACTTTAATGTAAAAAAATGGCAATATATAACACAGAACTGTTTACCACAAAACCAAACATTACAAAATGTTAATTCAAAACAATATGATACCTTCCAACTTTTTCTTTTGTTCCAAAGTTACTTCTGGACTGTTATCATTAATGAATTTCGAAATTATATATATATAGTCTGTTCTTCCCAAAATCATCATGATTAAAACCATGAGTTTCATTTCTTTATGCTTTTTTATTATTGCCTAAAAGAATAATATTTCAATTGTAATACCGAAAATAAAAAACAAAACAAAAAGAAACAAAAAACAAAAAGGAAATTCAAGTACGCATATCCTAAAAACAATAACTAAAAACACAAATTTACCCAGAAGATAAAAAGTAACAAATAAAAACATAATGCCAAACTTATACACCCAGGCATATAGTACGTAAACGATTATATACCACCATACATAACACAAAATAATGCATAAACTTGATAAAATATAAACTGAAGAAAAATCCATCCAATAATGCTTCTTTTTTTGTAGGACAGTTTCATTGTACAGAACCCTCTCAACTTCATAATTTAACCATGTGCTTCATTTCTTTAATGGTTTATACACTTTTCTTTTTTCTGACTTAATAAAAGAAAAGATTTCAGTTGAAGAACAGCTAAAATAATCACATTCATTGCAACCATAATGAAGCAAACAAAAACAAAAGACATAAAGTTGGCTGGAAGACAGGCAGATAGACAAAGTACCAAGCATCTTAAATTGTACAGGAAAATCTAATAAAAGGCAGACATGGTTGACGTTCCCCCCATTTCCACAGCCATGAGAACCATTTTTAATTGATTTGTAAATAAATAAATTACAGCGCGCGTTACCAAAACAAATTTCGTTCGTTCCGCGTTCCTTTTCATCCAGCATCCAGTTTTCATCCAGCGAAGATACATACTAAATCTACTTATAATATCATTATTCATAATTCAAAACTCAATTAATTAATCTTTCAAAACTAAATTAAAATGAAAACCATTCGTTACTGTGTAAAGGAACATCATTTCTTTCTGCATTTCTTCACTGCACTTTCTTCTGTATAGCCATAACTAAAACGTAAACAAACATTTAAATACATACATAACTTACCTGTTCTTTTATTAATCTAAAATAGAGTAATAGCAGTAAAAGTTAAGCAATAAACGTTTTATAATAATACCTTCACGTACAGACCTGTTGTTCGTTCGTCAAACGATTAATGAAAATTGATTTTTTCTGCATTTCTTCACTGCACTTTCTTCTATATAGCCATATCTGATAACTAAAACAAAGTAAACGAAAACTAAAACAAAGTAAAACGTTGAAACATGTGCTGGATGTATACTCGTTATTTGTTGTTCGTTTTCGTTTTCCACATAAAAAACATATCAGTATGATTTTACATAATACATACATAAATAATACGTCAATACATTTACTTACGTTCTTTTATTAATCTAAAATAAAAAAACAACAAAAGAAAAGCAAAAAGTTAAACAATAAACGTTTTATAATAATACCTTCGTACAGACCTGTTCGTTCGTCAAACGATTAATGAAAATGGATTTCTTATCAACGAACATTGTCGCTATAGTTTGTACGATTTCGGCAACCAATGAAAACGGCGAAAAGACGATCACGTGTCAAAACAAATGATCGTTGGATTGCAGTGGAAGAGTTTCTTCACTGGCCGGACTGCCGCTATATGACCACGATTAAGAAGATTTTGACCATTAAAAAAACAAAAACAAAACACTCTCTAAGTTAAATGTGTTGCACACGCACGCGGATTAGTATAAGTAGATGAAGAAATTTCACTGTATTTGCACCTTCACTGTATTTGACGACTCACTAAATAGTAAAATTGCTTTTCTCGAATGTATAGATGTATAGAATAAGTATGTAAGCCAGTTTCTTGGTAACATTGATTTAGGTACAGTTCATACACGTACTTTCTTTTTTCTATAACGACAATTATCATTGAGTACTGCAAAGTACTGCTATACATATGGACAATTGAGAGTCGCATATAAAAACAATAACCGTTAAAGACGAGTTCTTACACTTCCATCATACAACAATTAAAGTATTTTCTTCCTGATTTATTGAATGAGATGCAAATTAACAGCTTTCCAAATCTTACTTAAATTTTCGTAAATAAAATACACTATCAAAAACGAAATAGGATTTAACATTGGATCGATGGTATCATAGGTCACCAACACCTTTAAAATCGATTCATCGTTTTCTATACGATGTACGTATAAAACTGAGCGAAGCATGTTCATACCAGCGAAAATGATGAGGAAAAGTGTGGAAGCGGCTTCTAAATTGTTAACCAAACTATCTTTGTAAGGCTTGACTTTCAACTGAATGAGCAGGAAAATAGCCATTATTGGAAAAACTGTAGCAAGTCGGGAGATAGGGTCGATATAAAAAACGATTAAATATGCGATGATTAGCCTTTGAATTAGCAACCACGAATGCCAGTAAGCACGTGTTTTATGGCCATTACTTCTGTACGGTTGTTCAAAGAGTTCTGCAATGGACGACTTTAATTTGTTTTTCTCCTCACCGACGCAACGGATTTTTCTGAATGGCATCGATATGTAATGAACTGGCACCATCAGAGGCATTATCATATAAAAAATAAATTGTTCTACGGTGATGCGGTTTTCCTTTAAAAGTTTCAGTGATAAAAATAGCGAAATTGGAAATGGTATAACCCAGAACCCAATAAATGCAGCTGCGAAGTACTGGCCAAGCCCCCAACATGTCTTCTCTGCATAGACATAAAGTACACTAACATTATTCACGTCTACGCAATGAATCATTACGAGTGAGAAGGTTGCTATGTTTTTAAATCGCATGGTAACCAAACGTAAGAAACATGTATAGCAGCGACAAAGGAAAGATATCTCATCTGCGTTACGGCTAGAGGCGTAGACATCTTTCGGTTGAAATGAATTTGGAATATCCTCATCAGCATTTGTACCACTACAACATTCTTCCGCTTGTTGTCTGTCTCGATTATCTAGCGTTTTACTTTCTTCTCGTGATTTCTGATGCAGAGAGAAGATATGCAACGATAAAGCTGTAAAGATTGTAGGTAAAATCAAACCAGTCGTAAAACCTAAATCTTTGAGAATGTACTTTTGAAAATCATCGAAATGTTGAAACGGGCACAGACGGAAGGGTAATTTAACCATTTCAAAATTGAATAAACTTATGAGATATGTATTTATCTTAGAAGTTGAGTACCCAGACCCCAACTCAATCGTCATTAACTGTTTTAGCTGGTAGAAGCTGACCAAAACATTAAAGACGCCCGACCAACGACAACAGTCTTCCTCAAGATTTTTGCAGGATACGATTTCGTTCGGAAAAAAACACTTGATTTCTGCGGCAGTATCGTCTCTGTCCTTTTTATATCATTGTATAGTCTGAGCTCGATACTTGTATTTGTTTCTTCATCTTCATCTTGTTTATCATTTCCGAAAAGCTTTTGACAGGTAATGATGTGGATGATCTTCTTTTGAAAACTTGAAAGGTTTTTCAATTTGTCCAAATATCCGATACAAAGGATGTACAAAAATATTGCAAGAATGAATGCAAGCCAAAACCAAATCGGACGTTCACAGGACAATGTTGATATGCATTTGTTAGAAAAATAATCCACTGAATAGCTTTTCTGACAGTTACTACATAAATTTCCATGACGATACTGATTGCAACTATTGTATGTCGTACATGGTTGCGGTTTTTTGGAACAACAATACCCATCGGGGCAGGAAACGAATGTAACATTACCAGATCTGTTAACATAACCCCAGTAATTGTCATTACTGATTATGCTTTCAACGCATTTGCCACCAGTGGGGCAAATCTTACACGAATTTGTTCTTGACTTTTTAAATATTATGTTTAACTTTCTCTTTGCGGTAATTATTTCATAATAATCTTTCTTTGTAGACAAGTTGGAAAATACATTCAAAGAAAAGCTTGCTGCTTCATCATCGATGGTATAAGTTCCTTTACGGCATGCTTTGCAGAAATAAGTGAAACGAATTAGTTCAGCTTTTCTCAGCTCGTAATGGTGATAACTATTATTAGAACACGATAACGATGAATTGATAAAATTGATAGGACTTGAAAGATAAAGTACTTTTATGTCTAATTCGATAATTGGAGTTTCTATTTTTGTAATGGCAGCTATAAGAACATTCTTTACATTCATGCTGAAGCTATTGTCATTTCTGTAATAAAAAGCTGATTTTGATACTTTGAAACTTGAATTTTCGATGGAAATCTTAGAATTTATGAATCGAGCACAATCATGGCTGGTTAGATTTATCTCTGAAAGTGTAGCTGCACCTCCCTCGATATAAAATACAACGCCACTTTCTGAATGGTCCTTATAAAGATTTCTTATCCACGATGCACATTGTCTTAATTTGATCCCTGTTTTAAAAGTAACATTTTTTAGCACAAAGTTTGATAAAAACATTTTTCTGTTCATAATTTTAGATTTGCTGGTTTTGTAGTTTATTATCGTTGAGTCGAACGATTCACTTTTGTTGCTGTAAACGCTTGTGACTTCCAAGAAGTTATCATGCCTAATTAGATTATTCACTGACCCATCAACAATCTCAATCCCGCTCATGGTGACATTTGCAACATTCCTTATATACAGCAATTCCGATGTTATTATCGTTTGTTTTATTGAGATGTTCGAGAGCGACGCTGATTTCGCATTCCTAATATCAATACCATCATCATATACTGATCCACCAACGATCTCAATCCCGCTCATGCTGATATTGTTAACATTCCTTATCTTCAGAAAATCATAATTTACTCTCGTTTGTTTTATTGAGATGTTCGAGAGCGACGTTGATTTCCCATCAATAATATAAATACCAAAATTTCCAGATCCATCAATAACCTCAATCCCACTCATACTGACATTGTTAACATCCCCTTTATGCAGAAACCCCGACGTTACTCTCGTTTGTTTTATTGAGATGTTCGAGAGCGACGCTGATTTCCCATCAATAAGATAAATACCAAAATTTCCGGATCCATCAATAACCTCAATCCCACTCATGCTGACATTGTTAACATCCCATATCTCCAGCAAATCATAATTTACTCTCGTTTGTTTTAATGAGATGTTCAAGAGCGACGCTGATTTCCCATAAATAACATAAATACCATAATTTCCAGATCCATCAATAACCTCAATCCCGTTCATGCTGACATTGTGAACATCCCCTTTATACAGAAAACCCGACGTTACTCTCGTTTGTTTTATTGATATGTTCGAGAGCGACGCTGATTTCCCATCAATAATATAAATACCAAAATTTCCAGATCCATCAATAACCTCAATCCCGTTCATGCTGACATTGTTAACATCCCATATATACAGAAAATCCGACATTACTCTCGTTTGTTTTATTGAGATGTTCGAGAGCGACGCTGATTTCCCATTCCCAATATCAATACCATCATCAACTTCTGATCCATCAATAACCTCAATCTCGCTCATGCTGACATTGTTAACATCCCTTATCTTCAGAAAATCCGACATTGCTCTCGTTTGCTTTATTGAGATGTTCGAGAGCGACGCTGATTTACCATAATAAATACAAATGGCATCATCACGCACTGATTTATTAATGATTTTCATTTCATTTATAATCACGTCATAAGTATGACTTAGGTGTAATGCATAGAAATTCGTAAAAATATCGGTTATATCCTGGATCAATACGTCATTCATTTTTAGAACTCTCACTTTTTGCGCTTCAATTATGCGATCTGCCATCTGGTTATTGAATTGACATCTGGTTGAAATAAATAAATCAGCATTGATGACCTTGATAGGCGAAGTATTCACAAATGTCGAGTTCGTAATGTTTACATTGACATTTCTGTGGGGACTGACGGGAGGACCTGTTATGGTTATTCCACTAGAAATAAATGTACAACGGTGAATGATAATGTTTGCATGGTTTGTAGGAAATACGGTCAGAAACGTTTGGCTTTTCATGGATTTGATGGAACAATTACTAATGATGATGTTAACTGCTTCCGGATAACCTCCTTTGTGTACCAGATCAATATCCAAAAACTGGATGCTATCTATGCTGATTGTGATTTTTTAAAATTTCTCCGGTAAAAGGAATGCCGGAATTTGTTTGTTTGTTGTTAACATAGGACGACATCTATTGCTTACCTTTCCTGTGATACTAATAGTACCCGATAACAGAATTGTTTCATTTATCATGTGGGTACCACAATCTTTCAAGATCATCACTATACCATTTGAGTTATGTTTCAGCAGGTAGGCATATCTTAGGGTGCGACAAGGTTTGCCGAAGCTTCCACAATCCGTCACATCTGTACCATTAACAGATACAAATACTTGAACATCCTGACCTAAAGAAAGTTTCCTCTTTAAACTGGACGTAAGAATAGTTATTGGATAATTAGTTAATATTTCAGTATTTCAGTATTAAGTAAAAATCTTTGCATTAATATATTTCATTTATAAGCTTTTCCAAACCAATAAAAAACAATACTAGAAATATTTTGACGACAGGCTTTAATACTTAAACTTGAACATTATTCTTTTAAATATTCAACCTTTCGAATGATTCCAGTTCATTCCATCTGTATACTTTATACTTATTCTCATTATGTGATCGAGGATTTGGTAGTAACAGTCAGATAATTAAGCAATTGAGATTTTCAAAAATGATTTAGAAAAGTATAGAAAAGTATAGAAAATATTTTGACTGGAAAATATTCATTGTACTTGAATTGATTTAATATAACCCAGGCCTTATTTTCTTAAACAAGAAGACTGAACGAAGCCCAGTTAATGTTTGTTTTTTGGAATGTATTATGAAATGCTGTATGAATCTGTGATGAATCTTTGGTAATACCACTAATGAAAATATTCAACTTGTCTCTCGCTTCTCACAAGTTTCCAGATAATTGGAAAAAAGGCAACATAGTCCCTGTTTACAAAAATAAAGGAGATAAATCTGTCGTTAAAAATTACAGACCTGTTTCTCTTTTGCCCATATTTGGAAAAATATACGAAAAATGTATTTTTGATGCTATTTACAGCTATATGGAAGACAACGGTTTATTTTCAACTTGTCAGTCTGGCTTTCGAAAGGGTGATTCATGTATATTTCAGCTGTTATCTATAACGCATGACATCTTTAAGGGCTTTGATGTTAACCCACCTTTAGATACTCGTGGCATATTCTTGGACATATCTAAAGCCTTCGACAAAGTTTGGCATGAGGGTCTAATATTTAAACTCAAATCTCATGGTATCTCTGGTTCACTACTACTTTTGCTGGAAGATTTTCTGAGGGGAAGATTCCAAAGAGTTGTTCTAAATGGTCAAGTCTCGAAATGGAAGAAAATTTTGGCTGGAGTCCCGCAGGGTTCCATTCTGGGTCCATTGTTCTTTCTTATTTTCATAAACGACCTACCTCATACTCTGGTATCTACCTCTAAAGTTTTTGCTGATGACACTTCATTATTTTCTTTAGTGCTAGATCCATTACGTTCGTCGAATGAGTTGAACAGTGACCTAATTAAGATTAGTGAGTGGGCTCACCAATGGAAATTGTCTTTTAATCCTGACCCTTCCAAACAAGCGGTAGAGGTGTATTTTTCTAGGAAATTAGATCCTCAAAACCCCCCTGTTGTCAGCTTCAATAACACTGCCATTCCCGTCCATAATTCTCAAAAACATTTAGGTCTCATTCTGGATAGCAAGCTAGCCTTCGATCGTCATCTCAATGAGAAGATTTTAAAGGCCAACAAAGTTATTGGTCTTATAAATAGACTTCGCAAGTTCCTTCCAAGGAATTCACTTCTAGCTATATACAAAGCCTTCGTAAGACCTCATTTAGACTACGGGGATATCGTATACGACTATCCAGGAAACTTTACTTTTTCTCAAAGGATTGAAGCTATTCAATATAACGCATGTCTTGCAATAACAGGCTGCTTTCGTGGAACTTCTAGAGAGAAGCTATACTCTGAACTAGGTCTCGAGAGTTTATGTGATAGACGTTATACTAGAAGACTTACTTTTTTCTACAAAATTGTGAAGGGAATGGCACCACAGTATTTATCTGAATACCTTCCACCTCTGAATAGAGCTTCAGCAAACCTTAGAGCAAGACCTCCCTTTTACTCGTTGTATTCAAGGACTGATCGATATCGCGCTTCCTTCTTTCCGTTTTGTGTATCTGAGCAAGGCAACAAACACCCGAGGAGTGATCTTGCTGACTCGCCTCAGGGTCGGGTTCAGTCACCTGAGAGAGCATAAATTTCGTCACAATTTTTATGACACAGTTGATCCCTTTTGTAATTGTAGGACAAATTCAATTGAAACTACAGAACATTTCCTGTTGCATTGCTCGAACTACTCAAATGATAGGCTCGCAATGCTAGACGGTCTTCGGAATCTCAGTATACATTTATTTCCGCTTAATCCTGTTTTCCTTTGTAGGATTCTTCTATTTGGTGACCTTAGACTCGATACAAAAACAAATCGGAAAATTTTAGATATAGTTATCAAGTTTATTTGTGACTCGAATCGTTTCAGCGGACCACTGTTATAGATCTCTATTTATTTACGTTTATTATTTATTTATTTATTTATTTTTTGTTTCTCGGTCCCTATCCTTGGCGATATCACTTTGTGCCTTGCGAGGATAGGGGTTGCTTGTATGCTTGCATATATTTTTGTTTTTGTATAATATACTTATAAAGAAAAAAAAAAAAAAATGCTGTATGCGACAGATGTTTGTTGCGAAACGATGAAAAAGAACTGAATCTATGCGTTGTCCTCCAAGGTTCACTTTGCTATAATAACATACACTGAAAAAAAAGTAGAATTTTTGCTCAGTGTAAAATTTCTTAAATGTAGCGTTTAATTTCTCAAATCAAGTTTCTTACAAGTTTCTTATATCAAGATATTTTTTTCTTGTTCTCATAATTTCTTGTTGTTTCTTTATGTTAATGACAATTTAACTGCTGCATAAATAAATTACCAGCTACGATAAAGTCGAAAGAAATGCTTGTCAGGAATTTTTTTTAACTCGTGTGAACCCTAATTTTGATTTTAAACAGTAGCTCTCACAAATGTTCTTGTTCTGCTGTCATCAGCTCTATTCTCAACTCTATTTTCACCTGTTAACGGCCAAATAGGTTTTTGTAAGCTATTAATGTGGTGCAAAGTATATCACTAACGTTTCTACAGACACGAAAATAAAATTCAACGTGCGTATTTCACCTATGAATACAAAACAATGATCAAAGTTTATTAAAAAGTAAGATGCAGCTAACGATAAAGCAGAGTTCTCATAGTGACGAAGTACAATGAACGTCTTCAAGCAGTTAGAGAGAAATTCTGAGTGAACTTGCCAAAGTAAAATCCACCATCAAACTGAGAAAAATGTAGAAAATGGACATCCAGGGTACAAATAAGAACTTGAAGGCAGAAGTGGCAGGAAGAAGATAGCAAAAAGATGCACAAGTGATAAATGATGTTCCATATTTCTTCTAAGACAGGAACCACAGCAACAACCAAGAATAACATATTGCAGAAATCCCCTCTATAGCGAGTGGAATCCTCCTTTAACCGAAAAGTTATCTCATATGTATTGAATCTTTTTACTCGAGCTATTAACTTTTAATTACTTATTTTGTGAAATACAGTGTGTTTCAACCCTTTGGCTTCAAAAATTCATCGCATTTTTGAAGAAAATATCCAATTAATTTTTATACATTTTATATCGATGGAATCCTTATTTTTTTTGTCTTTTTCGTGATGTAATTTTTGTAGGAAATGGAAAAGTAGAAAAAGAGAAAATCGAAAAATAAGTATGGAAAAACTCATTAAGTTTTTAACGATCAATTTGATCGTTATCTTTTTAATGATGATAATGATAGTCGGCATTATTTTTCTGCATTTAGTTATTAAAGAAAAACTATATTTTTGGTAAAGCCAGATCTCCAATTAAGGAAAAAGTTCGAACTCTCAAAATGGAAAAGATAAATTAATATTTACAGTATTAATATCAACAGTAGTGTGTTTTCCACATTTTCAGCCATCTTGAAACTGGTTATGTTGAAATGTCGCATGACGAAAAGTTTAAGTCATTTCTACTTTTCGTCGAGAGAATATTTTCGCCGCGACAATCAGCTTTACTCTTCTGCGCATGTGTCGTCGCGAAAATTTAAGACGATCTTCTTAAATATCGTCTGGTGGAGATCCGGCTTTTTAGGAGGAGAATAAACTCTTTCGAACGATATAAAAATCACATAATTATATTATCGGTTTCATTTGCTTTTTAAGTAGCCATGACTCCAGAAACTTAATCTATGATAAGAATCACATAACAAACGTTTAAACATTTGTTTTTGGTATTTTTTAACCAAATAGGCTAGAGACCATCCTTAAGCAGACTGTTAGCTTGTAATTAAATCTCGTTTACCAAAAATGGCGCTTTCAATTACTTCGATTTAGACTTAATACCTTTTTACAATTGACGGTAGCATATGTTTGTATAATCTGGCAGACTTAACTGGCATTGCATGAAATTTCTTTAAAGAAAGATTTTGCCACACACGTGGAAAATATATTAAACAATAAAATTTTTTGCAAAATTTCTGATTCGTAAAGCAATAGTTCAAAACCAATATTCAACTCAACTAAAAGTCCACGAAAACTGATACAAGAAATGCCTAAGCAAGTTTTTCAAAATGAACTTTGTAAAGAGTCTAAGTAAACGAGGAAAGGTATTTTGCCTCTCACCTCTTCGAACAGCGCGATATTGTAATGTTTTGAAAGGTAATGACTACTACAGACGAACAAGAGTTGTGATAAATTTCATTTTTTGACTGAGAACATTTTTTCAAAAGCCAATTGGCCGTCCGAACTAGCAACCGCCATTTTGAAATACGAAAAAGTAACGTCGGTTAGTTTATATGGTGTAACAGCCGTCACGAAAATTTAGATGTTGATGATGAAGACAGACAGTTAAGTACTTACATTTTATGAATGACAAGATGACAAACAAAACAAAGCATCCAGTTAAGTAATTCCTCAGCATTTTTCTTCAAAACTCAAAACAATACCTTAGACCGACTTTTTTTGCGTCAGTAAAACTTTGCGAAAATGGATGAACACGGATTTAACGCAACCTAATTTTAACGAATGACCCCTTAATTACTGACAATTTTCTGAAGGTAAAAAAAAGTTTTGCTAAATTCAAATTTTCCGCAACTTTAATTTATCGAAAATACGCTCATTCGCTAAAATCGCTAAAATAGGGCGACGCAAAACAGTCGGCATAAGGTAATTCTGTTTGAGCTCTGCTGAAAGTTTATACTGATTTAATAAACTAGTCCAACCTACGCTTTTATTCTGTTTTTTTGTGCTATTATTGAGAAAAGATAACGTGATTGCTACTTAATCCGAAAGGAAAAAGACAACAGCGAAAAACCCATCAGAGAAACATTGGCAGAAAACCTTTTGTTGTGTTCACATGGAGAAAATTAGCACGTCAAAGTAGACTGGCTCGGTTCGCCCGGCTGCTTTTGTCTTGGGTGCGCATAAGAAAAAAACAACCCTACAAACCGTGCTGAAAATTGTCATGTGATAGTCATTGTTTACACGTTACAAAAAAAAAAACATGCGCATAAGGTGAAAAATTAGCCTGGAAAACCGGGCTAGAGTAGGTGTTCATATGGAAAAATTCCGGTCCGTGTTGTGCAGATCTAGGTACATAAAAGCGAGATGTATTTCGCATGTTGAATTTTAAGAGGCTTTGATAAAAAAGGTGAGACGTCGTCAAATCATAATCGATCAAGCATGCTTTCGCGGGCGGATTTTATCCATGTGAATCCTTAGTGGGAACTTTTTTAATCTCATTTTTTATCAAAATTGTTTTCAGAAATTCAATTATCACTAATTGTCAAAGAAGCAATTTGAAACTGTGGAATTTTCTTGTCTCTTTCATCACATTAACACTGCTAATACAAGTAATTACTTATTTCTCTATCATTGCCCCCGCAGCGAGCGTAAGCGAGCGAGGAGGCATAGTAGTTTCACGAGATAGGCGAATGTCAGTTTCCGATTTTGTTCATCATCATCATCATCATCATCATCTTCATCCTCCAACTTTCGTGTTGACGTTACACGGTGGAATGCAATTATTAGCTGACTTTGCTTTTTTTCCGTTTCAAAGCATGGTACTGTAAGTGGGAGAGACAGAATGTTTTTTCGTTTCTCTTTCCTAATTTATTATTGTATTATACTATGTTATTTAGGAAGATCGTATGCTAAAATTGCTTAGATATTTTTCGTGTTACTTTTGTGTTGTTTTAGTGAAGTGAACGACTAGGATTTTGAAGCACAGCTTGAAATCTGAAATTTTGCCAACCACACATTTTATTTTTGTATATATATGTTTTAGCTCTAAATATTTCATTCAATAAACTTTGTTCAACGCACTAATTTTTGGCAAAGATTTTAATTGGATTTCTGTGTATGCAAGAAAGCTATATTACAAATTGTCTTTCTTCGTGTTTTTCTATTTTAACTGTCCACCTCGCGCCAAACCTAATCATACTAGTGTGTGATCATGTTCAGTAAAAGCTTTTTACATTTTCTTGTTGTTTTTTTTTATAAACATTGGCTACTTTTTGTTTTGAATCAAAGTTTAAAACGCAGATTTCTAATGGATTTTTTGCTTTGATTTTTTTTTAAAAAAAGTTTGTTTTTTTTCTTTTGGCTCTTACAGAATTTCTTTAACAAATCTTGTTTTGATTATAAAATACGTATCCATGGTTTCAGTTCACACATTTCTTTTGTTTGTAGCAAATACTTTCTGATATTACTTGTTAAGCCTTTATTACACTTTTTGAAAGGTATATTAGCATCAATAAAAAAAAAGTTATCCTAAAGAAAGTTTAACTCAATTACAACGTAAGTGAAAAACCGTGAAGACCATCCGTCAAGGAGTTTTCAAATCTGATCTCCCATTTCGAAATGATCATGCTCGCAATTCTTCTTGTTTTTATTGTGTTTAGTTTATAAAATTTAACAAAAGTTTAAATGTATATATTTGTTTCTGTGTAAAGACTTGCAAAAACATTCATCTGAATTTTTTTGAGTTTTCGGACAAAATTTGTTTTTGTTTCCGTTGTGTAGCTTGCAATGTATAGCTTGCTGTGTGTACACATTGGAATGCTTGAGCGCGGGGGCATTTTTTAGCTAAAGCTACATGCTAGTATATTTGTTCTGTGACGTACTGGAAAATTCCCTGGTAGCAAAACCGCTTAGTTGCACTTTCAGGAAATTTCTAATTGTCCTACGTTGTTAATAAATGATTTTCCATGTGACGCATCGTTTTTAATCGTTGATGTTCTTTGTTCTGAGGGTTAAGTTGGTTTAAGTTTTCGTGTACACGCATGCGCACGTATCTTTTAAATTTCATATTATAGGCTAGTATAAACTTTGAAAGTCATCTATAGTTTAGAATGATATGATCTTTAATTTCATTGTAAATGAGTCAACCGTCTATAAACTTGATTCAAAACTAATTTAAAATATGATCCTATAATCATTCATAAATTATAATCATTAAAGTATATAACTTTTTTTTCATCTTCTTTTCTCAGAAGAAGAAAAGTCGTTGTTTTTCCTGAAAAAACAAAGATGATTCGGCATCGGAGTAGTCTCACTCAGATTTAATCAAGAAAGCCCCTTAATGAGTTTGTTTTTATTCTGATGTTTCATCGAGACATTACAATAGGAATGATCAATGTTAAAGGAATTAAAAGTGCATTAAAGCAGAAACGATCTTAAATAATCACCGATCCAGACGTGTTTCTAAAAGAGTTTCAGAAAAGAACAAGGCCACTTTTTGAAGTACTAGATATTTCCATTAGAAGTTTTCTTCCAAAACATAATCTTCATGGGAACGTAACTTTACAACCTTTTAGAAGAAAGTGATGGTTGATTTAACAGATATACATGTTTGCCACTGCACATACAAAGTTCTGCCTTAAATTGTATCAGTTATTTACATATTTGCATTTCTTCTTCTAGTCTCGCAAACGAAAAATGAATTCAAAATCTGACTCTCATCATTTTTGAAACTTTTGAAAATGTGACCAAAACATAATTTTGATTTTTGACTTTTGTTCCTCTTAAATAAAGAAACTACAATCGTTACGGACTAAGCTAGTGGATTTATTAATGCGGAGGGGTCTATTTAGCAAGGGCGCTTAATCGTAGTGGGTGCATATTGACTTGAGTAAAAAATAAGCGAAAACAAATTTCATTCAGAAGAAAAATTTTGTTATTGGAGTAACCTATCAGCATACATAACCTATGCATTATATCTAAATGTTCCTCCTCTTCATTGTCCGAATCAAGAAGTAAAAAAACTTGTGTCCACCAATAAAAGATGAGTATTTATATTGTCGGAAAAACAAAATACTAGAAGCTGTAGAATATGACATGAACACGTGATTGGTGATGGTAAACTCGCTTGACACATCCCTACAGAAATTTAGAGTTTGATAGTCTACTTTTTAAAAAGCTCATCTGATAATCAGGTCAATGCCACAGTAACTCGGAAAAGAAAGCGAGAAATTAGACCTGTCATTCCTGCAAAAATATTTAAAACAAAACAAAATATTTTGCAATTATGCAAGATTTATAATACTTACATTTATAATACTTATACAGGGTGTCTCGCAAAAACTGGATCCCAAAATTTAAGAAGAGATATCCGCACATCCAACAGCGTTTTTGAAAAAAATTTTTCACTGTGTGAAAGCTCATCAAAGCTCTACCTTTTCCCAAAAGAAAAATAAAAGTTTGCGTGAGTGTAATAAAGGTCTCTTAAATAATCAT
This sequence comes from Turritopsis dohrnii, assembly GCA_027922465.2. Taxonomy (NCBI): domain Eukaryota; kingdom Metazoa; phylum Cnidaria; class Hydrozoa; order Anthoathecata; family Oceaniidae; genus Turritopsis; species Turritopsis dohrnii. The sequence continues at coordinate 548,673 of BQMF02000025.1, forward strand.
GAATGTCCTCCACAGTCACTTGACCTCGCTCCTTGTGACTTTTTTCTGTGGGCCTATCTGAAGAATAAGGTTTACTTGACACCACCAAATACCCTCCAAACATTATAACAAAGAATTGGTGCGGAGTGCAATTTGCTGCGACAAGATCGACCACTTATCATAAATTCAGTTCGTCATATGAGGAGGCGTACACAGCTTTGCGTGCAAAATGGTGATGATCATGTTGAAGGAAATGTCTGAAAATAATTATGGCGTTTTAAATTGTGTTGAAAGTAGCATTGTGTTACATAATGGTCTTTTTTTGAAATGAATTTACTCGATAATCAGTGAAACTTTTGTCGAAATTCAAAATTTTGGGACCCAGGTTTTGCAAGACACCCTGTATAATACTTAAAGATCAGCTGGGAAAAAATAAAATAAGATATTCGCATTTTGAAAGGGAGGTTCGATGTAAACAAAGTCCTTTGTAAAACATCAGTGTTCCTGAAATAAATGTACTTTAACAAAAAATTTTTGTAGTTATTTTATAATAATTTGTTCAAAAAAGGGGCGCTTATTCGGCAGGGGGCGCTAATTCAGTCATTTATGGCAAAGAAATGAAAAGAAAAACACAACCACTTACATTCTATGATTGACACGATAATGAAACCAATCAATACGCAAATACCACAATGATGAAACATTTTCATTAACAGGTAATGCTCACACCACAGTTTAAAATTAATTAAAATTAAAATTAATTAATTAAATTAAAATAGTTACTAAAACGTCAGCGCTAATATGATAAAAGATGTAACTTCATTCAAAATTTGGACGAGTATAGATTCTGAGATTTCCAGTTCTTTTATAACAACATACAGAAATCCATCTTAATAAAGTGCATTCTGAGTCATAAATCGCTGCAAAGTCAATCTCTATTTGTAGAAGACAAGGTTTGTTGCGGCTTAAGGATCCTTGCATGCGACATATGCCAATAGCCCGGTTAAATCTCTTTTCAATTTTGTTTGAATGAATGCAATATGTTTCATTTTTCTCTTTTTCTTTCTTCAAATGTTTTTCGCTTTGTTTGTTTGTTTGTTTATCTGTTTTACTCTTATCTCTTTAACCAATGTAAAGATCAAAATGATGTCCGAACACAGTCTGTTTTTCTGGTTATTTGCCGACAGAAATGAAAAAGAATTTAAACTATAAGGATTGATGTACATTGTAGATATCTTGTATGATTTTATTATCTTTTACAAGCGAAAAGAACAATGCCTTTATTCAAATCGCGATACGCCAGGTGTTTGAAATGCAAAGCTTAGTCGTCGTGTGTCCAAAAAGTTTACGCTTCGTATAGCTTCACATGAAATCAATAAGGTGTCATTCGAACATAAAAAAGTTTCTTTGATCAATGAGCTCTTTTCCATATCAGTGCCGGTTCGGTAAAAAACACAATTCATATTTCGTAAAAACATGAAAACGAGGTTTATCATGAACATTTTCAAATTTCTAGCGGGAGAAAGCAATACTTTTGCTGAATTAAGTCTTGTTTATGTTTGTTTTAACAAAAAACAAGAAACGCTATGCATTTGAACAAATCGCGTGAAAGTTTTATGAATACACGCTTTTTTTTCATAAGAACAATTTTATAAAAACACGAGCCTCAGATTTGGCCAAAAAATAAGAACAAAATAAGAACAACCTGAGGCTCAAATCATTTTCCAAAAATTAAGAACAGCCTGAGCCTGAATTTTCTTGGAAAATAAGAACAGTTCATGATGTGAATTCTCTCATTGGTAAATGGTTTAGAATTGGTTTTTTTTTCACCTCCAATAAATGTGCGAATGGGTCATTACCGAACAGCAACCATACTTTTTGCCAGTTGTTTTTAAAAAATATTTCTATTTTACTGGAAGTAAATATATATATATATAAATATATATATAAGAAGAACAAAATGAGGCTGAAATTTGAAACTGTGTTCTTAAAGCAAAGAACAAAATAAGAACAATTCAGGCTGAAAAAGGCTCAAAAAATAAGAACAGCCAGCCTCAGGTCAGATTTTACTGGTTCTTATAAAAAAAAAGCGTGTAATATTTAAAAACCATTCAATCCCTTCTGCACATGTGCAAGAAGAAAAGCAGCCAAAAGAATGCTTTTGATCGAAATTAAGTTAATTTTGTTTGGAAGAATAAGATGTCAAATTTCCTTTATTAACCCACAGACAAATAAAAAAATCTTGATCAATTTGGAATGACGACATCATGTTAGGAACTCCTACAGACAAAAACAAAATTAAAAAAAAGTGTATATCACAGATCAAAAAGTCAGTGCAAATTGAAAACTTTGTTCTTCAAACCACAAGTTAATCTGCAAATATTGAGATAGATATTGCAAAAATAAAGCATAAGGTAAAAACAACCTCAATGATTTATCATACCTCCGAAATTATGAAGTCACCTAAAGTTAATACAACTGAAGACTAGTTCAAATATAAAGTGTCTTATACGGCGGTGAAGAATTTATTGTACAATGTGAAAAAACTTTGTGTTCCCCTCCAGAGATGATAAAAGAAGATCTAAGAATTACAAATTTAAGAACAAGTGGATTTTCATAACCAAGGACTTCCAAGATATAAGTCTACATTATTACATGCATTCAAAAATAACTTTATATAATGTATATACCTCTGAATGGCAAAATTCTGTTTTTTTTGGTATGAAATATGTAATATTAAGGATATCTGTTGACAGTATGACATACATTTTTAGTCATGTACTGTCAATGTTCCTAATTACAGACAGCCTTCCTAATTACGGACACAAAACAAAACATATTCTTTAAATTAAAAACACGGCACACAGGATCTAATCTAGAATGGAAGGGCAGTGACCGGCAGAAGGAAAAAGGGAACATTATGAACATCCAAGGGGCACTTTTATTAGAAAAAGGTCAACTTGCACTTTATTTTGGTGGGTTAAACCTGTGACCCCCCAATACAAGAGTGATTTTTGAAGTTTTTAAAGTGAAATAAATTTTAAAACAAAAGAACGTAGAGGGCAGCGTCCGATCAACAGACTCTCTTTTGGCCTAGATTAGACCCTGGCGCATCTCGTACTGTCAACCAAACTATAATAAAATAAACCTCTAAATCAGAGATAAGCATATTTATTTCAATGCAATAAAATTACAGTTAGAATTTATTTTTCTTAATTTCAAAGATTTCTTTTACAACAGTTTCTTCTAAAATTGCCTGTTCTCTTGGGACCCACACACTGTTTTTGTGAGCTCTGTGTACAGTGATAACCATATTAACAGAAAAAAATGGCCACATGTAATATTGGTAATACCATCACATGAAACAGAGGGTTTTGACTGAGGGTATGATTCTAGAAAGTTAATTTCATCATAAAATAAATCAAATATATATATATAAAAAAAAGTTTTGTACGTCAATCAGAGGAGGAGGACATTTGTAGAGTATATATTAAAATTAGATATCATAATGAAAGGCCATTATGATTCTACATGGTCAATTCTTCACGTGTTGCTGCTAATAATTGCTCTGTCTCACAAAACATTTTATTTAGTTATACATGGAATCTTTGTTTACTTTTTATACCATCAATGAATCTAATTACACATGGTACAAGATATCCTTGTAGGGGATATGCAGTCAGTGTTTTGAATTTCTATTTATTATGGTGATTCCAGTAATAAGGATCATTGACAGTAAAAGTTAAAAAGTATATAATATATATATTATATATATATTGGGGCTGGGGGCAGCTAAATGGCAGCATACAAGCATTCTTGATGTTCGAGCTGAGGAGGAAATTGAGCTGAGCTGTACCTGTCCAAAGCTTAAAAGGCTTTTTTACAACCCACACACACAACTTGTTTAAGCAAAGTCCAAAGACCTTTTGTGAGCCTTAGAAAATCTCAGATATTTTTTCCAAAAAAAATAAAACGTGTCCTTTTCACTCTGCTTATATACAAAATATTGAGAAATTCAATTTAGAAAAGAATTATCTTTTTCATCTGCATTTTTTTAAAAATCAAATGAAATAAATTATGGTAACAGACCAAATCGATTATAGAAACTTACTATTTTTCAAAAGCACTTTTTCTGCAGTTTATTTTCAAACAGTTGATTGCTGAAGGTATCGCATGCGTGCGTACCATGAATATCTTAGACTGTGATTTGCAAGTGCAATGGCATAAAGGCTATTTTTTGGCTTCACGACGACGATCGGTTTGCATTCCAAACACCTCGCGTATCCGCGATTTGAATAAAGTAAAAAAGCAAAAATAAAGTTTCGAGCATAACTGTCTAAAGGGAAAAAACATGAAATCGTTGGAGGACTTGGGATCGCGTTCGAGAGTTAAGAAGAACAGAAATAATATATTTTAACAAACTAAACAAACCCTTAAATAGTTATCTAATTATAAGAGCAACCCTGAAGAAAATGAAAATGTATAAAGTAAAGAAAAGGAAATACAATAATACATTAAAGTAAATTACAATAGAATAAATAGCATCACAATTAGTTAACTCTCAATACTCTCTCTATATTAAGGGAAAATGCCAGGTACAAAGGCAGACCTTATTCTACGCGTTGTTTATGTTATCTTCTGTCGTATTGCAAAGTGCTACCACTACAAATCTTCCAACGCCTTTCAGTCCTAAAGAAGATATTAACACCTACAGAGAGAGTGCTTAAACATTCCGTGCAGCACTGACCTAAGCACAACACCATTATTTTTATACAATTATCTAGTCATCAACACTGTATAATACAAACACATTTTACTGAAAAGTACACAACATAAAAGGCTCAAATTCTTCCAGTTTTTTCAGGAAGGCTTCATCAAGAAAATCGAAACAACATCCAATAATAAATATTGTTTCCTTGATGCTCGTGTAAAGGCTTCAATGAAAAACAAGTTGTACAAAGTATTAGTCAAATTGTGTTGTGCGTCTGGTGACGTTGTTGCTGCTGCATGTACATGTGCAGCAGGCACTGGACATTGTGGTTCTTAACATTGTAACCGTATCAGTGGCGTATTGTTTGCAATGGAAAATTATAACCATAAAGGCTTGAGAGAGATGACATCTACTTCTTGTACGTCACAATTATCATCTTGGAACAACGTGTTCGACATGTAAGGCTGCTCCAATAGATGTGTTGATAGCCAAGATCAAATTTGAAGCCAAAAATGAACTTATATGACCCACGTGCTATTGAGGACAGACAAGTTGACATTACCACCCTGAATCAACTTAAAATGGATCTTTCTGGATGTTTAGGTCAGAAATCCATTTCAGGGAGTTTTAACAGACAACTATGTCCCTACAGCTGAAACTGCACGTAACTCATTACCAGGAACATCGTGTCCCTTAAATTTGATATCAGCAAAGTGAAATTTAAAGATATAATGGATCATTATGTTTTTCATCCCTTTCTATTTCTGAATCAGGAATACACAACATTGAAAAATGGGGGTCAAAATGCATCTGACCACTGGCATCAGCTACGAAAATTCATAGCAGTATCGAACTTCTATATTGCAAGTAAAATCATCTTCAAAGTTGAAAGCCAAGAATTACATCCAAAAAAGGCTCCACACTCTAATCCACGGAAATATTTTCTCTTTTTTTGCTACACCCTTAATACTACTTGTCTCTATCATTCTATTTTCACCCATTATTTAAATGACATTAAAATGCCACAATTAAGTAAATATCAGTAATAAAAAGTTCACAATAAACCTCGTTTTCATGATTTTAAGAAACATGAATTATGTATTTTATCAAACCGGAATAGATATGGAAAAGAGCTTATTGGATTAAATTGGATTTAAAAAAAAAACTGCAGATGAAAAAGATAATCCTTTTCAAACTGAATTTCACAATATTTTGTTAGCATAGTGAAAAAAACAGTTTTAGTTTTTTGGAAAAAAGTATATGAGTTTCTCTTAGGCTCACAGAAAGTCTTTGTTTAAACAAGTATCACGTGTGTGGGTTGTAGAAAAGCCTTTTAAGCTCTGGACAGTTACAGCTCAGCTCAATTTCATCCTCAGCTCGAACATCAATAATGTGTTTTGGAAGTCCTTGGTTATGAAAATCCACTGGTATTTCTTAAATTTTTCTTTCTTAGATTTCTGTTATCATCTCTGAGGGAAACACAAAGTTTTTTTCACGTTTTAGTGATTAGTACAATAAATTCTTCACCGTCGTATAAGACGTTTTATATTTGAACTAGTCTTCAGTTTTATTAACTTTAAGTGATTTCATAATTTCTGAGATATGATAAATCATTGAGGTTGTTTTCACCTTATGCTTTGCTTATTTTTGCAATATCTGCCTCAGTATTTGCAGATTAACTTGTGGTTTGAAGAACAAATTTTTCATTTGGCACTGACTTTTTGATCTGTGATACACGCTTTTTTTTGCCTGTAGGCGTTCCTAACATTATGTCATCATTCCAAGTTGATCAAGAATTTTCTATTTGTCTGTGGGTTAATAAAAAATAATAAAGGAAATTCGACATCTTATTCTTCCAAATAAAATTAACATAATTTTGATCAAATTCATTCTTTGGCTGCTTTTTTTTGCGCGCATGTGCAAAAGGGATTGAATGGTATTTAAATATTATTGCTTTTACCTATACTTTTTTTACGTTACAATATCAGATAAAAATTAAGGATAGTCTCTAATCTCTAAACACATGTTCGGTTTTCATGAAATATCTCAGATACATACATTTTTACCCCTAGCTATATAAGACTATATATTAGCTAAATAGATTCTCTATCGATCTATCACATTAATTATATATTTCCCCATAGGGCGAAATATATGTTAAAACCGGCAGTTTCCTTCTCCTTCTTCTCCTTCTCCGTTCACTTTTATAGCCGCGGTTCAGAATGGAATTTTCGCCTAGCCGCCAAAGTAGATAAGAATAGAGGCTAGTCTACAGTCAAGTAGTACGCCATGTTTTTTTAGTCAGTGCGGATGGGCTGTAGAAGATTTTTGCTTTTTCCACTAGCTTTTAAAATGATTCAAGAGAATTCAACGTTATATGATGGAAATAAATCGTTTTAGTTCAGTATTGCAGAAACGTGTAAAAAATAGAAAAATGTTGTTTTGTTTTTGTTGATGACAAAAATGCTATCTATGATGATGATGATTGGTAAATAAATGTTTGGAACAGAAAACCATTGAAGCTGTGATTTCAGTGCAAAGACGAATTCGTTATCAATACAGGCTGAAGATTTATTTTTATTTTACGTCCGGATATAATGTGAACTGAAAGCACATATGATGTACAGCTATAAAGGAAACCTTTTTTATGTGGAGAACAACCAGTTCAACCAGTTAATTCAGAAAGTACATTAAAAAAACAGCAAAGTAAAAATGTGATGTCGCATATGCAATAAGAACGTCAGAAAACCAATTGCGTATAATATTTTAACAGACAAGATTGAGACACAATAAAGAATCTGGTTGAAAAATGTGCTTTCCTGGATAGTCATTTAATCTGACAACAGAAACATAATTTACTATGGATTAATTCCATGATCACCTATACTGTTTTGATACTGTATATATATGATATTTTAGTAAAAATTGATATACTGTCAATTTTCCTTACACAAACAACAAACGTATATAAATCAAAGCACAATCCAACAAACAATCTGTAAATTAAATCAAGCCAGAACACGAACGTCTACTTTCAGCTTTGTAGTGAATTTGGTTATGGATGTGTAGTCTATTTTCACTACCGAAATCTGTTGTTTTTTTTTTCATTTGGGATTTACAATGGTCATTTTTATCAAATATATAATAAATAATGGGTGTGCACATATTTTTTTGAACAGAGATGTTTATTCTGAATCCTTGAATTTAATTTTATAAATTGTCACTTTAAGCCTATCTCTTTTTTGAAAATAACTCTTCTGTCCAAATTTGAAGTGCTAATTTGAAGTGCTTTTAAGTGCTTTTGATAGTTATTTGCTTATTCATTTATTTAAAATTTAAAAACATAAAAATACATGACTTTTAGTTTCATGCATAAAATTTTATACACCTTTATTTTATACATCTGATGATTGTGATATGCATGAAAGTTAAAGTCATGTATTTTTATGTTTTTAAATTTTAAATAAATGAATAATGTAGTATAGTGTAGTATAATGTTTTACTTTGACTCTACCAACTGGTATTGAGTTCTTTGCCAAAATCTTTCTTATGGTTATAGTTACTTGCTTACATGTCTAACTCAAAGTATTCTTTTCTTATTTTGTAAATCTGTATACAAATTTGATTGTAGTATAATGTTGTAAGATAGTTTTATCTGAGTTACAAAAAGCAAGTGCAACTGTCTTCTGTTGAATTACATTTTTTTGTCGTGATTTTATGGTATAAAGGATGTCAAGCTTCTGCAACAATCATATGTTTATTATGCTAAAATCGCCTTACACATTGGTGCGGTTGTTGATATTTAGTTGTTTAAGGGAAAGTATTACTCAGCAAAATTTATAAGAGCAACCTTATCATTTGACCATGAACATCTTCATTTCTTAATAAGTTCAAAATAAGTTCTTTTGTGGTATTAAATTCAATTCCACCCTGATTAGTAAGGACAAAATTTTTATCTGAGTATGACATTGAGGGTAGTTATTGTTATTACTTATTGATACATTTTTCTTATGGTTATCAATGTACACACAATAATTGACAAAAGTTTCGCAACTTTGGGGAAATATATAGTCGCATTTTTGCGAATCTTGTTTTAATAAAAAATAAACTCCAAACAAGGAAATAAAATTATTGAACGAATTTGACTTTTCCCGCACTATTCGAGCTCCAAGTCCCCTTAGCTTCATCCGTTTCTTGTGAAAGTTAAACAATAGAGCACGTAAAAATACAACGCAGTAGCAAGAGAGGTTTTCGTTCCATTTTCATCCGACCAAGAACAAAACAAAAATTAAAATTTTTAAACTTTTTTTTTGATCGGCAATACGAATCGTTTCCAAACTTTCCAAAACTAAACACGTGACTGAAAAATGGTAGCTAAACAGAAGAAAATCAAAAATCAAATAAACAAAGACACAAGAGTTAATATTATTTTAAGAAAAGCTCCTGGTTCAACAATCCCAATTCCTTTCTTAATTAATGGTGGGATTTCCGACGTTTGCAAATAGTCGGAAATCGAATTTCTTAACGATTCCGGACAAAAGAAGCGCATGCGCAGTAACTATAAATATTTAAGGCGTTTCAAAATTGAGAATTTCCTCTCGCATTGTATTATAACGTAAGGTTTGTCAAACTTACACAAAAATACCTCCCAAATTATCATTTTACTAATTTATATTTAATTTATATCTAATTTATATCTTCGAGCCGACCAAACGAAAAGCAACCACTCTCCAACGAAAAATGACAAACGACAAAAGCACAATAATGGAACAACAATATAACAGATTCCATATAACTGAAGCCGTCAAGATGCTCAATAACGCAGCTTATCAATATTTTTGCAGATCGTTTTTCAAAGCAAATGTATTCTGGATTATAGTGTAGCGGCCAGAGGCTTTTGTCCTGACAAAATACTAGGCAGAGTCCAGACTCCTGTTTCAACTGGAGAGGCAGGTTTTCGTCCGGCGGCGGTACAATCTACGAAAAAGGGTTGCACCAGGAAGCGATTATCAATTAATCCGGATAGGTCATATTTTGTATTATAATTATAAATTATAATTATGCTAGATTAAATGACTTACACTCAGCATTACAAGAAATGCATCATTTCTAACTTAACCTAAACCGATATTTAGATAGATCAATTATTCTTATACCAATTGTACTTATATATCTTATTTTACGAACCTTGCGTTCCTAATACAAGAAATCCATTGTCTCCGAAAAATTAGTTAGATTTTTCGAATAATTCCTGACTGGAAAGGAGGAAAAGTTTAGAAGTTAGAAGTACTTTTTTTCAACTTCTTTCAGTGAATGTTTTTCTTATCCATATTTCTTAACTAACTAATCAATAAAGTCTTATCTTTTCCACCATATTTTTATTTTCTCTGCTTCACTTTTTATTTTTTCATGTTTCACGCACCGATGAAAAGTTTGAGTAGAAATAGCAGACCGGACCGGATCAAAACAGATCGATTGATCAAATCCGTTCCGGTCCGCTGACAATTATCCAAAGTGGATATTCGCCTTAATATCTACGTGATCCTCAACATATCGCTAACAAAAGGTTGCCTCGTTTTTTCTTCAAAGGCAATATATCATTTACAATCATTCTTTAATCGTTGTTCACATCCTAACGCCAATTTAAGCATCGGTCTGCTTATTTACAAATTTCTCAGCTGTTACTAAATATTAGACAAAAGTGTGAGAACTTTTTTATCTAAGATCCCTTTGGTTGGAATAAACGTCGTTCCGTCGACATCGATTGATATTTAGGGGACTTGGAGCTCGGCAAAGTAACAGCCAGAAAGCCGTTGTCGAGACATCGATGATTTTAGTTTTTTCAAAGATCAAACGTGTTTACAAAATATCCAAATACAATATCTAAAACACAAAAATGCATTTTCTTTGGAAAAAGTGTTTCTTATTTAAATGTTTGACTCCAGAAACTTTATCCATTATAAAAAATCATATAGGAAACGCTGTTATTTTTTGACGAAATAGGTTAGAGACTATCCTTAACACAGTCATAGTTAACAAATGTGCCAGCAATGTTCGTGTGGATTTTTCAAAGTATTTGTACATATGCCAGCTACGAGATGTTTTCATTTTAGTCTGACGGATCAGTAAGGTATTACATTTACAAAAGACACAAACATTAATAATTATTCCTAATTTTGATTTCAGAATTCTTTTGGTCATTCCAAAACTTGTTGATGGACGAATGAATGGCCCTTCTTATTACTCTATCATGCGCAATGGCTGACAGTTATTTTACGAGTACCGGCAAACGTTTGACACAACAAATCCGACTTCTGATCGCCGTTAAAATCTCCGACAAAGAAATTTTTTTCTCCGCCATGCAAGCAGAAGTGAAATTGATAAGTGTTGCCATTCTTGAAGTATTGATACGGTGTGTTCTTCGCAACGTATGTCTGGCCATATGAAGTCAAGTCTTTACAAAGCAAGTCATCAAAACCGTCTCCGTTGATATCCACCACTCTATAAGGTAATAGAAATATCGTCATCTTAAGTCCTATTGCCTAGCAACCGAGGTTGGTTCTTTTTTTCGTTTTGTTCTCCGATATTTTACAATAAAGCCTGGTTCAGACCTGACGATTACGACCATTAAAATTTAGTGTAATCGTCGTAATCCTCATAAATGCTTGGCGTTTACGACGACAAAATATAAAAAAATTTGATTATTTTATCGTCGTAATCGCTCTATTGTATGTAAAAATCTATTGAATTTTACGTCAATTCTATTGTTTTAAGTTCGTGTGGGCACGTGCTTCAAAACTTAACAAGGGAAAGAAGTATGGTGTGTATGAAGCAATTTTGAAATTAGTATTTTGAGATACTTGAGAAGTGTTCAGATCCAAAGCGTTTTTTATAAATAGGTAAATTACAATAAATAACATTACTCCAATTCCCAGAATGTTATTATCTCCATAATACCACAATGCAATGTAATAATTACTTGCTTTAGGGTTAGTTTAAATGCTGTTCCAAATGTCAGGTGTGGAAGATAAATAACAAAGGTTTGTTGGTTTACGAAAATCCTTTTTCATCGAGGGAATTTAGTATTTACTGCTTTATTGAATTTTGGAACCTAATTTGAAATTTCTTCAAAACTTGATACTTCAGAATGGTATATTACGTATTGTACGCAAAAAGCTGATCTGCTACTATGAATACGATTTCTAAACTTTTCATTGCAAGTGATTATAAACATATGCTCGTTATTATGAAAACTTTCTATGAATTATATACAAATCTTTTGGAAACATGATGAGCCACATTGGATTTTAATAAAGTTTCTTTATGTTTTTCTACCCACTCGTTTTGAAAGCGATGCTCCAGCTATCTAAATTAGATGACTTTGGTCTACAGTCACGTAACAAACACATCTAACTAGACTTGGTAACCCTAACAATTAGATTAAAAAGAAATGCGAAGAAGTAGATGAAAACAACCAATATGGCTGCATAAGATGTGTTTCGTTCTGATGCTTTTTATTGCAGTGGAATATTTTGACATGCAAACGTTTCGTTTTCTAGAGCATTGCTTATTTCCTCAAAGATGTTTTGCAGTAAGCTGGTGGGGGTATTGATGATTGTGGTGAGAATCTACAAAGTCTCTTTCTGCTAGTCGTTTTACTAGCCATTTTGTTGTTTTTACAGATTGGATGATCGAGTATGATGACAGAACCAGAGTGTTCATATAGACCAAGAGATTATATTGATATGCGATACTACAATAATCATATTTCGTAGATTTGTTTGGACACCATGGAGACGATCGGTGCAAAGGTTTGACAGTGCAACTTCATCTCACTCGAATATGTATAGAAAAACTCGAACTTAATGACTGACTGAAGGTCAGGTATTTCCATCATGGTCATTCATTCATAAAAAATAATCTTAGCTATAATCGTATTCACAGTAATAAATTCGCTTTTTACATGCGAAAGAAATACTTAACGAAAACTTGTTGCTCACTTTATCAATGTGTTTGACATTGTACACCATTTTGAATTAATTTTCCAATTGCGCCCATTGAATTGACCAATCACATTCGAGAAACTGATTGTCATATCACCATTATTTGAATGACAAAGAAGATCTGTTCTCCCGTCGCCATTGAAATCACCTAGGAAAAAAAAAGGTATTATGGACAATACATAAATATATAGATAAAAATATTATATATATCATATTTAATATTATATTTTATTCAATTTGACATAAATTGCAAACTGTATCTGTTAAAAACTGACACACACAGCGACTTCACTTATAGAGTACTCTTGCCCTTATAAGAAACCAACAAAGAATTACATACGTAATAGACTAAAGGGCGAAAATCGTCGAAAAACGCTGAGTCAGCAAATTTTCAAACTCAAATATCTCACGATCTAGCCATGCAAACCTTACAACCTCTAATCGATAGACGCGTCTGATTAAGGTGTCTTTTTTCACTCAAAGTTTTCTCAAAAATGCTGACGTCAGCATAAAATATTGCATTTTAAAGAAGTTTCGTCCAATTCTGGGACTAAGTCGACCGAATTTACCCCATTTTGGAGATTTACTCTTCAAGCCCTATCTGATGGTGCAATCAGTTTAAGCTTAATAAGAACTTCGAAAATCGACTTTCTAAGGGCAATGACCCTACCCAATTCAAAGCCCTATAAAAATTTTCCCCAGGTTTGCCAGCTTGGAAAAAACCGACCCAAGGGACCATATAATGAGAAAATAAAATAAAAACCCATTATATGCTAATTGTATGGGTGACCAAAGACCGCCTCCGGACTATTAATAAGTCAGCGAGATTTTCGTTAATCTTACAGGTTGCAGATTCTTCCTTGCACTTGAATAGAACAGATCAGAAATAACTTTAAAAATCATAGACGACGAAACCGTAACCTAATATTCAGCTAGCTAACACCACTGACTAAGAAAAATTAGTTAATCAAAACCTGTTTGTGGTTTCTAACTCACAGTTGTTAGCTTCTGTTATATTGTTCATCAATCGATCGAAATGTTTGTGCCATTTGTAAAATTGACCATTTTCAGAGAAGAAGAGAGAAGTAAAAAAGTCACCCAACCTCCTTAAATGGCCCTTAAAGAGGTGGAATACGAATTCAGCGTTGGATGGAGAAATACACCAATCAGAGTGAGGTGGAAATCAAACTGAATAAAACCGATGGATTAAATTAAACCTGGCAACAAACGATCGCCCAAAGCCGTGCATGAATCTATCTGTGTTGTGTAGGACTTGCTAAACTTCCCGTTTCTTTGAAAGTAAATGATGGAAGATCTTCCATCAGCATTTCTGCAAAGAAGATCTGTTATTTTATCTCCGTTGAAGTCTCCAAGATGAAGCACTGATCCATGGTCGGTGCAAAAGTCTACTGACATGCCAGCTTCGGCAGATTCTAAATAAAATTTGGAATAACATTTATAGAAATGTCAAGTTACTTCAGATCTTACGAAACGAATTTTCGACTTGAAATAAACAAACTAGAATTGTTGAAAATTTACTAGATAAACTTTCAAGTTTGCACAAGAATATTTTGAAAAATTCCGACATTCCAATTTAGGGTACTTTTTCTTGGTATTATTTTTCTTACCATTAAACGCTCCTCGAAGCTCAGATAGGAGAATTTTAATGCGCATGCTCCGATCATTTTTGCTTTCACAGAGGAAATCATAACGTTTGTCACCATTGAAATCTCCAATTCTTAGACGATCATCATGTCTTGTACAAAAATGAAACTTTTGATCGATCTTTTCTTCAAGGTTCTTGTAAACAACTGCTCGTCCTTCGGTTGGTTTGATACAAATTAAATCACTACCACCTTTACCATCGAAATCACCAATCAATAGCCTAACAGACAAACAGAATGAGGAAAATGTTTGACACATAATCTGTAGTCAACCTTAAATATCTTGAGGTTTTATAGTTTGTACCGTTAAGAAGAAAAAAGACCAGATAAAAACGTTTTAAAAGATTTCTCTTTTACCACAAACATCGTGCAAACGCTAAGTAACTTTTAGTGGTCAAATCAGCCTTGAAACCTCTTCTTTTTGTGTAACTTAATAAACCTTGTGTGTCAACAGTAAGTGTACCTGTGTTTAGCTTGGTCGCAAAACGTTTCTGAGTTGGATTGTACAGGTGCTTCATAAAAACAAGCAGTGATGGCTGGATTGAATTGACTTGCCACCCATTGCAGGCTGCATACTGCCACCAATACCACAAACATAGTACGTGACAAGCACTCCATCTCGCAAGCAATCTGTATAACACTACCTTTACCAAAATATATTTTCTGCTGGAAAGTTGAATGGTACAAAAGGTCTTTGTTATTGGATGTTGTTGAGTTCGTTTTCAATTATGACGTCATGATCAAGAATTTTGAAGTGAAATTAACAACTTGTCACTCTGTGTTGATTTCTTTTGTAAATAAAACTGCTCAATAGCCTTTTATTTTTCAATTTGACACCGAGTAGATGACAGATAACATTTGATTTCTTATGAGAGCAAGAGTACTCTATGAGTGAAGTCGCTGTGTGTGTCAGTTTTTAACAGATACAGTTTGCAATTTATGTCAAATTGAATAAAATATAATATTTAAAATGCCGTGATAACGTTTAATTACATTTTAACATCACAAATGTGACCTATGACATTTAGCGGAAGGTAGAAGCATAAACAAGAACTTTTGAGAGCAAGTTGATTTCAATATCTTTTTACTGTTTTAGATGATTTTATGTTAGAGACCAGATTGGTGTCATTAAAAAGTAAAGCTTTCCAAAAACAAGTTCTGTTCCTATGAGGTAGAGTATGTTAGTTGGAAATTGAAGACTTCTACATCTTCTACAGTCTTACCTTGGGTGATTTACTTTTAGGTTATGGCAGGAATACTCTTTTTGAGAAATGCCATTTTAGTGCAAGCATATTTTAGTTCTAAACATATTCTAATCAATCATGATGTTAGAAATCTGTATAACCTTTATACAGATTCATAAAATCTTACTTATTTATAAATCTTACTTTACAGAAACATAACCGATGATCACAGTGAAATTTCCAAGTTAGAAAAGACACCTGTACCTGGCCACTAGAAGTCATAGTTAGATGCAGCGGTAGCTGAGTACGTGCAGATAAAAACCTGATGTCCAGCTCACCAGATTTAGCACTAACTTCATTGGTGAGAAGGAAATTTTGATTCACCCACAAAACAACCTGTTAAGACATACCAAAATATTATTTTCACCTAAACCTAAAAGTAAATCACCCAAGGTAAGACTGTAGAAGATGTAGAAGTCTTCAATTTCCAACTAACATACTCTACCTCATAGGAACAGAATTTGTTTTTGGAAAGCTTTACTTTTTAATGACACCAATCTGGTCTCTAACATAAAATCATCTAAAACAGTAAAAAATATTGAAATCAACTTGCTCTCAAAAGTTCTTGTTTATGCTTCTACCTTCCGCTAAATGTCATAGGTCACACTTGTGATGTTAAAATGTAATTAAACGTTATCACGGCATTTTAAATATTATATTTTATTCAATTTGACATTAATTGCAAACTGTATGTAAGATTTTATGAATGTCGTCAGCCTATGTCAATTATATGCAGGTATAAAGTAGCCTTAAATGATTAGTTTCAACCAATGGGTGAACTCCTCGGAGAAATTCGCATCATGTTTGGCCAGTCAATGAGAAGCTCAAGAGAGGATCAGATTTAGTTAGCTTACATTACTTTTTCTGCGTGTTGGCATGACGACGATTTTGTTACATGAGCTCCAAGCGAAACTGACCAGTTTGTGACTTGTCAAACTCATTCAGAATACAATAACCTGGGATTACGCCATTTTTCAAGTATCATTTGTAAGAAGAGATTCATGCATATAAGCGGCACGAATATCAGGTTATGGGTACAGTTGACAACCAATGTCACTACATATCTGGAACGTTTTTCTTTGCTTGACTTTACAAGGGGGTTGGTTATAACGATAGTGACAATCGACAAAAGAGGCATTCGATGGGATTTCTGAAATCCAAACGGATTTTGGTACAAAATATTAATAATATTAAGAAAATTTACTACCCTATGATACAATCGATAAAAGGGGGTAGTTTAACCCAAATAAACTATCCATCTGGGCACAGACTTTGTCCCAGACTTTCCGCGACACTGGACATTCTATGGTTTTGTTGTACGCCAACAAGCCAACAAAAACTTGCTATATGTAAATTTGATGGTAACATTCGATACAATTTCATATTTCTAAAACAAGTTTAACTGAAATAGTGTTTTGTCGGTGGAGAGAGGGTATTACATTACATTTGGTACACATTTGACAATTACAGTATTTTCTCTAATTAACGCCCTATTTCCCTTATCTAACGCCTCTCGCCAATAAATGCTCCAGACTTAAAAATATTTATAAACGCCTATTCATTGAAATCAATTAAAGTCACTATGAGACACAAAAAGAACATGTTACGTGTATTGTTACGAAGACTTTTAAATGTGCAAAACTATGAACACTCACACAATTCAAAACGCACTAATAATTGTAAATTTTGAAAATTCGCAAATTTTCTATTCACCATTTGCTAGATGTGCCGCATTAAACAATGATTATACTACACAATCAAGATGAGCAAAAATATCATTACCGTATGATTTTTGTAGTTTTCTGACTCGATTGAACAAACATAACAGCTCTGAGTGAAAGACTAAAATGGTTTATAACCACAAGTGTCACTCCATGATTCCAATCGCGTCACCTCTACCATTTATACTCTTGATCTCTTGATCAAACCCTCCATGTAACGTCGATCTGAAAAATTTTTAGGACTAAGTATGTTAAACAAGCGTACCATAGCAACCATTCAAAAATGTAACTGCCTCGATGACTTCGATTTAAATCCTCTTTTTTATCTCGAAGTCTTTTTTACCTTTGTCCAGGAATTTAAATTTCCATCCACTGGCGAATTCAACTTTACAGCATTGATCATTTGCCCTATTGGTTCATTTACATAGCATACACATCTCCTGAACCAAATATGATGACAATGTCTCCATGACAACAGAAAGCAACAAATAGGGTATAACTTTGTTTCCAAGTTTCACTCAGGCACAAGATAGCTATAACGACTTACTTGGAAATCACTTTAATTATGTGGTCTATAATACATGAAAATTGATGATAAACAACAGTAAATATTTAAAAAATCTCATAAGGGAAGGGTGAAAATAGTGTTCAAATTAATCACTAACAGATATTTTTTTTCTTTTTTTTTTAATCGATATATTTCCTGCATCCCATCAATATGGTTCTTCTTACAGAGAAAGCGTATAGGATAAAATATATATGCATGATGTTACGTATAATGTATAAAAACGTATAATAATAAATATTACGGACATAACTTATACTAAATTAGATTAAATTCATAGATCATAAGATTATATTTACTCTATGATTATTACCCTGTTCGAAAAACAATATAATTTAGTTTACAAGATGCGTACAACTGTACGACTTTTACTGACACTTTGTTCACCGATAGTGGTATGGTTAGAGGGCCGAGAACCGACGGCTATACATCTTTTAGCAGGTTGTATTGCAAGCTTTAATTTTGCTTTTGGCTCATAAATAACAGCTGAAACGAGAAAACCATAAAATCACGAGAGCTTGGAAGCAAACCGAAATCTTTTACCAAGAAAAACAAGCAATTGCAAAAATTCCAGAAAATAGATTGAACTTGAATTTTCGTTCTTGGAACTTAATCATTGATTTGAATAACTTGATCTTGGCTGGAGACCAAATTTGTTGTCTCGAAAGGTCGGGGTAATGCAGGAGGAATAGCTGGTACTGAAAAAAGTGAAACTTTGAACAGCTGTTTTACAGAAATCATTGAATTTCTCAAAATTCACATTTATCTGTTCTCTCCAATTTCTTCTCTGCAATAGACAAGGATTATTAGTTTCTTTGTCGTTCTCTTTTTCCACAAAGGCCTGTTTCCACTAAAAAAAATGAGCGAAATGCGAAATATTTCGATCGAAATGTGAAGTGAGCATGCGCAGTAGGTACAAATTGATTTTTCCTGCGAAATATTTCTCTTTGACAAAAGTTGAAAAAAGTTCAACTTTTTTCTATCGAAATATTTCGAATAAAATTCTGACCAATCAGATTGCAGCTTTGTTGTTTATTTTTCCCGCTCTTCCCCACAAATAAAAAATCATTTGATTTGATTGACATTTGATTGGAAATTGTTATGTTTTTATATATTTCCCCATAGGGCGAAATATATGTTAAAACCGGCATTTTCCTTCTTCTCCTCCTCCTCCTCCTTCTTCTTCTCCGTTCACTTTTATAGCCGCGGTTCGGTATTGAATTTTCGCCTAGCCGCCAAAGTAGATAAGAATAGAGGCTAGTCTACAGCACGCCATTTTTTTCAGTCAGTGCAGATGAGTGGAAGATTTTTTTTTTTTTTCTGCTAGCTCTTAAAATGATTCAATAGATGAAACGTTAAATGATGGAAATGAATCGTTTTAGTTCAGTGTTGTCTTAAAAAGCTTTGTAAAAACTTTTGAATGAACGAGTAAAACCAGAAAAAATTGATGTATCAATGCAATGATGTTTTGTTTTTGTTGATAACATTGTTATGATGATTGGTAATTAGTATGCTTCGAACAGCAAACCATTGAAGCTGTGGTTTCAGTGCAAAGGTGAAAATTCATTATCAATAGCCAGGCTGAAGATTTATTTTTATTTTACATCCTGATATAATGTAGAGCTCAACTGAACTGAAAGCACGATGTACCAACCATAAAGCAAAGGAAACCCTTTTCATGTGGGGAGAACGACCAGTTCAACCAGTTTCAAAAAGTACATACAAAAATAGCTAGTAAAAACATGATGTCGTATATGCAACAAGAAGTACAGAAAACCTATTACGTATAATATTTTAAAACGTATTATATAGTCATTTAATCCAACAACGGAAACATAGTTTACTATGGATGAATTCCATGATCACGTATACTGTTTTGATACTGTATATCATATTTTATTTTGCAAAATTTAATATATGTACTGTCAATTTTCCTGTACGAACAACGAACGTAATTCAAAACACAACACAAATGAGAGTCTGTAATTTAAATCAAGACGGAGCACGAACTTCTACTTTCAGCTATGTAGTGATTTGGTTATGGATATATTACCAAAGTTTTTTTTTCCATTTGGGATTTATATATGAAGGTCATTTTTACCACAAAATAAACACAAAATAAATATTTCCGTTATTCTGAATACTTGAATTTAGTTTTATAAATTGCCACTTTAAGAGTGCGTTTACAAGAGAGCCTTAGTGAACTCAAACCGGTTTGAAATTTCAATCCTCCCGTTACGAGTTTCGATATGGGTAATTATTTCACTACGGTTCCTGGTCAAACCTTTAGCGATGTTTACATGATAACGGCTGTACTGAAATTTTACCCGTGATGATTTCAAACCTACTTAAGAAGTAGGTTTGAAATTTCGATACAGCTTGGAAAGGTGTGAAAGTTTTCACATTTCATTGTTTTATCATAAAATGTGTTAACAAGCATGTGCATGTTAATTAAATTTTGCTGACACATGAAATAAAAATATAGAATGTGCTAAATTTATTCCATCGTGCATAGAAAATATTTCTACCCGTATTGAAATCCCAAACCGGTGCGAGTTCAGTATAGCTCTCGTTTCGATTGTTTCGATTTTTACTCGACAAAACTCTCCAAGACCGTATCGAAATTTCTCATGTAAACAGAATGGCGATTTCAAACAGCTAAAAATTTCAAAATAGGTTTGAGGTCACTACGGCTCTCATGTAAACGCACTCTAAGGCCATCTTTTTTTAAAAATAACTATTCTGTCCTAATTTGAAATGTTACCTTGTTGGTAGAGATTTTGATTACTTTTGATAGTTATTTGCTTATATGTCTACCCCAAAGTAAACTGTGGTATCAAAATTAGGTTTAACAATTTTCTTTTCTCCTTTTGTACAGAAAACGTGTATACAAATTTGATTGTATGATGTTGTAAGATAATTTTATTTGAGTTACAAATAGGAAACTTGTCAAGCTTCTGCAACAATAAAGATCATACATCTTATATTAAGATGAAATTGTCTTATACATTGATGAGTTTGTTGATATGCAGTTGTTTAAGGGAAAATATTAGTCGCATTTAGGTCTTCTAATTTTTAGCTACGTGTCCATAGTAACTTCTCAGTCACTTTTTAACTCCTCAGCAAAGAATTTTAAGAGAAACCTTATCATTTGACCGTGAACAATTGCATTTCATAATAACTTCAAAGTAAGTTTTTTTGTGGTATTAAATTCAACCTGAGTATCAGGTCGATGGTAGTTATACTGTAATTATTTAACGATACATTTTTCTCATGGTTATCAATGTACACACAATAATTGGTAAAATGTTTGCAACTTTGGGGAAATATATAGTCGCATTTTTGCGAATCTTGTTATATCTTGGTTAACTGCCCTGTTACTCCTTCTATTTACCATCTTCATATCAAGTTCACAAAATCAATTCCTTGAAAACATTTCCCGAACTTCAGTTCAGACGTCAACACTATTAAGTCCAACCTTTTTTTTGAATCGTTGTTGGTACGTGATAATAAATTAATCAAGTTTATTAAAGTTGCTGTGAGCCAACTTGTGATTTTCATCAAATTGCCACAACAAACTGAAACGGGATAGTACGGTTTGGTAACATTTCGTCACGCTTGGCTTTTAGGCAAAATTCTCCGCGTCTATGCTCATTACTTTTCGAATTTGCGAAAAATTTTATTACACTATTGACGACAGAAATATTTTTAAAGAAATTCTTCATGTGGACATCCCACAGGACGGAAACCTTGCTAATGGAAGCTTAACCATTCTCTGGCAGTGCCAATCCGCCATGGAAAAATATATCCTATATTGAAAATTTTGCCTACTCTCAGTTGACAGCCTTATAGAGCTTTCGAATACCTGGACAATTACTGTACTTTAACTTAAATGTGTTTAACACAACGGCTGAAGTCCATGTGGATCTTTTCCTTTGCATTATGTTTTTGCAAATTGCAAAGTTTTAAACCTTCCACCAAAACTCTCAAGCTTGTCCACTTCTATTAATTTATTTTCTAAGAAATATAGACCGCAATCCTTTTCTTGCATGATATCTTCGAGGGAAGAACTTATTTATATTCTGTAATTATCTTTTAGCTGAAGATAGTGTTTAAGAGAATGATGATGCAAAGAAACTGGGAAAACTTTGATTCTTAACGATTTAGATTTAGTTTGATATTACACTTTCTAACTGTTCACTGGAAGATAAATTGCCATAACAACACCAGCGTAATTAACAGGACCAACACCACATTCCTGACGTTGCAAAGAGTGCAAACAACCGTCCTCATATTATCTTCCTTTACTATAATTTTGTTGGTGACTTAAGACTAAAGCCTTTTTCCATTTGATGTCTATTAAAAGTCCCAACTGCAATAAATACGGTCGCATATATAGATAACATGCAATGTATATTAAAAAAAGGATTTACATATTATACGTTATATCCTGACTCTTCATACTTGGCAAAGTCGTCATCCTCTGGATAAAAAACTCGCAGTGACTGCTTCCAAGCCAAAACAGCAGCGCCATCTTCTGGCATTTTTTACTGTCGAGAAAACCGTGAGAGCGGCGACTAGAGACAAGTATGTGACCATCTCCCACCCAGATTTCCTAGATGTCATCAAAAACTTAAATTTACAATTCTACATTCATAATCAATCTTCGTCTTTCTTCATTATTCAACCTAACAAATAAACGTACAGAAATACATATTCAAAACAGTAAAAGATATCATCAGAATTCAAAAAATCTATCAAGTAATCTCTTACCAATGTTCCTGATTCCGCTACCAAAGCAACACTTCGTGAGATATTTTTCTGTTCATCTATAAAGTGCATTGCAAGCAGTAAAGCCTCGAAAGGTAATTTTGTGAGAATGTAGTAAAGAAACCGTTCTAAAAGATCTAAACATCTTGAAAAGTATCTTATTTATCTATATATTTATGTATAACAGATATGTATGTACCTGTGATATGTATGTAACCAAGGACGAACTCTGTTCAGCCAAATATTTCTAGAAAAAGAAAGCTATCAACCCCATAAAACAAACATGAAGACATTAACCTCAATACAACCTCAAATGAAAAAGTGAACTTAAAGAAACCTAAAGAACCTAAAAGAAAGCAATGAAATAAACATTCATTTATTTCACATGAAACCTTAAATATAAGCAAGCTAAAATCATTAAAATCTTCACAGTCTAAAAGAAAAGGCATCAGAATGGAACGAGGTTACGTTAACTTATGGAAGAATAGCATGCAAGCAGAATTAAGGGATTTCTAAAATAAAGCAATGCAGATAAATGATGCAATAACAGTAATGGTCTCACTAAAAATCTAAAGAAAAATTGTTAAGTCCTTTCCCGTAAAAGCTGAAATCACCAAACTGTAAGGTATTTAGCATAATTTCTAATGCCTCATAGCTAAAGAAAGTAAGGATTAGGATTAATCACATGCTGTAGCTAAACAGAATTCATGACAACAACAGTCAAGTTAAAGGGGTTTCCTAGAATAAGAAAAACCTAAATGGAAAAGATTGATTATTTCGTTAAATAGAAATCATGGAAACATGAAAACATTGTGGCAATTTAAATGAGGTAATTCTGTATATATTTATAAACCTAAGTAAGATCCATAAACCTGAAATCAAAAACACATTCCCAATATTGATCATCAATTGGGTAAGTTAAAAGAAACTAATAAGAACTTGTGAGGACAGAAGTAGTTATTTAATAAAAGTGAAAAATTTGTAAAAAAACATCTTGCAAACAACATTATGTTCTTTCACCAAAAAACTAAATGGAAGACAGAATTAGATCTGTAAATCTAAAAGCAAGAAATCAAGGAAAATACTAGATTGAAGACATCCAATTAATATCAAACAAATGTTTGAAATCATTATATATTGTACATTTTATATTGAAAATATGGGGGAGATAGATGTATCGGATGATATTAATGATTGGAGTTAACAATCGTATAAATGGTTTGAGAACGCTTTAAAATTGCAAAGTCAGACTAACTTATAAGCCAGGATGAGATGAAGAGTGAAAAGAATAGGAAAAGATTTGATTCTAAAGTTTCGGCTAGATAACATGCGAAAAACTTTATATCACTTATACCATATAGTCTGAAACAAGTTGCAAAAATAATTCTGCTTGGAAATATATGAAGCGTTTAAAGATAATTTCAGAAATCATTTTTGCCAATGAGCTGAAAATTCAAAATTACAAAATTTCTCATAAAGATTCAATATTTCTCCCTATTTTTGGAATGTTTTTGCAGTGATGGAGCTCAGAGCTTCGAATCCAGAAAGCCAACTTGTCCCGGGCAGGAATGAGCGGTGCCTTCAAAGAACAGCAGCGTCGCATGGACATCCAACATGGGGGCCATTCCGTCCTCCACTACTTCAAGAAAGCAATCCAAAGCAACAAAGACATCTGAAACTACCAACGACTAACAAAAACCAAAGAATTCTTGCATGCATTTCGTATGAAATCTGTTGTTATATTAGACTTTTACGCAAATTTGAAAGTTTATGATGTGCAAAGCATCGAACAATCTTAAGCGATTTGACACAAGGAAGATCCTTTTATCGATTAAAAACAACTATTGTAAATTCAGAGAAAAAAAGATGACAGTTGGCAGCTGTCCACAGGTCAAACATTTGTCTGTATTTATTTTTATTCTCACTAAATACAACTGGCTAAACTGGGATATTAAATAACTGTCTTAAACTGGAAATCTTGTATAAACCTGAATTTTTGGAAATACTCTCAAAGTAACAGCATTTAATCCTTTCGGCATAATAGCGTTTATAATCAAAAGGATCTCCATTGTACCAAAACAGTCTTAAAGGGCTCCGTATGTACGCCGGTCTCTGTACGACTAACCCTTCTTCGTCGCACACAGTCGGGCATGCACCACCTCTTTACATACGGGGGAGATCATTCTCAGCCTACATAAACTGGCGCTTAAACAAACCGCATGCATGCAGTTTTGGAAGGGAGTTCAAAACAGTTCATCTACCTTCGATTAGCTCATTGTGCAGTGATTATCATGCAACTTGTATTTATTGTCAACATATGTTTCAAACTAATACTAAAAGTTGTTCAAAATCTTGACTCTTCTCTGATTTTTTAAGTCTAATAAGCTTCGAAGCAATTTTTTCTGAGTATAATAAGTTTGTACACTATTAATAAATTTGTTTCGAAAAAGAAGAAAAGAGAAAAGAAAAAGATAAGTTAGTTGAAGAAGCATAACTTTAAAATTGAAAAAAATAAAGAAAAAAGTTTTCATACGCCCTTTCTCGACTTCTTGTCAGCAAACTACTGCATTTTCACTTTTTCATCCACTTAACATAAAAGTTGTTGCAAACCTATTCCCGTTGCATGGACATTACTAAAAAGCCGTGTTGATTTATTGTTTTGCGTGAGTCTCTTGTGCATTGTGAGTTAAGTGGCATTAAGCTGGATCTACACTGTCTCTTTTTACGATATCAAGTAATTCTTGTTTATATTTTTTCAAAAACTACAAAATAGCTTCATATAAAAATAATTAACATAAAATACAATAAAGCCGTTATAATCCATTGAAATTGTGCAAATAAGGTAACCAAGATACATACCCAAGTTATTAGTATCTCTTTTTACTATCCAGGCTTTAGACCAAGCACCTAAAGGTTTTCCAAACCACATTTATGACAGAGTACTGAACTTAAGATTTAAGTGAAAAGCTAATTAATGGTCAAATTGGCACCATTGTGTACATGGTAAGAAAAAACAACTCAGTAAAAATGATTTACATAAAATTTGAAGTCCTGATGCTCTTGGTAGGCAGATGCTTATTATGTATCATGATTATTATGTTTTCATATACTTTGGAATACAGGATTTATTATTGCTTCGCTAAGTAAGTAACCATCAGTAATGGTTGGCTATTCTGCCCACCGACTTGCAACTAGTAGTTGATTTACTGCCAGAGATACGTATAGCAGTTCCCTAACTTGCCCGAAGGCCAGTATGCAGTCAGTCGATGGCTCCTAATTGGCTGATACGCTGCTTTTAAAGGGCATCGGAGTGGTGTATTGAGATATGACATGACCGGAATAACCTTTATTGACAAGTTTATTTATCGAATACAAAGTGTTACCCATTCACTGCTCCTGTTATGAATACTCACCAATGCTTCAATATTCACAATACGAGATTTATACTGTTGCCTTTCATAAACAATGAGTTTCTTGTAGTGTCAGGGTTGATGTTACTTGGACTACTTTATTTTATTTATATAAACTCACTGCAAGACGTTATCAATATTTGACTTCAATAAACCTGTTATTACACCATACCTAGCTAATATCAAATCATCAAATCATACTTGGTCTAGAGGATATCGAAAAGACAAGTGCCTATACATCGGGATTCAGTTTAAAACCAATGACCATCAGCAAAATGATCTTGTTGATATAATGAATTAAAATGTAAAACATTGGAGCGTTACTTTTTTGTATTGGAAACATGGGGAATTTTAGTAGCAAACTTTAGTTGCGATTTGCGTAGCAATAAATGATATCCTACAATAAAGATCATCAAAAAGAAAAGAGAAATAAACAACAGGCGGTCTTTAAAGTTTTGACAAATATATTACAACTTTCCAACAATGCGTTACGTGTTTTCAGCTATTATGTGTCTAGTTTCACCTATGTGTGTCTTGTTTTGAGCAGGTAATTGCTAAGTCTCTTATTCCTAACAAAGTTCTAACAGGCACAGAAAGTATATCGGTGTAATGTATCCCAAGATACAATGCGTTTAAATTTAGGGTGGAGGGTCAGAAGTGTTTGTAAGGGCAGAGTTAATTTTGTAATAGCAACAGGGAAGAAAATTATGGAGAATTATGGAGAAATAGTAATTGTGGGAAATTTTTTCCATTAGAACTAACAGCTTGAAAGTATTGAGGGCGTTACTCAGGGCGGAAAGAATTGAAGCATTATAGAAAGACAGACAGACCCAGGAAGAAATGAAAAATCAGCTTTTTGGGGGGCTCTGACCAATGAAATCTATTGTAAGGTGTAATATAAGAATATCGATGTCCCTGACA
Organism: Turritopsis dohrnii; assembly: GCA_027922465.2. NCBI lineage: Eukaryota > Metazoa > Cnidaria > Hydrozoa > Anthoathecata > Oceaniidae > Turritopsis > Turritopsis dohrnii. The sequence continues at coordinate 575,661 of BQMF02000025.1, forward strand.
TGAGCATATCGAAAATTGATAGTTGTTCTGGAAGAGGAAAAGAAACAGGTGATACGTTCAAATCTCTCACTAGTAACACCTATGCTGCACACGCAAACTTCATCAAAATAAAAACAACAAAAAAACAATCAAGGGTTCCAATCCACGTATACTTTACAAAATATGAAAGTATAAAAAGATAGACGTCAGACTTCATGTCTTCATCATTATTCTTTCTTAGTTTGCCAGACAAATTACTTTAAGGAAAGAAATTGTTTGCGGAAGAAATTTTTGAGGAATATATTTTTACGGATAAATGACCCAAAAATTCCATATTTTGCGGAATAAATTTGCGGAATAAATTTTTGCGGATGCAAGAAATTTAGTAAAATCGAAAGTCTGGAAATACCTAATTTAGTATATACCATAGATCAAGAAAAAACGATTTGTTTTTTAACTCAGTACTCAGAGTACAATCTTCTGAATACTGAGTCAATAAAACAAATCGTCTTTTCTTGACCTATGGTATCTAACTCTCTTTGTAATTTAAACAAATATTGAGTACTGTGTTGATTCAACATTTGTGTGATTTAGCATATACAAACTTTAGTTGGAAAGAGCAGATTTATGGAAGAACGTATATTTTGCATCAGTTAAAATATGAAAAAAAAAATAAAATATCACCAATTTCGAAAATTTTGCGGAGTAAGTTTTTTCGCAGATGAAAAATTTCGAAAATCCGCAAAAGTAAGTTCCGTACAAATTTCTTCTGCAAATAATTTCTTCCCTTAAGGGAGCAGTTTCCGCCACATTGTATTAAATTTTGAAACCAGCTCATTTTAAATGAAGATTTGCACGTGATCACGTGATTTGCATTTGTTCGAACTTCAGGTCTTTTTTGCCAACGCAGTGTAATTAAAAAATGAGAAGCAAACGGGACTGGTGAACAGGTTGCAAAAATCAAGGAGGAAAAGCAACAGAATGTAATTACATAAATATGTGAGAACCTATTGGCGCAAAAGTAAAGAGACTTGTTATTTTTGAAGATTAAATTTCCAAGGTCTTTGCAAAATTCAAAGGCTTCAAAAAGTGTTTAGTTTACAAATGCTGATAATAAGCTATTCTAAACTTATGCACGTTAATTGGTAACGTCTTCTTCGTGCGTTCTCTCTTGAAGATGCTTAAAGATAATGAACTGTTATGAAGCCTTTGTTTACTACACAGCTTTTTTCTATATAAGCTTCAACTTAACGATTCTTAACAATTCTTCAAATGTGAGCCTGAAGTATTCTTAAGTGTTTCTGACCTTGCTGAGATTTCTTATCACACCTGATTCTTAAGGTCATTTTTAGAATATTCTTAAATTTTGACGATTTTAAGCCTCGTGATTCTTATAAAAAGAATTCTTATAAAAAAAACTGTGTATTACCATATTTGTCAATTACTCGTTCCCAGACCCATCTCTTACTGTTCTAATGAGAGATTCCAAATGCTGACATCAGCATACTGCAATCCTCGACTCTATTTGAAACAGTTCATAATCTTTAACTTCCTGAAGTCCAGGCTGGGTTTATGCTTCCACTATTTGCAGTGATCTCCCAGTCTAAGTATGCTTTATTTTTTTAAGTTTATGCCTTTATTAAAAGTGGATTTCACAAAGAACGAAAAACATCCGGTGGTAAAAACTTTCCTTTCATATACACAAAAAGAAGATAGCAAGCAACTTCTGCATAGTATCTCAAGAACTCAAAAGCAATAATCTGTCCTTTACATCTTATGACACGACATATCTGTCGGTCGAACACAGAAAAGCTAGTCGTTCGCATGAACCAAATGCCAAGAACGGAGATGTTCTCGATCCGTCTCAATTTCTTTCTCTACAGTACAAACTGTATTTCGCATATAGTATATCAGATGACATTGCTAATCAAGGCAATTATACCAATAATACTGCATTGATACAGCCGTCATTTTCAGGATTGTTCGTCACTTGCGCGTACTTCCCTGCAACAAAACATTCGTACATAGCAAAGATCTAATAAACTGATACACTGACAAGACTAAAATTAGTATGTTACCCCATACTACTTTGCCTCCTTGTGTGACCAGTCCAAGCTCGCTAACATTTACCTGGTAAATAACCAAAGAAACAATAATCATAAAACGAGAATTTGAACAGAAACCAGTGGGCAAATTTGATGAAAAATCACCGCGAAGGAATGCATTTCTATAGATATATACACACTATTTCAATGAAAATGCTCTTCATCGCAGTGACTGTTTGATGAGAGTTAGTTCCTTTCGGTTGAAGCCACAAACCTCGATAACAGTCCCTTTAGTGATGACACCAAGTGATGTGTACATTGGTGATTGTGGATTCTTTTTGACACCAATCAAGGGCAAACAAAATGTTGCTTTCAGCTAGAACAATAACAATGTCATGATGTCATCCCAGCGAGCACATTTGAGAAAAAACACTGAGAAGGAGTGCATTTCTACACAAACATACACAAAATTTCAAGGAGAGTGCTGTTCGTCGCAGTGACTTTTTAACAGTTTGAAATTAAATTTTCCATACCTCTGGATGCGTGACATGCGCTTTCTTAAATCGAAGGCCCTAAAACAAGACGAAAGAAATCACATAGCTGCTCTCCACCACACTTGCAAGCAAGCTCTCTGTGATGATGAACGGGTGCATAGCAACACCTCAACTTACCATTGGTCGAATAAATCGTTCGAATTTCGGTGGTTTCCTGGTAAAATCTTCTCCAACATACGTTACCTTGGTTACCATACGTTTCCAAGATTTTCCTATGGAATAACCGAACAAAAAATGTTTGGTGAAAATCCAACAAAGATAAAAAATACAAAAATAAAAAAAAAACGAAAACGAGATGTCCTTGCATAGCCGGAAACATTACTGACAACACTCCTTCATAGATGCTCAGTAAAAATGTTTTAGTTTGATAGCCAACCAACCAAAGGGAAACATATAGAGGAAGGTTTTCTTTTGCTTCAACAGATTCAAAAACCAAAAAAATCTTTGAAATTAATTTTAAAGTTCCTGGAGCTTTCCATGTTTTGCTTTCCATGTTTTATTCATATAATGCATTCAAATTTGAAGTTAACTTTAAAATCTTGACGTGAAAAATATCATGCAACAACAGTTGAAGTTGAAATTCTCTTTTGACAAGGCCTTCACATCGTGTGTTAACAACAACGTCATCCATCGTTCAAGTGTTGCGTTAAATTGCAAAGGAAAACTTGTAGCTTACTTCTTGACTTGCCAGTCCTGACAACCTTGAATACTTCATCTTCACCAATAGCTTTCACCTTTGGTAATGGAACATCCCACTTCCCCTGAGCAAAAAGAAATAATTAGAAAATGATTTTAGTTCATAAGATGGCATAGGTACAATTATACAGCAACCTAGATTTCTGACAAGTTAATCAATAACGTACAGCCTTTTCTTTTCGTTTTTGTTTTATCATATTACTCAAGACTTTAGCTCGAGTTTGGCCTTCCCTATCAAGCAAGTATGCAGGCACGGCTCCTTCTGGAGTAGCATTGGTATCTTTAGCCTTGGTCTTTTTCTCCTCATGCATCTTCAATGTTTTTTTCAACTGCACTTTTTCGGCATGCCTCTTTTTGTTATATAATTTTGCTCTGAAATGTAAATCAAAAGAGATAACAATAAAATGTGAACTTGAAGAAAAAAACAAATTCATTCTAACTAGTTTAGCTTACTTTAGACCAGTTAATTTTTTGGCTTTAAGTGCATTCTTGTGAGGCTCTCTTCCTTCTTTCTTTCGTCTAAAATTCAGGACAATTCAAAAACCGGCTATAGCAAAGTTCACAAAAATAAAATTACTACTATGAACTAAAAAATATACGTACTTCTTTTCAAAATGGTCGAGCCGTCTTCCATGCCTCTTGATTGATAGTTCAATGTGTTCATTTTGTGGCTGAAAAAACAAGAATAAGAAATCTCCAATTTCAAAATCACCTTAGTCTTGAACATACTTAGGCTTCATGACAAAATTCTTTGATTATACTGATAATAAATTCTTTAATTGAAACAATTTGAGGTGGCAAAGAAATATACAAGGTCCAATTTTGTGGACAGAAGAAATTTGATGTCATTGAATTGTTTAACACACAGTCTGTAAGTCATTTTATTCTATATAATCATGGATTACGTAGTTTTATAATTTGTACGTAACTTTACTTATATTTTCTACTTGACCCAAATTTTCCTTACATCTTTTGATATTTGACTATTTCTAACTTTTTTAAATTGCCATGTCAACCACAGCAGTTGTTGTCTATCTTTGTGAACAGCAAAGTTTCCTACAATGTCCTCACACTCTGAAATTTTGCTGTGAGATTAAAAACGTTTATATGCCAAACTTATAATGAAATTCTTTAATCAAGTTAAAGCTACGAACCATCACAATAACACCTAAATGGGAAAAACACTTACGCAGGGAATTATTATTTGCAAAATGAAAGAATTATTAAAAAAATAAATGAATTGTATTATTGCAATCATTGATTTATTTTCTTCAGTTTTTCGTAAAATATTTCATTTATTTTAACTCTGCCCCTCTCATCAATATACTATGTGCTGTGTATCCACTTTTTATTTTAGGAGTTACTGCTTCGGTATGTTTCTATGGTCAACTTCTTCATAAGAGTGTGTCAGACCATGGAAAAAGATTAGTACATTATGTATAATGTGTATTTGTTTTGATTGTTTCGAACGTTTTGATTGACTTTGTTTGATTTTATTTGTTTTTGTTTGTTTGTTTTTTGTTTCAGTTCAATACATACCAGTGTAAAACAAAGTTATAAACGAAAGTATCGTTTTTTTTCTTCTTCTTTTACCACAGCATTTTTGAAATTATATGCTTTGTTTGTTTCGTTTTTCTTACAGTATCCTCGTAGTATCATTATTAAGGTTTCTGTATCATGTATTTGAAATATTTTTTTAGACAACGAAAAAAATAAAAACAGTATATAAGTGATTGGAAAAATGAATCTAATGGTTTTAAATCATGACCTTCTGGGTTGCTGAAGAACAGTATTCATTGTTACTTTTATGCAAATAAAATCATTTGAAGGTACAAATTTGTTTATAAATGCGTTTAGGAGTTACAAGTTTTTCACATTTAGTGTTTGTTTGCCTGTGTTTACAATTTTGATGAACAGTTACAATTGTTTTATCAATTTCCTGTGCACACAATCTATTTTTACTATAACATGAAATTGGAAAACTTTTGTATAAGGAATATCTATTGATGGGTTTCAGCACTACTTAAAGACTTCAATGTTCAGCTCTCTAATGTTAATAGTGCAAAAAGATTTTTCGCCGGATCATCAGATTATCACAGTGGACCATTGCATTGCCTCCTCAACTAGGCACAACATTTTTTTGGAAAATATCTCGAGAACCTCAAGAAAATAACTGAAATTTTCGAGGGTCCGCAACATTGGCAGAGGGATAATGAACAGGGCTTCGACATCATTAAAACATAACGTTTGATCAACAGTATAGTCGGTTGCCACTTAATGATGCCATACATGTCACAGTATAGTTCTACAACAGACCTTTTTGAAATTACGTCACAGCAGATCAACTGCTCATTTTCCTCTCAGGTCTCGTTTCTTCTCAAAAACAACGCAAATGTTACTATTGTACAGTTTGATAGTGATGCAAAATCTACTGTGACTTCAAAAAGTCTATAATACAGTTGAATCCCTATAAATAGTTCCTCCATAATAATCTTCAACATTTGTGAGACATCATTTCCAGAATTAAAACCCAAAACTTTTTTAACCATATATATACTAATATACACTGTGTATCCACCTTTTATTTTAGGGAGTGACTTATCCAGTATATTTCATGGCCCATGCTACCGAGGATGGGGACCATGGCCTCCTCACTTTTTTTCAAAGTAATAATTTTTTTAAAGATGATCAAATAAATGATTGTGTCATTACGTAGACCATGGTGCGTAAGGATCTGCTTAATATACTATACTTTGCTTGCCCCAGCTGTCATGTAAAGTACACAGTTTTACCTGAGTTGAGTTTGTGTTGAGTTTGTAATTTCAGGACAACGAATTTGTGCTTATTAAAACGCATTAACCGCAAAACCAATTTATGTTGTTTCGACGTCAGGTAAATCGTTGCTTGACACTTGCTTAATGGTTGAAATAAAAACAGTCAAAAATACCAAAAAATGAAGTTACACAGATGTTATGCGAAGGTCAAATGACTGAAAACAACGTTGAATTGACATGGTCAAATAATCATTAGCAGCAAATTGAAATGACAGTAAAAAGTTCTTGTCATTTGTATCATCTACCCAATTTTCCTTACATGGCATGGGTCAACGCATTGCCTTGAAACCAAAACTGTTGCGAGGGCCCTGTAGTCCCATAACCATAAAGCCTAGTATTTAGAGAAATCAATTGCATTGTATCCCCAATTGAATGTACTTCAATTTAATTCAATGTTACTTACTGCCACAAATTAGGTAGAAAGGAAAGTACAATAATAAAATGTACTTTATGCAATGTTTATGGGCAAATATCTAAAAAACTAATAAGAATAACTGACGTTTTTTTACCGTCTGCAATATTGCCTATGGTCGATGCACTTTTTATTCGCCATTCTGTGATTTTGTTTTTCTTCACCCTTTGAGGACATCATTTTTTTCAATCAAATTTTTTATATACTCTCATTCAGTACTAGTTACTACATTTATATAAATAGGACATTCCTGCTTTGGTCAACATATTATTTGTTGGTAATTATCAATTCAGTTCATACAAAAACTGCAATGAATGAACATACATGTACAATACATATGGTTCCTGTCCATTATTATGAAACAAGGGTGAGATCTTATTATAATAATTCGCATAAGAGAGCAACGGTTGGCCGTAGCGAAACAATCCCATACATTTTTTAAATCAGTTTTTCCAGCTTCACTCTCTGTTTCCAGCATGGGCACTCTCTGTTTCCAATGCCCAAATTGAAATTTTCGTCACCAACCAGTTTTGCACACGGATAAGGCGAATTTAACACATCCTTTTCGAAGTTAAACTCCCTAAAGAGTTTTACCCGGGTTACTAGTATACTATAATTCTGTTCTTCACCGCTATATTCTGTTTTTCCTTTCCTTATTCCTTTATCGATAATATCGTGTTTATAAAAACATGAAAAAACCGAATGTTTTATATCGTTATAAGTTACATGTTTGCAAGAACTTCGTGAAAAGTCATTGTATCTCATGGGAGATTTAATGACTTACCAAAGAAATTTTAATAAGCGTGCTCTTTCCCCATGATGATAGACCGCAAAAATTTTGTATGAGATACAATGAAATTTCAATGTTAATTTCGTTTCGTATTAACGAGGGTCACACATGTGTGAACGTCGTAAATATCTTTTGTCTTGCTAACATTCGCTGATCTTTTACAGTCGAACATTTAGCTACTGTGGATGACAAATGGTGGTCTGTTTATATTGTAATAATGGCGCTTTAAAAACATTGTCAAATATAATTATAAGTAATTTGGCGCTTCTCATAAGCTGATCGAAGTCACCCCATAATCAATATTGTTGTTTTCTTGGAAAGATCAGGTTATTTCTCTGGAATTACAAGTTACTTTTCAAATGTGACCGTCCAGGGGATTTTGATAACAAACGATAAAACGTTATATGAATAACGTTTTATGGTTAAAAAGAACAAAAGAAATAACGATATTTATCGTTCTTCTGCAACGTTAATACGATACTCAAGTAACGTTATAACATTATCACTGAAACGGTAATATCGTTTTTGTAACGTTATAATCTTTAATCAGTAACGTTATAACGTTTTATTGTTATAGTTATAACGATATCATTGTTTGCCAAATAAAATCGTCTCCTGTTTATTAGAAAACACATGACAGGCAACAGAACAGGAATTGCACTTTAAAATTATGCCATTTATGTTTCAAAGAATAAATAATCTAATGAGTTTATTACAGTTGGTATTGTTTGCGAATAAATTCGTGTTCAAAAACACACGACAGAAAACACCCAGAACATTGCGCTTTAAAACTATCTCGTTTATTATGTTTCATAGAAAAAATAATCTCCTGAATTTATTGCAGCTGGTAAAAATTAGAAATTTTAGAAAAACAGGGAAAATTTAATACGAATACGATCAATCAAACATGTATTGCTTCGTTTTAAGGATTTCAACTAACATCAGTTTCTTTTGACTTGTTTGCATATTAACATGAACTGATTACCTAGTTCTCATTCAGTTACAGATAAAAGATACGATAGTAACTTCATAAACTACCACAAATAGAAACCGTCCGCTATAATTCTATTTTAAGTTGTTCGACAGGATTGCTATTGCAATCCCTTGGGGGAAAACGTTTTATTTCAAGAAGATGTATTTTCACTCAGGGAAAGTTTTCAGCTGAAATTTCCTTTGTGAAACTTTTTTAGACCTCAACAACGTAAATATTTTTGTTAAGATCTTGGAGGGCCGCATACATACTCTTTATGGGAAATTTCTTAAATACTTAAATTTGGCTTCATGCTACCCATGAGAAAAACATTAGGAAGATCTTTTATTTTCATTGCATTGCATCTAAATTTTCAAAAACCTTCGAATATATACTGACTGTTCATGTATATGTAAATATTCGATATGAAATCTCTGATGCTTTGGCTGAAATCACGTTTTGGTTTATCTTTTTTGTTTGATAGAATTGTAAATAAAAAATTTTTTTAAGATAATACATCCTTCCCTGAAATTCAAAACACACCATCACAGTGTAACGCGACATGAATTCGAAAATTATTAGTTAGGGAATTTTACACGTGCGTCATTGTATATTTTTGTAATTTCATTATATTCTTGTTATTATCAGTAACCTCTTGGGATCTCTTCTCATGTATAAGTTTTTTCTTCACTTCGTGTGTTACATTCTTTCAAGACTGTTCGACAAGAGAGTCAAGCTGTAATTTTTTTTTTTTTTATGACACATCACATTTCAAATTGGGATATTCATTTGGGCTCACCTGGTATGTTATTCGCATCTTCTTGTTATATTTTTTCGTTTGTACTTCGTAGTTTATTTTAGTCAATTTTTTCTCAAAATTTGTTATTAATTTCAATTTTCAGTTTGAACATACACATCGTTACAAACGACTCACTTAATATCCCGCCACATTCAAACAGATCCAACTAAAAGTTTTTCAATCAATGTCAAAAAGGGACTTACCAAGGGTCGATTACAAATTGCTACATTCAACTGGACAAGTCAAAGAAATCGATCCCATCTCATCATCTGAAGAACTCAACTTATCAATCATCTTCGATCAATTGTCAATAAATGAGATGCCTTCTGAAACATCAATTACCACTAGAGTTACGATCCAGGAAGTGAACGATGTTATTGACGAAAATACAATCAGCCAAGAAGTGGACATGGATAGTACTATCACGCAGCTTACAGAATTGAGAAACATACTTCGTAAGAATTATATCCTTTTACAGACAGAAGATGCAAATCACGAACTGCTTCAATCTATCACATATACGTTGTCATCAATCATACATCAAACGTGCCAAAGAATGCAAAATAAAGATAAGTTTATCCCAGATCAAAGAGAGTGCCGATGCTGCAAATCGAAAGGAACGAGCACTACTTTTCACTATCGATGATACGAAACGTGCGATCGACGATTTAATCACCGACTTCAAGCAAGATATTTCCAATCTAACCGACGAAGAGCTAATCCAATTAAAGTCTGATATGGCAATTAGAAGCAATCAAGTTGACAGAATCGCCAAAAAATATCAATCAATTTTAGAATCACCAGTCACGAACTCGGACACAGCACTCGATGTAAAAACACTTGGTGAAAGGTACGATCTTCTTAGACATGTCAAGTCCACCTTCTCAAAGAAATTAAACTCCATCCTCGAGGAACGAGACGCCTATAAACAAAAGTTGTTTTCAGAAGCCAAGTTGAACATCCAAATCAGCAAATTCAGTGGCTACGATGACGTTGTAGACATTTACACCTTTAAAAGCAATTTCAACAAAATGCACCAGCGTTCAACTCCTAAGCACTTGTTGCCTGATTTATTGAAGAATAATTACTTAAAAGATCCTGCCCTCAGTACCGTCAAGACGCTGACAGATATCGACGAAATTTGGACAAGACTCCAATTCACCTATGGTGATGTGATGATCATGCTGAACAAGAAACTGAATCGACTATCAACCACAGACCCTCTCTATAGGACAAAAGATCCTGAAGCAACTGCCAATTCGATAAGCAGAATCGTCAATTTACTGAAAGAGTTGTCATCAATTGCTGAAGCCCATGACGTTGAAAACCACTTATATTATGGAGGTGGCATCAATAAAGTTTATCGACTGCTTGGGGATGTAAGATTATCGCGTTGGCTAACAAGCATTGCAGACCAAAAGTTATCACCGAAGACTGAATGGATGAAACTCGTGCAATTCCTTGAATCAGATATGAAAATCCAACAACAAAAAATGTTGATCAAGAAATTCACCACAGAAAATCAACATCAAAAACCGCCTCCACGAGCCTTATTATCAAACCCACAAGTAAGCGAATCTCCATCACACAATGAAAATTTGAAATGCTTTATATGCGACTCAACAGAGCATGTTTCGACTTCTGGCCCTCAAGGCACAAAAATTGTTCAATACTTTGTTTGCAAAAACTTTGTTGACATGTCACCAGCCAATCGTTTTGCGGAACTCAAACGTAAAAATCTTTGTTATCAGTGTTTGTTTCCAGGTGCTCAATTAACCACAGGAAAACACCGTGATGGTAAATGTCAGAGAGACTTCGTTTGTCCGCATGAAAGCCATGAGATGTATTCAGTAAAGAAACACGTACTTGTTTGCGATCAACACAAATCAAATCCAGAGAACCAAGAATTGCTAGAACGATTCAAATCAAGATGTATCATTAAGCGGACCAACATCCCTGAATACTCAAGAACGATTTCAAATTATTATTCAAGTCAATCATTTAACGTTCATTCATGTGAAGATACTGATTCAAATCCTGGTATCTATCAACTTCAACAAATCGCCATCGACTCGAAGTCATATCTAATATTCTTTGACACAGGCTGCAGTGACTTTGTCGTACGTAATCAAGCAAGAAAGAAGAAAGAGTTAGATCTGTATAGGGAGGCAATTCCTGAAAAACAACCTACTGTATATTAAATTGACGGAGTACGAATTAATTGTTTACTTCGGAAATGGAGAAGTCTTCCATTTAGTTTATATCAAAGTGTTGTAAACTGAAAAATCTGAAAGGAATTTCATGATTACTTTCGCAAGAACTGCTAGAAACTGTTTTCATAACCATATAACGTTTTATCGTTGTGTTGTAATGTTATATCGTTATCGTTATCGTTACAGTAACGTTACTTTATAACAACGATATAACGTTATATCGTTATGCGTAACGATATAACGTTATAAAGTAACGTTATTACAAAAAAGAATTTCGTTATGTAACTATATAACGTTTTATCGTTTGTTATCAAAATCCCCTGGACGGTCACAAATAAAAGTGGCAAAACTGATCGAAGTCACCCCGCTTTACGGTACTTAATATAAAATTATAAATATTAATTAATGCATCTACACAGACTGAAGGGCACTTGACCAATATAGTATTTATATTGTAGCATAAGCACACAATTATTTACTTGTGAGGAGAGGGATGGGAGAATACAAAATGTTTTATAAACATTGCTTCTCCTTCTTGGAAATTCAAGTTCTTTGTTGTTTCCTTCAGAAAAATTTTTAATGAAGCTATAAGTAAGTTAAAATAGGATTTTTCATACCATTGTCAAACTTCCAACGTAAGATTTTTGTCAAATAGTTTTTTGGTCACCTTCTCCCCGATCAACATGTAAAAAGTTAGTCTGATTTCTTGTGACTGTAAACGAAGGCTATGCAAAAAGAGCAATGTTGAAACTGTTTGAAAATATTTTACAGACCAAAAAAACAAATGTTCTTTTCTGGTGATAAAGTTATTTTTGCAACGAAAACATCTTTATTCATATGAATACCTAATTTTGATAAAGAAGATATTGAAAGCCTTTTATTATTTGTACTCATTAGTCATCTGTTGTGATTCAATAAAATCTTCTCTGGGAGAAGCATTTTTAACAGAAACGTGACCGACACAAAGTCATCGTTTTGTAAATTATTGCCTGGAGAGCCGTAAAAGTGTGGGATACTTCAAAAAGACTTTAAAAAGGTAAAGTGCATTGCTATTTCCTTGTTTTCATTTATCAACGGCTTGATAGCTAGTTATCAAAAAACGCTAATTTTCTCGTTAGTAATTTCAGCAGAAAAGATCACTAGGTAGACGCCCCCGACCAACCGCGCGAGACACCACGTTATTGATAGTGCACAACAAGATGTAAATATACTAAACACAGAGGTGGCAGCACTGTATCTGCTCCTTCATTGTTCTGCTCAATAAACTTCCATTATGTTGCTGATGCATCTTTGTATGCTTTGTACATACAACTTTTCACGAAATGGTGGTGCGGAGTTTTTATTATTATTATTACCAACCACATTGACGTTTTGTTCATCATATTATCTCAAACACCTCCTACTATTCGAACTTTCACTATCACGAGCTATTTAGCTGGTCCCTTGATTGAACTATCCAAGCAATTCTATAGGAAATGTTTATGCGGGCATATAGTTTGATAATAAACAGAATTATGAGAAGTTTCATTATCAAGAATTTTTGTGGAATAGTGTGGCATTCATTGCAGCTAATAAAATTCTTAATAACGAAACTTCTCATAATTCTGTTTATTATCAATTCTATAGGTTAAAAACATCTGTTATCTCAAACTTTCACAAACCAAAAGTATTTAGTCTTTTAAACTGTTTTTCCTCGTTTTCTCAAAGTTTTGTTCCAATTTTTAAATTGGAATGTTTAAGCATAAAATTTAGGCCAGTCCCTTCAATGTTTGAGATAACGAGCACCAACTGTAAGTGTTTATCGCATGACAAGGTTGCCAGCTGTTGCGTACACTCTCCTCCGTTTTTTTTTATGCATGCATGCTTTGGTCTTCCCTAGAGGATTATATATTTTTTGTGTTTTTTAACTATATAATCTGTTCTTTTACACTACTCATTCGCATATAGAAAGGAAATACTTTGGAGCCTCCAACCTAAGTCATGGCCCCTCCTGGAAAGCAGATGCAATAGCAACTGAGTGAGGCTAGCCACGTAAAACAATACCAAATAAAAATAAATAATGTTGCACTTGGTTCAAGTCTAGTAAACTTGAGAAATACTCTAAGTTGAGTGAATTCCTAGTTGGAAAGTTATTTACAACGTCGTTTAGTAAGTTAATTAGTATATTATATATTTTCTGTTTATTTGGTTTGTACTGGTTTGCTTAAGTTATTGTTATACAGTGCTTAAAATACCAAATAAAAGTCTGTTTTTCCTTCTCATTATAATCTTCAACACTTTAAATGTAATGTTCATTGTCACCTTTCCTCCTTGTACCTCAATACGCATTAGTGGTTTTAAACCTTGTATTGAGCGACTATTAAAAAAAAATAAATAAATAACGTTTTTGAGTCTGACGATTACAAGATCATTACGTTGAAAAAACTGGCGATCACAATGTAAATTTAACCGATCATAACTTAGTATATGAAGTGCTCACACTTCCACATACAGTCCTGGTCAGGAAAGGCCTGCAATTACACACCCAATTACGAAATGGCGAGTGCTTGTCCACACGCCCATTCGACAAATTTCCAGACGTCTGAATTTAAAATTTTGTTATTTGTTTCCCATTAAAAGTTAAAAAAAGGGAGTTGGAAACTAAGATGTTTTTTAAAATCATTGAACAACACGAAAAGCCCCACTGGTACCACTTACATTTCATATTCTTTCGTTAGGTGAAGAAATGAATTCGTATAACAAAGGAAATTTCGAAATTACCTTAGCAAAGGTGGTCGTTCCCCCTAGCAACAAAAATTTGGTGAATAATGTCCTCTACAGGCCTTGTCAGAAAGAAAAAGGGAAGGAATTAAAAACTTCAAATATATGGCGTGCGATCATCGCACGCCATCTAATTTTTAGGCGTGTGATGGAGTGCGAAGCTTAAAAAGATTATATACATTCGTTCTTGTAACGTAAAAAAAACAGCTGGCACTGTCTAGACGCAGTGGAATTTATTTAAATATTTGTTTACTTTAAAGTACCAGTTGTATATCAAAAAGGCTTTTATTAATCTTGTTCATGAAAAAAGTTTTTCTATTTATTAATCTTCTTGAAAAGAAGTTTTTGATGGCGTTATCGACCACGACGAAAAGAGATACATAATTTCTTTCATAACTAAAAAAGTCGAATATGAAATTTACATTCGAAAACGTGTTTATCAATTTATATCACATCACGTTGCAGCATGTTTTGCAATATTGGTACTAGTAATCACATGTTTGAGAGGCAAATTTGGGATAAATTTCCCGAGTTCAGTTTTTTGAAATTTTGAAAAATTTCAAAAAATGAACGAATTTCCCGTGTTTTCTTTTTTCAACATTCGAATAGCCGATCGCACATGAAATTGACAACTTTTGAATGTTTTGATTTACGCTCTCATTCTTTCGTTGAGAGTTTGTGTTTATTTTGATTTTAAAAAATGGAGAGTCAATTTCAGTTGCTTTTCGACGAAGATTTACACGGTTACAAATTACTAATTATCAGCGGGAAATTACAAAACAGCAGGAAATTTCAAAATAACGCCATTGACGACGTCAATCAAATTTCACGCAACCATGTGATTAAAACAGAAATTGTCACCTGTCTTTGCTTATAGATATTTTTTTGAATGAAGCACGTAAAATTTTTTTCTTCTTGTGCTTAAATATTTTCAAAGACAGCTGACAGCTTTTGGGAATACTATCGTGACGTCTTAAAATGAATGAAAATGAATGATCATTTTTTTCAAAAGTTATCGAAGAAACTTTTTTACGTTGTGCAGTCGATCAATGTTTGATAATGAATGAATTTTCATTTCTTTTCTCAAAAGATCAAAAATTATGAAAGCGCGATTTTCCTTCATAATTGTTAATTACATGTACGATCAAATGCGTTCGTGAACAGATTGCTTGTCTGCGTTTCTTATACTTTGACGACCCCACTAGTTCTCTTATTGAAAGATTTATTCTCTTGCCACAGAGGACTTCAGGTTTAAACATTATCAGACAAGAAAAGTTAAGACTGCGAGAGTCAACCTTTAATGTATTGACGCCAGTCCTTGTGTTTGGGGTTCACAAGTTTAAACGTAAAAGATTAGGCAGACATACAAAATTTCAGGCGCATGCCACATATAAAAAACGTTAAAACAGGCATGCGCAACAACACGCCTCTCCTGACAAGGCCTGCTCTAAGTTATCTTGTCAAAATTGAATAATCTAAGTTGAGCATGTTTAGTTTCATATAAATAGAGGAGTATGTTTTTAAGTCCATCCCCCTTGTATACCAGCAAAAATAGTTTTTCGTTTCCCCGTTTAAATTATATTAACTATACGCTAAAAAAGATGTGGTTGTAACTATGCTTTTTTTGTTGCATTATATTTAAATTGATCCAAGAAATTCCGAGGATGGAGAAAAAATACCGAAAAATAGATTGTAATGACTTTCACATTACATCAATACACAAGCAGAACGTGTCCAGAAACCAATAGATTCATTTGATGCTACTAAATGTCAGCGTTTTTATATAGATTTACTTAGTTGATTTCTTCCAGTCTTAGTAGAAAATAAGGGAAGAAGAAAATGAAATGAAATGAGTAAACGTTCAGCAATCACATGATCGTTTCAATTACATTCGATACAATTGTCTTTAGAATCTCGTCAATCATTGATTGGTGATCACCCATTATTTTAAAGGGGAATTGAGGTCAAATTTTTGATATTGTTTTTTTTCGCCTAAAATATTGTGTGTGATGAGAGGATCACAAAAATATATATTTTGTGAATAATTTTTGCTTAATTAGCGAATAAGAGCATTTTAAAGATTTTACTGTTATGACGTCATTGGTGTCATAGGTGTTTACAGTTTAGTTAAAGCGACGCGAAGCAAGAACATGTCGAAAAGCGTTTCATCACATTCTTCTGAACTTTCTAATATTTCTTCTGCTTCTGATGATTCTAACGAAAGTTATAGTGATGTTGGTGAATGCTATGAGTGTGCGCCAGAATATACAGAGGAAGAACTTAAGAAAATAGATAAAGAAATTATTAATGAAAATTTGAGTTCTGACGACGATTTGGATTCTAGCCGTTTAGAAAACCTTCACTGGTGCTGCTGTAGATGTTGCGTTATAGGTCTGACAATGACATTGAAAGAATGTAAATGTTGTAAAGAATGTAATATTTTGAGTGAAAAATTGGAAAACTTAAATTGTATCACAGCCCACCCAGACTTTGAAACACTAATTCTTACTGCTGCTGTTCTTGAGCTTTCATTCATAAGATATAGACGTTATCAAGGACTTTAAAGAAATGAACCATAAGTAAGTATAAATTTATTTTTTTGTCAAAAACATTTTACGTTTTTGAAGGAATGGTTATTTTCACATTATATTTCTTTTACATAAAGTACATCAAAAATCTCAGCAACAAAAAATATATTCAAAATACAATGCGCTTCACAATGAAAATGTTGAGTCAACAAACGAAATGTTGTAAGACTCTATATACACATTCAAAAGAAAAAACTTTGCATAAAGATTTTCCTCCAAGGTTAAAGCTAAAATTAAAATAAACATTTAAAAATAAACTAAATAAATAAATAATTAAATAATTTAAAAGCATTTTCAATTCAAGTATAAACATTTACATAAAACATCAAAGCACTTTCTGGATAGTGTAGACCATCCCTTAATATTTTTCCTTTTTTATGTATCCCTTTGAGCATGGCCAAATGATTTTTCTTTTAGTGAACGGGGGTAAAGACGAAAAATGTTCTTTACAGATGCATGCAAAAAAACATTTCTTTACCCCCGGTTATGTTTTGGAATCTATTCACAAAGTTATGTTGAAAAAAAACTAGCAACGCAAAAACATAAGGAAAGAGAATGGCAAATATCACAAGTTAAATCTAGCTAAAATATGTATTAAATAATATGTTAAATAGGTTTTGTGAATTTATTTACAACTTACATGTGCATGTTGCAAATCCAAACTTCGCTTACGAGATGCTGATTGTTTGTTTGATATTGTAGTTCCATCGATATTTATTTGGTCGTATGTCTTGTGCGAAAATATCGTCGGTACTACACCTGGTTTTAACTTTTTTGAACTATGTCCATAATGTGGCATTAACTCAAACTTCAAATCTCGCTCAAAGCATTCATCATGGAAATGATCACTGCAAAGTCGACGATTACTTGGAACAAAGTTGTTGATATTCCATTTTGCATTCCCCATATTATGTAACCAACGAATACATTGTGATCTGCATTTCTTTGGATCAGGAAACCTGAAGTAACTCTTATTTTTGACTTTTCCACTGTTATTTGAACATCCAAAAGCAAGACACGTAGGCATGTTGCCAGCGATGAGGATATATTATAGTAACTAACACGTGCGCTCGTATATTGATATGACACCAATGACGTCAGAAAACGGACTTTGAACTCAAAAATGAAAATTTTTAAATGCTTATATTTTGTGAAATAATAAAGATTTTTTGAAAATTCTTTTATCTTATGAATATAAACGCTATTCTTGAATGTTTAGTGAAATTTAAAAAAAATTTTTTCTAAACCTCAATTCCCCTTTAAGCGCTGATTGTAGTATATTTTATTTTCGTGGTTTGTTATTTTTTATTTGCGTCCTTGTATCTTTGTTTTTAGCGATATTATTCGTGTGAATTATCATCTGTATGATCGATACCCTGCCCAATCCGTAACACCAGCGGACCTTGAAAATTTGGGAAATTTTTCTCATTTATGAGTTTTATTTCTGTAAATTGTTTTCAGTTATATACTCCTTTTAGCTGCAGTAAGTATACAAGTTTTGTCATTTTAACAATATATAACTGTAATAATTTATACGTGGATAAACTCACAATCAAATGTTTCTTCTGTGTAGCATTGGATTGTCCTAATAATTTTAACAATCTTTAAAAATTCTGGTGGTACCTATTTTTATCAGTAGTGTCTGAGGGTATTCTGTTTTGCTGTCACTTTGGTAATAATATTTTGGCATTTTCTTGTCATCTTAGTTTGAACAAAAATAAAATGAGTAAAAGAGTGCACTCTAAAGCGAGACCCTTGTTGCAAATGAAAGCTTACACTGACTGCTAAAGCTGCATTCTTCTGTCAAACACTGAAAGATAAGCCGAAAATTTTGAAAAACTTCAATGACATAATTTTGAATCTAGAAAAGGAGTATAAGGCAACATAATCTCTTCTATGTTTGTCAAGGAGAAATGATTTTTATGATTTCAGTTTTTCTCACAGAAAATAAACTGAATGTCCTAGCAAGATATTTCTGTGATATTTCATGGGATGATAGAACTCACAAAGTTTTTTAAGAACTCTTTTTACAGTTTTTGGAAATTCTGTTTCCTTGTTAGCTACTATCTTATTACGTGATAAATATCAGGGGGTATATAATACAGGTCAAAAACCAAAGCACAATGCACTATTGGGCGTTGAAATCTCGATGCCCAAATTCAAATCAAATTTTTTTCTTAAGATGTGTGATCAGAATGCGGAGAGCAGATGTGTAGCAAAAGAAGTCTCTCCTGCCCTATGCCTTCAGTACTGAAATAAATACGTGCAAACAACCCTGACTATTTAGTTGCACGAAAACTAATACACGCAAAAACAGGAAAAAGGGCGAGTCTAGCGCCACCCAAATTCAAATCCTGTATTACCCCCTGAATATGCATTGCATAAAGTAAATACAATATTTTGAAAACGAAATATCAAAATCTCAAAAAAGATGTCAAAAATGATATACTGAAAAGGGACTTGTTAAAGACTTGTTTTTGAACTCAGGCATTTTGGAAGTTTGACAGATTGCTTACCTCAAGTTACATGCTTGTAGAAAGCTGACAGGGGGAAACAATTTTAACCATAATTTTCATGATTTTTAGACATCCTTTGAATACAGGGTTGATAGAAATTGATAAAAGATGTTAAATATGTATTGTATCTACTACACCGTTTATGTGAAAAGTACTTCTATGTTTTTCTAAAGTTTTCTCTAGACTATAGTCGGGCACTTGATGTTGCAGATGTATAGATTATTGTTTTTACAGTCTATATAGAAGAGAGAGTTGGTTATTTAACTTATCTGCCTTGAGAGTGACTGTTTTATGTCAGTGAAATTGTTTGAAACATTAGATTTTTTCCTGGAAATGACCTTGAAAGACCTTGAATGACCTTGAAATAGAAATTTAATTTCTGCTGGCAACCCTTTATGATTTCCAATTTCAGAAACTGTTTCCCTAACTAAAGAGGTACCATTTTTATGTTTGCTTTAAAAGTGAAATGCCATCATAACCTAATTTTATATGTCCCTTTGTAGTTATACAAATGCAAAACAAAACATATTCCAATTATCTGTAAATTATAATCACTGCACATCCAGCACTGTTGTTTAAACATACATATATATATATATGTGTGTGTGTGTGTATTATAATGAATATAGCCATTCACGGAAGGAATGTTTTGTTTATTTATGTTCTTGATGGTGTGCATTTTAGAAACACACATAGGTCAGTTCAATTCTTTCATGATTTGGAAGCCATTTTAAATTAAATGTTTCCGCAAAATCATCAAATCATAGCATAGTATAGTCATATTAGGGTTCAACCGGGAAAAAAATCGTAACTTAACAAGTTTGGTACCAAAAGAAGCACAATTTTATGTAGATTAACATATCCAAAATCCTCTTTGAATGGTTTTGGGCAAATCTTTTTAGAGAATTTATAGTAAAAGGGGGTTTTTCTGTTTTTTTTCGTCAAAATCGCATTTTTCAAATTTTTTCAATTTTTTAATGACTTGATTTAGATGTGAACCAGAAATGCTGTGACCCTAAGATTTGGTATGGATGTTCCTTCCAATATGAAGTTTAAAAAAAAATTAGAAAAAAAATTTTTTTTGCTGACATCATCAACATTTGAGAAATTCATTCAAAAATACCTTGAAAAAAGCTAAATACAAGGCAAATATATATCCATAAAATACATAACCACAAAACTATGCAAGTGAAAACATATTGTCTAGAAAGAAATAGACATATATAAGGTTAAAAATAGAAAATAATTCAACTGTAGTGTAGCATTGGTTAATAAATATTAACTTAAACATCAAAAATATCAAATATATTTCTTTGTTCTTCATCACTTTGGACACTGTCCTCGTCTGATGAAACTTCTTGCTGGACAGAATTTTCGCATTCAACTCCATTGCAGTTCCCGCAAGCAGAAACACATGGGAGTCCGTGTCGCTTGCAGCTGCAAACATTGGTATTGCAGGGGCTTTTCTTGGAGATGCTACAGTTGCAACGTATAAAGCGAAGGATGTCGTCAGGTGCTGCGTTCAAGTCTGTCATGATAGGCTCGTAACTTCCATTTGATAATTTCCAACCCCAATCAAGGGGATTTAGTTCAACGCCCATCAGTGTTTTCCATTCAATGACTTGCAGATGGATTCGCAGAAAGTGATACTTTGCAGCATTTTTAGTAGGGGCAAGAGATTGCGGTTTAATTTTTGTTTTTGATGTCGCTGCAGCTTTTGTAAATTGGTGATACCTTAAATCTTCCATCGACCAATTGTCTTTTCCACCATAACTATTAATCATATAACATAGCAATTACTGACATTTTTAAAACATGATTTATAAAAAAATATGCACAAAGCTTTCTGTACGTCTTACAAGTGCATAATTTGAGTGTTTTAATCTAACTGCAACTTTATATTGTAAAAACATTTTTACCTCGACATTAACATTCGAAGTCCTTTTTGTTCTACTTCTTCTGCTGTCGCGGTCTCATCCTCAAACACCTCAGCATATTTTTGAAACATGCTCTTCGTCTTGAACTTTGTCAGAAAGCCCATTTTGCCTGATATAAGAGTCAAAAGTGATAATAATTTGTTAAACATGTTAATTTCAAACAAAGTCATTAAAAAGTCTCACAGAATACTTTTTTCGACAGTATATCATAATTAACTTTGATATATTGTTCTATGGGTATGCCTTTATTTGCAGTGACAGATGCTACTTTCTGTAAATCAAGGCGTTTAATTGATTTTTCGTTGCGTTTAAGACCATTTTCGTTGGTTGAAACTTGGATGATTCCCATTCCATGGAATGTGTTTTTACCATCTAGAGTGCAAATGTTATGATCGACGTTGTCTGCAGCGTGTTGCGAAAATGTTCCTGGTGGTAAAATTACACTAGATGTGGTTGAATCGTCTGTAGTCATTGCAGATTGTTTAAATCGGTTGACTTCAGTGTAGGTGCTGGAGAATCCTAGTTGATAAAGCTCATCGAGAAGCCATTTTGATCCGAAGACGTGATCCAATTCAACAGCCAAACCAAACGGTATAGGCATTAGAGATGATTTAGGTTTTGCTGCTTGTACAATAATTTGACCAATACTGTTCTGCTTTAGATTTGACTTGATCAACACTTGGAGGAATGTCTTCAGAAGATTGGGTACACATTCGTTTGATATATCAGAAATATCTGTTGTTTTTGGATACTCCGAGGTGTCATATTTCGTTTCTCGTATTTCAGCCATAATAACCTTAGCAGCAGTGGTAACTATACGTTCAGCATCTTTTTCTTTATCTTTTCTCCTTTCTTCTTTCCACATTTCATTAAGAAAGAAATCTGCCATGCCTTGGAAACACGCAACATTTTGTTTTCCATCAACTTCTGTGAAGTGCAGTTTACTTCCATACCTCTCTTGAAGTTTCTGTTTCAATCTTTTGATGCTATACACGTTATCATCGCCTGCAAAGGTTGTCATTTTGTCATGTAATTCTCTTAATGTATGGAGTTCTGCATCTGAATCAACTTCTAGCCATATGCAAAGCATTTCAAACCAATGAAACATACCCTCGTCTCTAGGGCGGCCTCTTTCTCCTCCCTCTGGATCTGATGACTTCTTGTCTGTCATGAATCTCTGAAGACATGATTTATGGTATCGTCCTTCGTCTGCAACAAGATCGGAACAACAACTCAACCTATTTTGCACTTCCTGGCTCCAGTTATCGTTTCTCCGCTTGCACTTTTCTATCAAATTTCTGTGGAAATCTAATAAGGTTACCAAGTGGATTGTGTTTCGATCAGGATGCTTTGTATCTGCTGTAGAGCTTTTTCCACAAAGAAAACACTGTTGCATGAAATCAAAAGATCCACTGCTTGAGCGTTAAAGTTTACGACGAGGCTCATCTTGGATTGTGGTTTCTTGGCTTCTCCTTCTTTTGTCGGTGAAATCTCTTTGACATGATTTGTGAACCAATATAGGTTTTGCTGATTGGACATCGCTTTCTAGTCGCTCTTTTAAGTTTTCGTTTTGTCGAAATTCACAGAAATTCAATAGGGACTGAATTCCTTTATCTCCAACACAAATCTTTGGATTTTCTATCGTGAATCCCACGAGGCAAATGATGCACCTCTCAGGACTTCTTTCCTCTCCCATCACCTTAAAAACAATAATATTATCATTGTAACCCTTGATAACCCTTGTATATAATATCTACACCCCTACCACTATATACTCGCCCTAAATACTTCTCGGAAAGGTAAAATTAAGAACTGATTGTCGTTCAAAGAATACAGTTATAGAATCAAAATAGAAAACAAAAAATACCAATTTCAGAACAGCTCCAAATCAACTGTCAACAGTCTCAACGCTTGAAATTCATATTCAACCACTCCATTTTTTAGTATTTTTTATATAATTGTTCTAATTATTTATAATTGTTTTGCTTCTAAATGAAAAATATAAAAAGAATGACAAATTACAAATAACTACGATCATATTAACACCTCAAGCCAGAATGAATGACAAAAATATTGAAAAAATCTTTAAATTTTGATGAAAATTTTGATGACGTCAGCAAAAAAAAAATTTTTTCTAATTTTTTTTTAAACTTCATATTGGAAGGAACATCCATACCAAATCTTAGGGTCACAGCATTTCTGGTTCACATCTAAATCAAGTCATTAAAAAATTGAAAAAATTTGAAAAATGCGATTTTGACGAAAAAACCCAGAAAAACCCCCTTTTACTATAAATTCTCTAAAAAAATTTGCCCAAAACCATTCAAAGAGGATTTTGGATATGTTAATCTACATAAAATTGTGCTTCTTTTGGTACCAAACTTGTTAAGTTACGATTTTTTTCCCGGTTCACCATTTTTTAGGGCTTTTATGACTATACTAGCAAGTGAGTTTTGAAGTTTCTGCATTGTGTTGATAAGATAATGGGGTGCTTCTTTAAAAATTGCAGTCCCATCTTTGATATAACAACATTTCTGCTATGTTTCAATAACTGGATTGGGGCAACTTTTTTTATGTTTCTGAGGGATCGAAAAGTGGAATAGGCTGATCTGAGAGTTATTTTGTTATGGTTGTCCCATTTCATGTTTTGGTTGAGCATCACAGCTAATATTTTGGACATGTTTAATATTGGGCAGGGTCTAATGTAGGCCGACAGAGCGTCCGTTGATTGGACGCTACCCTTTATGTTTTTTTTTTAAATTTATTTCGCTTTAAAAACTGCAAAAATCACTCTTGTGTAGGGGGGTCACATTAAGCTCAGGTTGCCCTTTTCCTAAAAAAAAGTGTCCTTTGGATGTCAATGTCATAATATTTTCCCTTCCGCCGGACGCTGCCCTTCCATTCTAGATTACACCCTGTTAGATCATTCCATGTCGAATCAACAGATATTTTACACATTTTGCACCACTAGGTCTCAGATTTTCTTTAAATATTTTCTGTAGAAAGCCTTAGTTGAGAATATGTATTGTGCAAAATTTGGGCTTCTAATTCCTTACGGTTCTCAAGATACAGCCATTATATTAAGGCCCTGTTCCCAATATTAAGTGTAGTGTTTTACGCAGTACATATTCTCAACTAAGGCTTTCTACAGAAAAAATTTGAAGAAAATCTGAGACATAGTGGTGTAGGCCATCTGTTGATTTGACATGGAATGACCCTATTGTTTAGTTTGATCTCATATGTATCGATATCATCGAGGTGATGTTTTGCCAACATATTATGTGTGGCTAACAACATAGTGTTTTGTTTTTGATTGGTGCTTTGATTTGAACCAATAATTCAATAGTGTATGTAGATCTTGCTCAAAGTTCTTTACAAGTGGTAAAACAGGTGTTAAGGTTTTGTGTGGTGGTTATGTATGTTATGTCATCTGTTTAGTAATAACAACATTAATAGAAGGATTGGGATTGGTTTAAGAACTGTGGTGGTTTTTGGATTTTTTTATCTTTGGTATAGGAGCAATACAATTGATTTTTCATGTTAAAGAAAAAGTGTATTTTGCAATACAATTGTGTATAATCAACATAAGTGGAGAGATAACAAAATCTATGATAAATTTAATATCTAAACTGATGTTTGGTCATGTCCTGTTTAACAATCATGGCCGCAAAGTTGTTGAATTGGTTTTTTGATATCTGCAGTGGATACAGGTTGTACATCAAATGTGCACCAGGAGACTGTAGGAATGCATGTCTGCGATGACTCACTGTTTACCTCAGTGCATGCTTCCACATCAAAATTTGTGTGTTTGTTATATTGTCAAAGATATGGACACATGGCCTCATTCAGAATTCAACATGGATAATTCAATGTTATTATTGTTGTTATTATTATTATTATTAATAACTAGTATCCTGTGTAAAGGTTTTTTACGGGTTTTAATTTCGAAAACGATGTGGGGAAAAGCCCATGTTGAAAATAGGTGAAGAAAAATAAAATCACAGAATTGCCAACAGAAAGTATAACCATGTTATATAGCTCGTAAAACTGATAAAAAAAATGTATGTGGATGTTTCCCTTTGACCAACAATTACAGAGATATCAATCGTGGATCAAAGATTTTGATGACATCATAGCGGCAGCACCAAAAATAATTTGGCCAAACTTTTTGGTCACCCCATTACCTGTATCACGGCCCCCAAAAAACATCAGTTATCTCTATTGGTTATCAAGATGTTTCCCCAAAAACGTTGCATTCAATTGGGGTTGCAATGCAATCATTCCCCGTGATGATAAAATGAATGATTTAACAGTTTATCAACTAAATGCTGCATTAGCTAGTGTGGTGGACCTACGAAATAATAATGACACATAAGATATGTTAAAGGTAAGAATTTCCCCTTCAATAGTATGAATGGTGTTGTGAATGCCTGTAAATAACGTTGTGAGATGATGCAGAGTTGTGAATGGAAAAGTAGCTTCAATAGCAATACAGATTGATTGAGACATTGAATCATACAAGTAATTTTAGTGTAAACATTTTAGTTATTTAAAGCACACTTGCATTGTCAATAACACCGATAATTATTAAGTAACCCACTGTTTTAGAAATAGATAACATTAGCTTAAAATCATTTTCTATAGTATTTCTCATATATATTGCTCGTAATAAAACTAGTTTAAGGCTATAACGGTTTTTAAAGCTTGGTTTCCACTATGACTTAACTTGAGCTAGAATCCCTGGTTTAGTAAATTAACTTGAGTGGAAACATCCACAAAAAATTTTAACTCGCTTTTTTTCTCAAATTAAACCATGAGTTAAATTGGAAACATCTTGGTCTTGGAAACAAAACTTTTCATTTCCAAGATCAAGTTAACTCATGGTTTAGAAAAACATCAAAGGATTCTGACTACATGCATCATGTTTCTGAAGTATCGAAGAAATGAATAAGTTAACTTTACAAGTGTATTGAGTGTAATGGAGCATAAATATGGCGACTATTTTAGCTTTGATTGAAGAAGAACGGTTAAGTGAAAAGGTGAGGTGTATCCTTGTTTATACGACAAAACGATCATGGCGTACAAAGAGAAAGATGTTGCACAGAATTCATGGAAAGAAGTTGCAGAAGCTCTTGACTTTGTTGAAGATGGTGTGTGAATGGTGTTTTTTTGCGTTCTATTTACTGCGGTTCTTTCTAATTCATCATCAGAGCTACTGTTGTCATTGAACATCTTGCGCTATATGAAACTGATTAAAATAGCTTGTAAATAAAAGTTAACTCATGGTTTAGAAAAATAAACCAGCTCAAATTAACTCAAGTTAACTCATAGTGGAAACCAAGCTTAACCATTCAAAGTCCTTGAAAATAGAGGGGAAAATATGCATTGATTAGCTTTCTCTTGCTAAAAAAATAAGATAGAAAATATAACTGAAGAACTTCTAGAGTTGTGGACTCGCATCAAGAAAGGTGTGGTAGTGAGAAATTTTATTCTTTAAGTTGATGACTATGGTCCGTTTTTTTTATTATGTCATTTTATCATACTTAATGAAATGACATGAAGAACGTCTGGACATCACAATTGTGGTCTTAAGGTGATTAATTTCTTATTGCTCTATTGTTGACATGAGACAATGCTTGTCTTTCAGTTTCTTATTTTTCTAACTCTTGATATTAAGAATAATTAATCCTTGTAAAGAATTTTAAGAAATGCTAATCCATACTAATTTTAAAAACATTATTACTATAAAAGATTTTATATGCAAAGTCTCCATGTGGTTGATGAAACTTAAGTGATTATGAATATCATTTCACTGAATCTGAAAGTGAAACAGAAGGCGAATAGGATTTCATTTTTATCAGTTTTATGACGATATGAATTTTGGCCTTGTATGTTTTTACCTTGTTATTGTAAATATGATATTATTGTTTCTTAGATATTAAATTTGTTTTTAAGCAATCAAATTTTCGAAATCAGGCTGGGATATGCTTAAGTGAAAAACTTCATTGGGCTCAAAATAAGGTATGTTTACACACAAAAATTACCTTGAATTTTTTATCATTTTTTAGTCAAAATATTTTATCTTTTGATAACATTGGAGGGTTCATTAGGCGCGGAGAAAAACAGCACATCTGGTGTCATGCAATTTTGAGCGAAATAAATAATTAATTAAAATGAATGAATAAAAAAACATTCGTTTTTTCAAAGGCTCAAAAAAAAATAATACTTGCTATATGCTTTCAAATTTGCCAGTTTCGTGGCAAATATTTTATGCTTATAAAAGAAAAAAACATGTACATTTTTGTATTGAGTTTTTCATGATTTTATAACGAACATTGTTTGAACTGTTTCATGACTGTCAGTGAATGCAACCACAACACCATGAATGACTCAATCATGAATTTTGAGATAACATTGTTTTCCTTTCTAGTCAATTTTATAAACAATGACAGAATGTCAAGAAACTATGGCCTCTCGCAATTTAATTCAAAGTCTTCTCATTGTGTAACTTTTTAAATTCAGAGTATTGAATTACACAGACTAAATTGACCATTCCCCCTGTGTTGTATAAGATAATGACATAAATTATCTTGAATCATTTTTATAAATCTGTATTTTTTACAGTACATCTTAAAAAAATTGGTTTTTATCATGGTTACCTAAATTAACTGAAAATGCCAAATTATGCAATAATTCTGATTTTTTTTTCTTTTAAGTAACCTGAATGTCAAACAGAATTTTTTGTTGTGTTGGATATTGCTATTCAATACAATTTATAGTTGGTTAGCATTTGATACAAAAACCATGATGATATTGTATAGCTTGAATGTTTTAAATCAGACTGTGATTTTTTAGCATGGTGGATAGAATTCATAATAGATGTATTATTCAACCAGTAAAATAGTAAACAACTCAAGTTTGCTTTGGTGATGAATATTTTATAAAAACCACTAAATCTTCCATATGAAGGTGGGCAGATGTAAAATGTATCACTTACAGAAAGTGTTTATGTATCATGATTTGCAATTTAGTTGTCTTGTCAAAGATGTGAATTATAACTCTCATGTCTATTATGTTGGTTATAATTTCATATTTGTTTATATATAGAGAGATAGAGAACTTCTAACTTCTTTGCTGCCTCCATAGTTGCCAGACTCATGGTTTATTTGCAACAACATACATTTGTAGAAACCACACAAGTTTTTTTGTTTTTGTTTTGTTTTTGTTTTTTTTTTTAACAAAACATTTTAGTTTCCTTTTTTATGTTGTGTGATTAATGAACTTTTGGTTGCTGTTTTTTTTTTGTTACACTTTATATAAAGGAAAAAAGATTTTTGAAGAGAAAATTTTCACTGATATTTTTGTTTTTTCTTTCATAATAATTAGTCAATAATATTACTTGGGACACTAAGACTTTTCGCTTTTGTTTTCTTAATCTGGTTGTCTCTACTCAGTCAAAATATTGATACTCAGTTGATGGCTTATATTTTAATTCTTTTTCTTCAGTGTTTTATCAGGTGTTGATCTACAAAAGTTAAACAAAACAAAGCGAAGGGTTTAGAAACTAAGGTGGATTACATAAAAGCAACAAATATTCCATCTGCAGATTATTTTTTTATTGCATGCTGGAGAATTGTTTATATATTAAAACTGTTTGTTATGTTAGATGGGGTCTTTGTTTCAATTCAAAGTGTGAAGTTTGTTTCCATTTTAAAGCCTTTGCCAGCAGGTGAAAAAAATGGAAAGAAAATCATTAATCCATTCGAATAGACTATTGGACAATGTTGCAGCCCTCGAAACAGTCTAACCTATCCATTTAGTATTTTAGAATATCTATTTTAATCTGTGGAATTACAGTTAAAACTTCCAATGTCTGTCAGGAAACATTGGATAATTTACGAGATGGCGATAATGCTCATTAATGATGTTTTGTTGTGTTATTTTAAAACATGCATGTGTGTGTTCTTGAGTTGTTATTCAATGTTATAACACAAAATCAGATGTTTTGGAATTTATAACTTGTTCTTCACACAACTAAGTTCTGCTAATCAATGTTAACATCCATTCTCCGCCAGGTTTCTTACAGTGTCTGGCTCTAACGATTTGATGTATTTGCTAGATTGATAAGAAAGACAATTTTCACCAAGTCTAACAATGGTGTTGGCAAATGATTTGGAGGTTTGCAATTATTGATTTATTATTTTTCATTTTTACAGCTCTTGTTTTGCCAATGATCAATTGAAAGCTTGTTTGTCTCATGTCATGAACCATTCCAATTATTTAAAAATCTTCGTTCAACACTGAAATGTTTTTAATGTTATAAGTGAATTTCGTCTGTCTTCTTCATTCTTGTGCAGATGTGATTTCATTCAAATGCCATTTCAAGAAATTCCCTATGAAAACCATTCGAACTAAGATGAAATTTCTATATTTCTACATTTCTATATAAATATGTACACAATTTCAATAAAAATTCTCTCCGTCACAGTGACTTTTTGGCGATTTTGCCGTATCTCTTTTTGGGTATCTCTGCATTTTACATCAACAATAGAATCTTGTTTGACTTAGATCACCAACAGCAGGTTCTTCGTTTTAACAGGATTGCAACGTCCAAAATATTAATAGTTTGATTGATATTTTAAAATATGATGCAACTCAAAAAAATGTTGAAAGGCTTATTCAGTATTGTATAATCCTATAACAAGGTAATAGGTAAAAGACGAACGTTATATAACTAGATAACGTTTTACGGTTTGTTATCAAACTCCTCTGGAGCGCCACAAATGATGTTATTGTATTTGTTAATTGAGAAGGTATACACTATCTTCTGTTATACATAATAAAGAGATATTACTTAAGTACATTATAAATATTTGTCCGAGAAGGAAAAATTGCTCCAACAACGTGCTCCACCATTCCTTAAAATATCTACTCTTTAAGTTATTCTGCTGACTGCTCGTTGAGGCATTTTATGTGTCATGAAGAATTAACAGAACGTGTTATGATGATCTTTTGAAGTGATCTATTCTTTAAGTGACCTATTCTTCAAACAATGAAATCACCGTCATAAGGGTTCAGTAGTTTCTGTTTTTTCTTCCATAATATTAGTCAAAAGTCTCTGTGACGAAGTGCTTTTCCATTAAAATGGTCTGTATATTTGTGCGACATTCTATAAAAATGTACTCGTCCGCAGTGAGTTTCGAGAAATTTTCATAATCATATAAATCATCATTGCTGTTTTCTGTCTATGTTCTTTATTAACACCTCAACTTTTATAGATGTTGCAGTTCCCATATCAATAATTCATACCAAGTTGATTTTAGCAAGATAGTTAATTAAAAACAATAGCTGTTATCAGTTGTATTATCTTATAGTCAATAAGTTTTAAAGTTATAATTTTTTCTGGTGTGAAACATTTTTGTTTCGTTTAGTTAGTAATAAAATAGCACAAAATTTAAGCAAGGCACTTTCGGAAAAGAGTTCTTCAGCACCTAATGGGTAAATTGATTGGAAATCTCTGCGGAGGAGTGCATTTCTATAGAAATATACACACTATTTCAATAAACATGTGCTCTTCATCGCAGTGAATTTCTGCTGGAAAGGTGCTCAAAACTCATTCATTTGTTTATATTGTCCATTTTTCAAAGATTTTTTACAAGAACTGCTTCCAGCTTTTTGTCCATAGCTTTTTTCCTACTCAACCAAATTAGAAAAGTGATACACGCTTTTTTTTTTTATAAGAACCAGTAAAATCTGACCTGAGGCTGGCTGTTCTTATTTTTGGAGCCTTTTTTAGCCTGAATTGTTCTTATTTTGTTCTTTGCTTTAAGAACACAGTTTCAAATTTCAGCCTCATTTTGTTCTTCTTATTTATGGAACTTCCAGTAAAACATCGGTATTTTTTTTTTTTTTTTTTTTTTTTTGACTCACCCGGTAGTTCTCCTTGCTTGAGTTGTTTGTCAGGTTTTTTTTTGTTTTTTCAGAACTGTTACGCCTTATTTGTGTAACCTGTGTGATGCAATACATTATTGCAATTTTTTTGTATGTTTTAACTTTTTTCATTGAGTAAATAATTACATTTTCTAAACATGAATAAAAAATATTTCTCGAGAAAAATTTCTCTGTTACATGTTGATATGTTGTTTGAAAAAAAAAATTTTGGATAGAAGTATTAAAATCAGGAGGTTGTATCTAAAGAAGTTGTAGGTGTCATTTAGCTGGTACATGAAGTGATAAAAAAAAACAGGTGCCCTGTAATCGTCTCATTGTCACGTATTAAAAACCTGTTGTTTTTTTGTTTTGATTCTAAAGGATATGGCTGAAGATGACGCCCCCTCATCCAAATCCCTTGGGATGCGTATCCAAGGTAAAATCGCCAGTAAGATGTCGTCGAAAGGGCTAGCCAAACAGGTGGTGGACGGTCCAACTTCCGATCTCATTGATAACTGCTACAGAATTGCCAAGCACCATTTGCAGAGCAAAAAGGATGCGGAGAAGCTGATGAAAAACATGATCAAGATTGTCGTCAAAGTCGCCTTGCTGTCCCGCAACAACGCCTTCACACAGGAAGAGATATCTAGTATACAGAACTTTCAGAAGAAATTTAAAACAATAGCTATCACCGTGATAAGTTTTTACGAAGTGGACTTCACGTTCGACTGTGAATATTTGTTAGGCATTGTGAACGAATCGAAAGAGCTGTTGCACCAGTCGGTCAAGTCACACTTAACAGATAAATCAATTAAGCGTATAGACCATGTGTTTTCATTTTACTCAAACCCTGAAGTACTGGAAGAAGTCTTTAAACCAGATAGTAACTTGCGCCCGTATCTGGGCAACATAGTAAGCGCCCTAAACACCTTGATAGAAAAAGGTGAATTATAAAATTTGGAAATCAATGTCTTGGCTATAAAATGTGTGTACACGCTTGTTAGGGTGTTACCTTAAATCGTATGCATAAACACTTGGAAATTTGTAAGAAGATCTTGCTGATGCTATATATTTCTTCATGCTCAGATGTGAAACAAGACCTGTGCAAATATCATTGATAATGATGGACAGATGGGTGGACAATTATTAACTGTTTTCTTTCTGTCTTTTATTTTTGGAAACATTTGAAGGTTTTAATCTCTGTTAGATCATGATTTTACAATTTTGAAACGTCTTCTGGTATGGGTATTGGAATCAGTTTTTCTTTTCAAATGATTTTGATTGTCACAGCTTCCATCTTGAACATCTAACAAACGAAGGGCAAGCCGTTCATTTCCTTGTTGCTGATCAGAATTCGTTATTGGTTTCAAGAAAAAACCGTGTAGTTTGAGAAGCACGTGACTAAACTGCTTCTCACAGCCAATCAGAAACATTCATTCATTCATTCATTCATTCCCCACCTGTAATTTAATTTTATTCTTTATAACGAAGTGATTTTTCTTAATTCAATTTTTTGATATCCTTCGATTGAGACCTTACTCCTATTCTTCACACTTGAGTACTAATCCGTCCGCGAAATTGCAAAAAGCCGCTGCGATGAAGAAAATTATTATTGAAATAGTGTGTTTTATTTCTATAGAAATGCACTCCTTCACAGTGCTTTTTCAAAAATTTGTCCGCCGGGAGTCTACTTGGATCAGACCATCTTCTCAATTTTGCTGTATTTTAGAACAATATAAATGAAATTCAATAAACCTTCGTAAAGTTCGAATTTTCGATAGTCTGGTTTGCTCACCTCATTTGTTATCAGCACAGTGGGCAAGTTTTTTGAAAACTCACTGCGAAGGAGTGTATTTCTATAGAATTATATGCACTATTTCAAAAATACTCTTCATCGCCGTGACATTGACAATTTTGGCCACTGGGAGGCGAAATTGATAATTACACTTCTTTTCCTATTCATTCATCCATTCATTCATCCATTCACTGTTTATGTTAATGACGAACCCATTCAGTATTTATGTGATAAGTGTGCTTTTATTTCTACTTGTTAATTTTTTTAGAATTTTAATTTTTTTCTGTTGATATCTCCATTGTTTACTTTGCAACAATTGTTTGTTTACAGCCTTTTTTTATGTTATGCCTTGATAGGACCAGAGCTTGTTTGTTTGTTTGTTTATTTGTTTGTTTTGTCAGAGTCTAAACATAGAGAATACAACAAATCCGTGTTTACATTAAATTTCAAACAGTACTTCTTTTCAGTTTGAGTCTCAGATATTGGCCGTTCACATAATTCAGTTATCTCCGTAATAAAACATACAGCGACGCAATGAGAAACAAACGTTCAAACAATTGTTTACCGAACCAAACTGATATTCTCACAAGTCCTTAAAGTAATCCAAGGGCAAGTTATCGCATTGCATCGTGGTAGTTTTACTGCGAAGTATACCGTATACAACAGTAATTCAATATGAATGCTGTTCATCGCAAGCTAGCACTGACGATTTTGCCCGGTGGGTACAGAGAAAAGCGTCCTGAAATCCTCAGGCGCATGCGTGAAAAAGAAATGAAGATTGGTTTTCCTCACGTGACGTCGAGTGGGCTTTGGGGATTATTTTTAAAATATAAAAGAAGTAATTGAACGCCATGTGAAACTTTTATAGTCCGCTGCGAAGGAGTGCATTTCTATAGAAACGTGCACGCTATGCCAATAAAAATGCTCTCCGTCGCAGTGATTTTGACAGTTTCGCCAACTGGGTAATGGGTGTTCACTTGGAGATATTACCTCGAGATATTGAGAACGATGTAGTGGATGTCTTTTCCTCAAGCTTCTTTGTGATCGTTTAAGACAATGAACCAAACTTTTAATTCGTACTTTTTAACGTAGAAATTCTGTATAATTCTATATAATTAGCTAGAATTTGATATGTAGACGAAACTTGGTAAATTTAGATATATATGTGATGTCATTCAAATTTGTTTTTCAAATGTCGATATCTTGACATGGCACAGCTTATAAAATAGTTATTAGCTGTTCCGTGCCCGAAGCTTGAACATTTTTCAGCACCGTCTCGGCTCGGTATTTGCTTTGTTGTATATGCCGAGCCGTGTTGAGACGTGCGGCCAGATCACCTGTGCAGCTTATAAAATTGACCATAGCATACTCCACTTCGTTTTCATGTGATCAATGAAAAGCAAATTAAAAATCTTTGCGATGAAGAGTATTTTTATTGAAATAGTGCCTTTATTTCTATAGAAATGCACTCATCCGCTTTGCTTT
The DNA here is from genome assembly GCA_027922465.2 of Turritopsis dohrnii. Classification (NCBI taxonomy): domain Eukaryota; kingdom Metazoa; phylum Cnidaria; class Hydrozoa; order Anthoathecata; family Oceaniidae; genus Turritopsis; species Turritopsis dohrnii. The sequence continues at coordinate 609,964 of BQMF02000025.1, forward strand.
TTCAACAAATTAACGAGCTGGCGCCGGATAGTTTGACAAAGTATTGACATTTAAACTGATACTCGGGGATATGTATACAGAAGATCTTTTCCACAAATACCTTACGGCCAATAAGCCCAACCTCGTACCCAGGGTTTCTTGCCTTTTCGATGTATGGACGGCGGCGCATCAAGTTGCTAGTGAGCCCTAAAATATGGACACTCACATACAATCACACTTAAATCTTGTATTTCTAAGGAAATTCTAAGCAACCTCTTCACCAGGGCTTCCTTGCTTTTCGATGTACTTTGCCCCCATCCAGACTTTGAAAAGATAAGAGGTCCTGTGGACGAGGCTGCAAATGTAAGTTCCATCTGATAAATTAGTTCAATATGTTGAAAAGGAGTTGGTGACGTAGCTTTAACAGATCCCTGATGACATCGATTGTTACCAGGGAGTCCTAAATAATACAGAACTAAAAGAAAGGATATTGCGATCTCAGAATAGAAGTTATTGAAGATGAATCTAATATGGAAGGAGATTGTTTGTTACTCAAACTCGATAATCCAAAGGATAAATCTTTAGGGTCTCGTTTCACTTGGTAAAACAAGGTGTTTTGTTTATCAAGAGCGGAAAGTTTGTAGTTAAGGAAACGGGAAAAGAAATGTTTTGAAGTAACCAAAAAAAAGCGAAACTTAGTAGCAAAGCATCAACAAGGCAGAAATTCAGGAAAAGGTTTATTGAGTAATTCTAGAAAAATTGGGACAATAAATTTTCGAACATTATAAAATTTCTAAAAATGTTTTGCGTGCCTGTCCTTGAATATTTACCGGATTTCAAGAAACGATTGAATCGGAGACGTTGGATTCAAAAACTAATTTGTAAGCATTTTTTCTTTATATAAGAGTTGCATGAATTTCATCATTTGACTAATCAACGACGAGATTAAATAGTGTCGCTAGTGTATTTGTCTTTTCATTTTCCCCTCTCATAAATGATCGGGTTAACCAGGAAAAGCAACAGGAAGTTTTCGGACTACATTCGGACAAATAATACCTCGGTCTAAATTTTTATCAAAAAGTTTGTCATACCGAAACTTTATGTTATTAAAATGAGTAACTCGAAATTTGGAGTCTTTGTCGTTATCTTGTCAGTTTTCATCCCACACGAGATAAAATCCCTAGCAATGATGAAAGAGGGATTAAAGTTAACTTAATCAAAACTTCTTATCGACAATATAAGTAACAAACAGAATATTTCAGGAATGGATGGAATCTCAGGGTTTTCACAAAATACAAATGTGAACTGTTTTCATCCTCACCTTATAAGACCTCCAGAATCACAGTGGGCAAAAAGCGACAGTGATTTTCAACGATAAATTGGAGGAAGGTACATCTAAACTCGATTTCAATATTAGAGTTTTACTTGATGATGCTATAGTCATATGCAATAGAAAAGAACTCATTCTATCAGTAAAAAAATAAATAAAAAAATAAATAAATAACTACATAGAATCGAGGCTGGGTGTACGAAAAGTTGTATGCGAAAAAAACACTGACGATCGTGATTGGTTTTGATAGAAAATAATTTGTGACAACCTAGTCCTCGGGGCCTTTTTGCTTTTGGTATAATATTTTCACCCGTCACAATGACAATCACAAAATGAGGTTAATCAACCGCTTTCCCAGTCCAATTTACGTATTCATATATTGATTGGTGGCGTCAGTACAACGAAAGGTAAGGAGTCCTGAGAACGAGGTTGATACTCAAGTCGTTTTTTTCCAAAATTGCAGAATGTCATGCAAACTAAATTAAGAAACAAACGTCATGAATAACAACAGCATCAACAGCAACAAAGCCAAAAACAACAAAACAACAAAACTGTTTTTTAAAAAATGTTTGCCAAAGCACATATTAACCTTGATGATCATGTGTCGTTAGCGAGTGAAACAGAACTCGTACAGCATGTCGGGAAAAATCACATGCCTGCTGTTTTACCCCTCATGACGGAGATGTGCTAAGTAATTGTTATTTTTTTCATAACTCAAATTTAGATTTTCAGTAATGTCTGCACCGCGCAGGTGACCTGAACTGGGGGGAATCATTGAAGACATTTTCTAGAACATTCTCTAACTGATTCAGTTAGCTTGTTAGTGAGATGGTTTCTATAAACAGTGAAACATGAGATCTGTTCCCAAATTTGGTGGGAGGGTTTTGCATCGTTATATGTTTCTTTGATTACAAGCGCTCTGTGACGTAACTATATTATGTAACAAAAGTGTATACAACGATGTATGTTGTTACAGATTTCTTAGTGGGTAATAATAATAATAATAATAATGGTATTTTTCGGGCATATCCATATATTACAATGGCTCTTCGTCCCATAATAATTTTAAAATTCTAAAATTCACAGTCATTGTATACAAAATATTAGTTAACGATAGTTAAAAATATAACATAAAGTTTCAATTAGTAAAAAAGTATATCCACCAAAGTAACCACATCAGAAAGATGAAATGGGTAAGCAATGGAACCACAAAGAAATAAAAGAAGTATACGCCTCAAAACAAATAGGTGGTGCCTAAACAAGTAAATAAATTCCTATTAATGCATGCTCAAATACTTAGCAAAAGAGAGATCTAGATAAAAAGATTTTAACTCGTGTGAAAATTTTTGATGGTCTTCAACTGCTCTCAAGCTCGATGGAAGTTCATTGAATAGACGACTGCATATGCCTTCAAATGTTTTTGTGAATTTGGGTATATCATAAATCTAACATACATCTCATGTTACTCAAAGTATTAACCAATTCTAAGCTTCATAGCGATATGTTTACAAGAGAATTCGTTTAGGTCTTCCTAAGGTAATTCTGGATAAAGATAACTGGTGTAACAAATTATGAAGCCATCACTATTAAAAACCTGGAATTTGAAGGTTTGGTGAAATATTCCAGTGGCGGATCTAGAAGAACTTTAATCGGAGAAACTTTCGCGAGAGAAACTTTCGCGAGGTCAAAAATTCGCGAAATGTTTTGGATAAACTTTCGCGAATTGGAAAAGTCGCGAATGAGTGATTTTAAATTTTTTGCGGGATAAACTTTCGCGAAAAAGGGTCAAATTCGCGAAATTCGCGAAAGTTTCTCTCGCGAAAGTTTCTCTCGCGAAAGTTTCTCCGATGAAAGTATGTCGAAATTTGTGTAGGAGAGCATTAACATAATTTGTGATTTCAATTTATATTACCAATAGGATTATTTGAACGCTTTTCTTTTATGGTTAGATTGCTAACACTCTCCTACACAAATTTCGACATACCTCTAGATCCGCCACTGTATTCTTAACTTTGAAGTCGTTTCGACATTAATATTCTTATGTGTTCTTACAAAGAAGATATGGGAAGAGGGTTCTAGATGCGCGTCTGAAAAGCAAAATTTAATTTTGCGAGGTGATGTGGAATACACTAAAGACTAATTATTCAATTTTGCTGCTTTAATTTATGCATACATAAAAATCTTTATTGAAAGAATATGAAAAACTTTATAAAAAAAATTCTTAGTGCAATTTTTACTTCCACCCAGTCATATTTCAAAAACCTTCATTGACGTAATAGAAACCAGGTCAATGTTTTGTACATATGTCCTTAAGAAATTCCCTTCTTGAAAAATGATGATATCAGTCATAATATATTCATTTTGTGGATCAAAAACACAACAGTCAGCGATTTTTATTTCAATTTTCAGAAATTCTCGGGCAAATCTTCTTTTCGCCCAAGTTGTTTTTGAAGAAATATCTCATGATTGTTTAAAATCCCACTCGTTTAATCTTGTGGTTTCGATGTCCTTGAACGTAACGGATACGCCTGAACTAAAATTAAGAGAACAATTAACTTTGTATGAGATACGTCACTGATTCAATATGTACTCAACCGCAGTGTCTTCAGATAAGAAGTGATTCATCCTGTAAATAATGTGCAATTGTTGTTTACGACTGGTTAAATATTAATAATAAGATCAACGGGGAAGCACAAAATGATATTTATTATAAAGGAATACTTTACTTGACTCAGGCAGTTTGACTATCACCACTGGTGCAATAATATCAAAATAGATTTCGAAGATACTTCTAAGTTACAAGCAATCATTAGGATCCTCTTAGTCGGTTATTATGGGCATTTTCAAGATACTAAAGAAGTCGGATAAGAATAATTCAGACGATGAAAAGAAACAAGATGATGAGAAAAATAACGCGAAACGAAAACGATCATTTAAACGAACCCTTTCGTCTGAATCGATGAAACGAATTCGACAGATCAAGGAAATTGGAAGGTATTTAAAACTGATTGGCGATGATATCGATCGAAAGAGTATTCAAGGGGAAGAAGATTTAGAGAAAGAAGTAAACAGTGTAGAAATGAACGAACAAAAAAAGTGAAGATTGCAGCTAAATGATGTAGAGTGGACGGTGCCTTAACATTCAATGAACATCGATGGACATCAACAAATATGTCAAATATGTCGATCGAACAAACAGAACCATAGCGTAGCGGAAAAAGAAAGATACTTTATTGGTTGTTTAAATGGGCTTATAAACATTCCTCGAAATGATCGGTACTGTGTGGCTAGATACTTTAAAGCTTATTAGATAGAAACTTTCTATGTGGCACCACAGTATAAGAACTCCAAATCAAGCTGGATAGACAATATTATATGATTGTAAAGTTGTTGTTTTTTCGTAATGAACATACGGGTTGTAGTTACCAACGTATTACAAGTCTTCATGGGTTTTTGAAATATGTGTATTCGTCTTAGTGTGCCAAACAAGACTCGATTATTAACAACCAAAAACAAATTCCGCAGACGCAGGTGGGGCATGCAGATACAATTTTCTGAATCTCTTGTTTATCTCAATTTTTTTTCAGAAAAAAAGACATTTCTTCTAATAAACATGCTGCAGTCACTACAAATTCCAGCTTTTTGGGTCGGGCGTATTATAGAGGGTGGTGTTTACCATAAACGTTCAGCTAGAAGTGCAGCGTTTAATGGAGGGTGGTATACGGTATCATATCCGATATCAGACGAAGTTTATGTTCTTATTTCATGTTTTCGGCTTTTTTGAAAAACGTGACCAGTGTTCTAGTCTCCTGTATCTATCTTCTATCTTTCAACGTTTCTCCTTACAAGCTATTTTAAATAAACTAGTCCTTTTCAAACTTTCAGGAGAGTACAACTTTTGAATGAATCGCTTAAAAAACAACTTCTCAAATTTCTTCTAAGAAGCACTATACTGATTAATAATGGCAAGTGAACATGGTCATTTAGAAAAAAAATATATATTTCACTTTTAGATAATCCAAAAATACAGTGAATGTGACAAGAAAACTGAAGATGAATTCGAGTAAGAAATATAAATGTTATCCCGGAGGCCATTGCATTTGTCTTCCACCCATAACATGCAAATGCAAGTGATAAACAGATTGCGCTCCATGTTCTCCATTGTTAATGACCAATCTGTAACCCTTCTCGTCCAGTCCTTGATCTTTCGCACACTTCTTTGCAATAAACATCAAATGTCCTACAAGTAAGCAAGATGTAACTTGTTGAGAGGTGTTGAGAGGTGTTGGGAGGGGGGGAGAGAGGGTGGTTAGGGCTACCTAAATGAAATGCCAAAAAAATGAATAGGCATTTAACAATGACTTTTCTGAAGTAACCTTAATTTGACATTCAGAATAAACTATACTCACTCTGTTGACTATGATCTTAGTGCAGTCCTGTTGGACCACTTTTCAGACGAACAAAATGGGAGAAAGATATACAAGTTTCACTGTCTCCTACGATAGTGCACAGGTGTAAGGAACAGCATGCAATTTTATTGAGCAACCTTTTGAATGCCACAATGCTAAGAGCACAAAATATGAGTAATATTTTACCAAGTAATGCTGTATCATCTTCCTGACTGTCTTGTAGCGTTGGGATTGGTAAACGAGGAATAACTAGAAAATGAACAGGGGCTTGGGGACTAACGTCATGAAAAGCAATGCACTTGTCATCTTCATGAATTAACTTGGCAGGAATTTCCTTATTGATGATTTTCATAAATATGGTGTCTTGAACTTTATCGCCATACTTTCGACGTGCTTCTGCAGCAAGTTTTGCTGCTTCAACCTAAATCATCAACAAAACCAATCTAAGAATATAACTGTAAAGTATAATGTCACAATAACGCATTCCACAATATCAATCAAACTAAATGTAAATGTTGACAAGCACAAAATAGTGTTATGTAGCAGGTCACATTGCATGTTCAACAATGTTTGCAAAATATGCCCGGCTATTGGATATCAATCACATACCAACTTTGGACAAAATAGCCCTTTTCCAGGGCTTAATCTAGGCCAAAAGAGCATCTGTTGATCGGACGCGGCCCTCCTACGTTTTCTTATTTTGAATTTATTTCACTTTAAAACTTCAAAAATCACTCTTGTAAAGGGGGTCACAGGTTTAACCCACCAAAATAAAGCTCAGGTTGCCCTTTTCCTAAAAAAGTGCCACTTAGATGTTCATAATGTGCCCTTTTTACTTCCGCCGGACACTGCCATGCCATTCTAGATTAGACCCTGTCCCACAGTTCCGATACTTGTTGTTTAACGAGAAATTTAGTTCAACATTCATCAACCTCAACAACACAACACAACACAACACTTTTTTATTTCACAAAACCTTCTTATTTGTTATGTATACTTAGGTATATACCCCTAAAAATTTCAAAACAAGATTTATGCAAGGCACTGCAATTTCAATGAAAATGCGAAATTTAAAGTGAAAACTAGTTTTTTGTGCTACACTCCCACGCTTCAACTACCTTTATTGGGGAAAAAAAGTTGGTAAAAAATTTAGTTGGGGAAAATTTTAGTCACTTTTCCCCAACCAATATTTGATACTAGTCACTTTTCCCAAACTAAATTTCGAAATTAGTCACTTTTCCCTAACTAAATATTTTCAATACATGCTTTTTCTTGTAAGAGCAATTTTATAAGAACACAAGCCTCAGATTTGGCCAAAAAATAAGAACAAAATAAGAACAACCCGAGGCTCAAATCATTATTCCAAAAATTAAGAACAGCCTGAGCCTGAATTTTCTTGGAAAAAAAGAACAATTCACGATGTGAATTCTCACACTGGTATATAAAAGATTTAGAAGTTTATTGGGTTTTTTTCACCTTCAATAAATGTGCGATTATGGGTCATTACCGAACAGCAACCATGTTTTTTACCAGTTGTTTTTATTTATTTCTATTTTACTGGAAGTTCTATATAAGAACAAAATGAGGCTGAAATTTAAAACTGGTTCTTAAAGCTAAGAACAAAATAAGAAAAATTCAGGCTGAAAAAGGCTCCAAAAATAAGAACAGCCAGCCTCAGGTCAGATTATACTGGTTCTTATAAATAAAAAAGCGTGTATAAGAAGAAAAAATCAAAATATTACAATAACGTCATACCTTATCGGGGAAAAAAGTCGGGGAAAATGTTTGGTTGGGTGCAGAAAAGTCGGAGGGAAATTTGGTCGGGAAAATTTTAGTCACCCCTCAAAAAAATTGGTCACTTTTCCCCGACTTTTTTCCCCCCAATAACGTACTAGCTGCAATATTATTTCAACCCATCAAGACAAATCTTCTCACAGTTTGAGATTAAAACTGTGATTGATGACTAAAATATGATTACTGGAACATCATTCTAAAAATTCATTGATGACCTTACCTCAGACGACATTTCCCTTCTTACAGCATACGTAAGGTGAACTAGAGACGGCGTTAATCTAGCTGATGAAATGTACCAATTTGTACCAGCTAGTCTTGCCGCACGAGCCAGACTTCTCATGGCTGGTTTGTGGAACACGATTGGCCTTTAATCCGTAGATATTGAAATCTGACAAACAACTAAAAATTTAAGTTTACAGTTTGCATGGTCAATACGGTTAAAATCATTATAGTATGAACCAAGAGTTCCTCGTGCTCTCTTAGAAACTCCGACCGATAACCCTGCTGTCATCGCTAAGAAAGATCCTTGCTGCATGCATGATGCAAAGAATTGGCAACAGAATCGATCAGCAGATCCCCATCCAACAGGCGGCATATCGCAAAAATAGGTCAACTACAGAGCATGTCTTTGCAACAAAATTAATAATTGAACGCACAATAACATCAAAAGATGAGACAGTTTTCTTAACACTCCTAGACATGAGCAAAGCGTTTGACACTATACTGAGAAAACAACTTATAGAAGACCTACAAAATACAATCAACGAAGATGAACTCTACATAATGAAAAAATTACTGGAAGTAACTCTAACAGTAAAGTGTGGAGAAACGACCAGTAAAACTTTCATGACTGATACAGGAGCCCCACAAGGAGACTGCGCTAGTGCAAACATATTTACATTCTACCTAGCGAAATCGTTACTCAGAGATGACAACACGCTACATGACCATCATTATTTTCAACGAAACATCAAATCAAGTGAAATACCAGATGAACTGACTGAGCACAACTACTCGCAAATAACCCCCAAAAGACACATCGACCTAGATATGCAGTATGCTGACGACATCAGCAAAATTACAAGTGATTACAGCAAACTCCAAAGGTACAAGAAAGAAATAAAAGAACAACTGAAAAAGAGAGGACTGCAGATAAACGACACCAAAACAGAAGAATACAGAATAAACAGGAATTCAAACGAGTGGAAAAAATGTAAATTCCTGGGTACAATGTTAGACACTCAACAAGACATAAAACGGAGGAAAATCTTAGCGATAAATGCTGCAAAAAATCTGAACCAGTTCTTTAACAACAAAGCCTTAACAACAAAAACAAAAATGAACATCCTACAAACATACATACAGCCAATCTTCCTTTATAACAGCGAGACCTGGACACTATCGAAATCCACGACACATTCCAAAGAACACTTATAAGAACATTTGTCCTACAAACAATATATCCGAACAAAATCAGCAACCAAAGACTTCGAGAAAGAACAAAAATGATAGACTGGAGTAAAGTGGTGCAGAGAAGGAGATTCAATTGGTTCGAAAAACTAATCAAGCAAAATGAATCCACACCTATGTATGAGGCGCTCCGATACGCCACATCGAAATACCGGAAACCACCAGGCAAACCAAAAACCACGTGGATCTCCCGCATGAAGAATGATTTAAAATCTTTGGGGTGGACTTGGGAAGAAGCAGCTCACATCGTAAAAACAAACAAGAAAATGTGGGATGACAAAATTAAAAACATTTTATAAAAAAAAAAAAAAAAAAAAAATTATATTTTTACGATATCTTCATATCTCGGTGATGTAAATTGTAACTTTACGAAATAAACCGAATCAATCAATCAATCTTAGAAACTGCCGTGCTGAGAGGTGCGCACATGGTGTTCTTGCAGTTAGCATTTGTCATTCATAAGTTCTGCATCGGCTTAGAGTTTACATTTTGCACTTCTGGTAGTGTAGAAGAGTACCTTTTGTTGGTACCATCTCGGAAGCATGGATACAAGCACTTGCAAACAGATACATTTTGTGCACTTGTGTGGTGTTTGTGTTTCTGTTGCCAAAACCTTTTTTTTGAAGATATCGAAACTCTTGCAAACGCTTTAGGTAAGTTCACTCCATAGAAATAGATACAATGTAGCTGAAAGGGATCCTGTGACGAAAAAATATTTTGGGACATGATAAAGCTCTAAAAGTTGATTAACAAACCTTTTTACAGTTTTTTATAATTCTTTGCTGTTTTCGAGATATCTCAATTTTAAGATCTTAGATTTGATTTATGCAACGCATAATTATGACGTAATAAGTGAGTAGTTAGAATTTCTCATTGCTTTTACTGATTACATCTTTGTACTTTATTAAATGGATCAAGAATTCTAAGGTAATGATTATGATGAAGTATGAACTAAGATAAAGTAGCTAGTAGTTCAAAAGTTACAGACATCAACAGTACACTCTCTATTACATCATAATTATGCATTGCATAATTTGATATTTTCAAAGTGAAATATCAGCGAAAGGGGGAGAAATTTTCAAAAACTACCAAAAAACTTGAGCTCTATCATGTCCCAAAAAATAATTTTTCATCACAGGATCCCTTCGGATATATTTTACGATTTTTACGATTAGGATTATTTTTATCACATGGCAGTGGATTACACTGCCAGCCAGTTTCCTCTGGCCTCGTTAAAAAAATGAATTCTAAAAAGAAATTCTTTATCAAAATCTTTCCAATTCATCATGGGAGGACTTCATCAAATTTATTAGTGTAACAGTCGGCTTTCAATCACAATTTCACAATTTCAATTTTTCAGGATTTTCAGTATTTCTTTTCAAGATGTAAAATAAATCTTTTTTTGTTCTTTTTTTTTAATGTATCTGTTCTTTAAGCTTGATTTCCACTATGAGTTAACTTGCGTTAACTAGAGCTAGACTTCGTGGTTTAAAAAATTAACTCAAGTGGAAAAATCCTCAAAGTCAGCTCAAAAATTTTAACTCACGTTTTCTCTCAGATTAAACCATGAGTTAACTTGATCTTGGAAACAAAACTTCTCGTTTCCAAGATCAAGTTAACTCATGGTTTAGAAAAACATCAAAGGATTCCGACTACTTGCAGCATGTTTCTGAAGTATCGAAGAAAATTTTCAATGATTTCAATGAATAAGTTAACTTTACGAGTGTAGTGGGCGTAGTGGAAGATAAATATGGCGACTATTTTAGCTTTTCTTGAGGGAGGATGGTAAAGTGAAAAGATAAAGTTGTATCTTTGTTTAGTACAAAAGGTACTCCCGATCAAATCTACGCAGCTCGTCAACCAAATGATGATATTCACCTAAATTGTCTCTCCTGAAATTATTTCGCACCCAAAATCTTGGCGTTTTTCGTGTCTCACTTACTGCAGTTCTTTTTCGCAATCTCCTCCTTTGTAAAGTAATTGGCTGAAACAGCATTTCATCTAATTCATCATTCAGAGCTTCTTATGTTATATGAAACAGATTGAAATAACTCACATGTTCGCAGTGGAAACTATGCATACTTAATTAAGCTTTAACTCATGGTTTGGAAAAATAAACCAGTTCAAGTTAACTCATAGTGGAAACCAAGCTTAAGGGACAGTCAGGTTTTTTCCCTGGTATAGATGTCTCAGAAATGTTTGTCAGAAGCAACCCTCTGAATTTACGAGGGCATTCAGCTTTTGCCGTCGTGAAGCTGCCGTAAATAAAAATTACGACAGCAAAATTTTGCCGACAATGTTTTTTGAATACATTGGATGTGTCGGGTATTCATAGGAATATTAAATCTTGTAACTTCTTGTTCCAGATAACACTATTGATTTATAAACTATTTAGTTTCTGTTTTGTTATCCGTTATTCTGCACCAGTATTTTTCAGTCTTGGAAGAATAAGGCGCGCTATCGCGCTCGCGCACCTCCATACGCTCCTAGAACATCTGATTTTACGTTTTTTCCCAGCAGGCAAAAACCTGTTCAAAGTCAGCAAAATAACGTAAGAGCAACGTTCATTCAAACGTTCTAATGTTAATTTTTGCTGACTTTGAGCATGTTTTTGCCAGTTTGCTTGATATTTTAAAACTCAATCCACATAATTTCTTCGCAAGAAAAAGTTTCTTTGTATATATGTAAATTGGGCTTTCGAAAGTACGCCACCAGTTCTTTATGTAAAAACATAAAACGCAGGAAATGTCTGTGTAGAGAAAATGTTGACTAAGCCGACAGCCTTTGGGAATACTATCGTGACGTCTGAAAATGTTCATTCATTTTTTCAAAAGTTATTGAAGAAACTTTTTTGCGTTGTGCAAATCAAAGCAAACTAACTTGCAAACGTTTTAATGTGGTCAGTGAACAAATAAATAATCATGTTGTATTTTTATCTTCAACGATATGTTTTACAATAAAACATCTGGAAAAATTTTTTCTTTTCCAACGACAGACACAACCTTATGAATAATTAATGAGCTTCCTATCAATACAAACAACGTATCACTGACATAACTTTTCATAATACCAGTTTTGATATACAAGCGTCTTTATATAAACAGATTTTTAAATTATCGCGAATTTACTAACGACGAAATTGTTAGTATTTTATCATCATTATCACGCGTGATTGTACTCCTTGAATAAACGAAAACGATGCTAGCATTCTTACTGTTTAAATGGCGCCTGATGGTGTGCAGAATAGGTGCGCAACGCGCCTAGAACAGGTTGAGGAGTGCTGTTTTTAAAATATTTGCTGGCGCGTTTATAGCGCGCCAAGAAGGCCCTACGGGCTTCTTTGTTAACGCACCTACTAAAAAATATACTTCCAAGACTGATTTTTACTGGAATAAACCAATCAAGTTTTGCCGTCGTTAACATCTTACAAGGCGGCATTTTTCTGCCGTCATAAATAATGATCTGTCGTTGCAATTTTCAAATACGACGGCATTTTTTCGCTGTCAGTCTTTGTTCCTAATTCAGAGGGCTGCAGAAGATATTTTCACTGAATCTTCAAGGTATAACTGATTTTGAGAATGGACTGTGAAAGATTTTGCAAGATTACAATTTCGCATATTTTAATAGTCAAATATTTTGCTTATAGAATGCTGTCTGTAACATAATCACTTTATTCCTAATTGAATGGAAATTGTTGGTCCATTCAAAAAATTCTCAAAATGATTCTTCCCACAAAAACTCCTAACATTTAGGGGCTGTTTATTATGGAGAATTTTCATCCCGGGATGGAATTTTCCACGTGTATCCGGGCTGTAGTTCCATCCCATCGTTTAATTGAAACACTTGTAATCAAGAAGTTGCGTTTACATGAAAGAAATTTCACATCCGGGCTGGAAATCCCATCTCGGCAAGGCTCTGCCTTGTTTACTGCTTTGTTTGAGCAAAAAAGTAAATCAAAAATACTATAAGGATTATAACGTTGACAAGTATAAACAGAATGAAAGCCATATGGCTGGTATCTATTCGAATGACATAAAATATTTTAGATATTTTTGAATATTTTAAGTTTTCATCTGATGAAGAAAATGCAACTCAAAAATACATAAATTTGAGAAAGATCTTATAAAAAAGTATGCACTAGTGCTGTGGAAAAATTTAAGAAATTCGTCATAATATTTTGACTGTTATTTCATAACACCGGGCTGAACGTATCCATATAAATGCTCTTATATTCCAGCCCAGTACCAAGATGAAGTTTCAATCCGGGATGAAGATTCTCCATATAAACAACCCCTTAAGCAAAGTGATGTAGCAGATCCTCGTTACACTAAACTTCCACTTTGATAGATAAACCTCAAGAACTCAACAATGATATTGTGGAATCAATGGCTTCTGACTCCTTGGAAAATGAATTTACTTTACTTCAAGTATTTCAATGACAAGACGAATGGGTAGATCTTTAAGTGGTAAGTGGTGTAACTGAATATTTTAAGCTGTGCAAATCTTTGTATGGATTGTGACCTTTAACAAAATGAGTTTGTTGATAGTGTTAGGTTTATGATCCTGCTAAATCCCTGTATGACGAGTCCTGTTAAAAGGCATGAGCTGCTGTATGATAGTTTCAGATGAACCTTTCATCAAGGCTTCTCGAGTGGATTAATGAAAAGATAGTCCATAAACAAAGTTTGTCACCAAGTGATTGAGAATGTGGTTTTGCAGTGAAGTATGTGGAAAAATTCAGTAAAGACATACACTTGTATCTATGAACAGGTGAAATTTGTGTTAAGATTTATACAAATTTGTTGGTTTAGTTATTTTGTTACATTATTTTATAGAAAGTATTCCATTTAAGTTGAACCTATTTTTGTGCATAATGGAACCTTGAGGACCAAAGTAGGAGACTTTTGCGCTTAATCAAAACGATAAAGAATGATACCTGTTCGTTCTGAGCTTTTATCTAAAGCTTCCAGTGAATACTGGTTACGATGTTATTAAATTTTTATGTAACTTTAAGCAGTTTTCACTTGGGAATACGTATAGGTCCTTATGGAATACCCAGTAGTATTCCAATAGTCCATGCCACATTTGTCTTCTTTTCTGTGAATTTTTAATCTCTATTCTTGTGAGAAACTATCGTCATCAATATACAAGCAATAACAGCAAATAAAAATAAGTGAATAAAAAACAAATGTCCAAAATCAGATATATTATGGCACATCTGACAAATTTTCGAGTTTTGTCAGGAAATGGAAAAAGTTTGTTTCGTGCACCAGTGATGGCGGATATGTAATTAAAAACTTTTACATTAAAAGTTTTGTGAAGAAAATTTGTGGGTCCAGTTGGTGATAACACAATTATGCTCGACTGTTGTATCACATCCAGACTTGAACGAGCAGCGAGTGTTAATCCTTTTGGAACCATACCATCTGTTTTCCTGAAATCCTTAACGGGACCAGGAAGAGCATAACAGTGTTTCGAGATAATTTAATTAGCGAAGAAAAACAACTATCTGTTTCTTTATCAAATAAACATAAATGAAACTGAACATAAATTCATGTGTCATGTAGATTAAAGTGAACAATCAAAATACTAGTAGATGCGTTGCCATGGTGATTATATGTTCTGTATGCTCAGCTATAAATTCTATAAAGACTTTGACACGCTCTGTTTTTGCTGTGTACCGAATTAAACATTTGTTCGATCACGAAACATGCACGTTATTATTCTAATGCGTTAATTTACGTGAATCTTTTTTTCATCTTGTAGAGCTGTTTATTGCCCCCGCAGCGAGCGTAAGCGAGCGAGGAGGCATAGTAGTTTCACGAGATAGGCGAATGTCAGTTTCCGATTTTGTTCATCATCATCATCATCATCATCATCATCATCCTCCAACTTTCGTGTTGACGTTACACGGTGGAATACAATTATTAGCTGACTTTGCTTTTTTTCCGTTTCAAAGCATGGTACTGTAAGTGGGAGAGACAGAATGTTTTTTCGTATCTCTTTCCTAATTTATTATTTTATTATACTATGTTATTTAGGAAGATCGTATGCTAAAATTTCTTAGACATTTTTCGTGTTACTTTTGTGTTGTTTTAGTGAAGTGGACGACAAGGAATTTGAAGCACAGCTTGAAATCTGAAATTTTGCCAACCATACATATTTTTGTATATATATGTTTTAGCTCTAAATATTTCATTCAATAAACTTTGTTCAACGCACTAATTTTTGGCAAAGATTTTAATTGGATTTCTGTGTATGCAAGAAAGCTATGTTACAAATTGTCTTTTTTCGTGTTTTTCTATTTTAACTGTCCACCTCGGCGCCAAACCTAATCATACTAGTGTGTGATCATGATCAGTAAAAGCTTTTTGTATTCCTGCGTAAGCAAGGAATACTTTGAAACCGTTCGTGTTTTTTTGGATTTCTGCGTAAGCAAGAAATACTTTACGATCGTCTTTGTTTTTTAGATTTCTGCGAAAGCAAGAAAGCTATTACAACCGGCTTTGTTTTTCTTTTTCTGCTGTCCAAACCTAGCGGTTTTTTGAAAACTCGTGCGTGCCTTTACATGAAACCAAAACGCCGTGCAACGCATTTCACCCAGCGAAGAAACCCTTTTAGATTTACAAGTTTCTTTGGTCAATATTAAATTTTTAAGAGCATATGCATATTTTAAGATGAAAAAAATCTATAGAAGAAACTTCGAATTATTTTGAACTGTGATCATTCTTTTCTAAAGAAGATTTCAACGTTTTTTGTAAACAGAAGAGTCAAAAAGGTATATATACTTTGTTTGTTTTTAGTGAAAACACAAAACATCTTCGTTTGTTTCGTGTATGGGCTGTTATTCTTTTTAAGCTGTGGATAATTAAGCTCAGCTTAGATTCTCCTCAACTCCAACATGAAAAGTGTGGGTCTACTGATGTTTTAATGTAATGTTTTAATGTTTTATGATATAATTTTTTTAAATGTTTTAATGTTTGATTTGTTTATTGTCAATGTCCTTTATTACAAATGGCTTTCCTAATTACAATAGCAAATTCAAACATATATTCTAATTGCCTGTAAACTCAATACACAACAAATCATGTAACAACCCAAAATTTTCCTTTCAGTTATATATATAAATAGTGTGTGTGGTGACTTAGGCAAGTTTAGAGCATAGGTGTATATATATTTTTTAAATGATCAAAATCTTTGTTTGGTTTTTGTGTTTGCAATTTGGGAATTACATTTGTAATTAAGAAGACATATCAAATGTTTAAAGTTTATGATTTACGTACATAGTCACTGTGTGACATCTGAAAATATCAATATAAACATAAGCTGATTTTGTATTCCCAAAAGAAGGGATGTTTTATGTCATTCAGATATAATTAAGTTTATCAGTGGTGTATACGTATATGCAATGAAGTTTCGCATAGTGCCAATTACAGTTTTGCAATGCCTTTGGGTGCACATGTAATCAGAAATGTAATGTTATGTTGTAAAAATTATTCAACCTTAAATTTCCTAAAGATTTTTTTTAAACTGATCATGAATTTCAACTTATATGCAGCATGTAAGTGCATGTCATACTAAAAAACTAAAACAAACTAAAAGAGAAATTTCTTATATGAGTTAACTATATATAATATACTATATATTATATATAATAAACTATATATATGTATGTCGATATGAATGTATTTTGCATGACCAAAATTTATATGTTCTTGGGAAAATGTTTTGAGTTTATGATTTAGGATCATACTCAATAAGATAAAGGATCCATGTATTATATATAATAAACTATATATATGTATGTCGATATGAATGTATTTTGCATGACCAAAATTTATATGTTCTTGGGAAAATGTATTATATATAATAAACTATATATATGTATGTCGATATGAATGTATTTTGCATGACCAAAATTTATATGTTTTTGGGAAAATGTTTTGAGTTTATGATTTAGGATCATACTCAATAAGATAAAGGATCCATGTATCTTTTATATTATATATATTTTGTATCAACAAACATGTTGTTCAGTTTATTGGCAGTATATATACATTCTAATAAAGTTTCTCATTGTGTCAATTATGCCTTCAAAATGTCCTGAGAAGCACGTAATTAGGAATGTAATATATTGTAGAAATTATTCAACCATTCAATGATTCAAAATCATTCAAGTTTCAAGAATGCTATTATAGTATTTTTCATTTTTTCAGTTTTCAACTGATTTTGCAGAAATCTTTCTGCCCGTAAGGGCATCTTGTTTTTTTTTTTCATCTTACTGTCCAAACCTAGTCATATTTGTTTCTCCAATTTCATTGGTTCATAAAAAAGCCGTCTTAATTGTCATTGGTGCATAATGCCCGATTTCTACGAAAGGGTGCTAATTTAGCCACCGCCACTTAAATAGCGATAGTCTATTGGCTGATTTTCGCCATGCCATGTGATCGTCCACAAAACGTTTTAAAAATGGCAGCGAAAGAACGTGTGTAGTTTGCTAAAAGTTTCTTTGATGGAAATATGGCTTTAAAAGAAGTTAATACAGCTTATAATTTTATATAAAGAATTGCATTACTGTTGGGAACTTATCATGTTCACAAAATTAAATTACAGTGTGGTTATTCTGTTTTTTGAAAGAAGTTTTCTTGAAGTTTAAAATATGAAAACAGTGCCAATACATGTGGTGTGTGGAAGAAAAGGTATTTCTTGTTTTATTTTTGCTCCAAGGCTTTTTAAATATGAAAGACCTTCGTGTATTTTTATGTGTATGCATGTTTGAAGTCAATTTTTAGAAGCTTTTGGATTTTTAAAGCTCAGCTTAGCTTCCTTTCAGCTCCTCCCCAACATCACCAACATATTATGCACTTTATACAGCTATTTATACTATATTTAGTAGCAATTTTTGGATGTATTCTGGCTATATCAGCTTATCTCTTTTCTCCCTACGTATGTTGTATTTTTTTTAACTTTTAGATTAGATATGAGCTTTAATTTCTTAGTAATTATTATTGTGATATTTATATTTTTCATTCTGAGGAGATCAATATAGAAACTTTATATATTAGTTTGTGCTGCCCAAACGATATGTTGGTTACCGCCAGTATACACAATCTTTTTATAGGATTCGTTATATTTAATGTGGTTAAATTAAAGTTTTGTATTGTGTCAATGCACTTTTTTGGAGTACGTGGGTGGCAAATATCCAGTAACAATCATTCAGCTTATTCGTACAAAAAAACAGATCTTCATAAATGATCTCCGCGATAGCATAAAGAAAAGCCCCTTTTTTATGTTATGGTAGGCTGACTTTCTTGACGAACATTGTCAGTCGCATCAATATTTTTGTTTATCTAATGCTGATGCTTCTCGAGCTGAATGATGTGACTGTCTTAGTTTTGCAGGACTAGTGTGCAAGTGTTGCATTTTTGTGGCATTTTCAGCAGCAAAGCTTGCAGAAATCCTTCTGCCCGGTAGGGCATCTTGTTTGTTTTTTTTTTTTTTTTTTTTTTCACTGTCCAAACCTAGACCAATTTTTGTCGATGGGAAATAGCCACTCAAATCATTAATGTTCCCAACTTACATTCTTTTTATGATTTAACAGTCTAAACTCACACTATATTCATTGTATACAAGTACTTTGCTTGAAAAGACTCTAAAAGTGTAAAATATAGGCTCTAGTGAAAGGAATAATTAACATATGGCTAAATCGCAGATGCCAAGGTGGAAATGTTGTTTCATGTGAGTCCTATGCAACGTTCTAACGTTTTCCGTAGTTGTTTTAAAAATGGAAGCGAAGAAGCATGCGTAGATCTGTGAAAGTTTCTTTGTTGAATATATGGATATAGAAGAGGTTGTAGTACGGCTGTAAAACTTAAAAGAATCAAGAACATTTATGATCCAAACTGATAATCTACGTGAAACTAATATTCTTAGTAGTCATTCTTGATAAATAAGCAGTTCCTGATGCTTCAAAACAGATATGAACGACTACCAATAGGGTATGTTTATATCGATTTAATGCGTAAGGTTTCTATTAGTCTTTTTAAATATAATACAATTGTTTAATTCATGTTCCTACATAAGCTACCCTGTTTTTATAAAACTCTGGAATCATGAAGCACAACTCATCTTCCTCATCAACTTCTACCTATTTTATTTATCATTTGATGACCACTTTTTTAATTGTCTAGTCGAATTTAAAATATTGTATGATTCTAAAATTTGTATACTATCAAGCTGACGATAAAAAGGAAACACAGATATTTTTATTATTTCGCATGGCCAAGTAAAAGTTTTTATTATGAAGTTCAGGTACAAACAACATAAAGATTTTCATACTGTATAGTTTTAAAAGGAGTATTTTGAAACGTCCACGGAAGAGTGTTCTCTAATGGATTTTTAAGCTGAAGGTGTTCCTTTTTAAGCTTGATCTCCGGCAAAATTTTTCAAAGTCTCTTAACTTTTATGATGCTCTCGGGAATGTAATTAAATGAATTCGAAGTTATTACTATTTACGCCACAGATTTTCCCTTTAAAACTTAATGTGACAAAGTTTTCATTACTTAATTACTTTTTGAAGATGCTTTAGGGAATACAACTTTGAATTAAAATCTTTTTAAAAAATCTCTAAATTGAAACAAGACTGAAGTTTTATGAGACAACAAAGTTTAATTGTTATCGTTGTTAAAAGGTAAAATGTAAAATACTGCAAACATCATTCTGCATTATGCATATCGTTTTAAAGCGTGAACTAACATTCATTTCTTTCTGAAAAGCCTCCAGAAAGTCTTCCAGTCATCTGCAGGAATACTTCTGCCCGGTAGGGGATCTTGTTACATTTTCTTGTTGTTTTTTTTTTATAAACATTGGCTACTTTTTGTTTTGAATCGAAGTTTAAAACGCAGATTTCTAATGGATTTTTTGCTTTGATTTTTTTTTTAAAAAGTTTGTTTTTTTTCTTTTGGCTCTTACAGAATTTTTTTAACAAATCTTGTTTTGATTATAAAATACGTATCCATGGTTTCAGTTCACACATTTCTTTTGTTTGTAGCAAATACTTTCTGATATTACTTGTTAAGCCTTTATTACACTTTTTGAAAGGTATATTAGCACCAATAAAAAAAAGTTATCCTAAAGAAAGTTTAACTCAATTACAACGTAAGTGAAAAACCGTGAAGACCATCCGTCAAGGAGTTTTCAAATCGGATCTCCCATTTCGAAATGATCATGCTCGCAATTCTTCTTGTTTTTATTGTGTTTAGTTTATACAATGTTAACAAAAGTTTAAATGTATATATTTGTTTCTGTGTAAAGACTTGCAAAAACATTCATCTAGATTTTTTTGAGTTTTCGGACAAAAATTTGTTTTTGTTTCCGTTGTATAGCTTGCAATGTATAGCTTGCTGTGTGTACACATTGGAATGCTTGAGCGCGGGGGCATTTTTTAGCTAAAGCTACATCCCAGCCGGCACAAGACGTTTTGGAGACGTCTTTAATTCGTCTTAATCAGGTCTTCATAAGACGTATCTTGATAATGCGCATTTAAAACGCCCATAATGCGTCTTCAGAAGACGTCTTAGAATCAGACGTTTTGAAGACGTCTTATTATCGTTTTCGCAATGCCGTCGAATTCATGTTTTAAAGGAGGACTTGGAAAGACGTTTTTAATGCGTATTTAAGACGTCCTTGAATTTCGATTTCGCGCGTGGCGGGAAGAAATGACGGGGGTAAATATTAATAGTGTATTCGTAAATATTGATATAAAAGTTTCAAACATGTCAGTTTTTTTTTAATTTTACAAAAACAACTATTATATCTTTCTTTTAAGTAGCAAAAAATTTTACATTTCATTGGTAAAAAGCTTTGAAACATTTTCTAATATTATCAGATCTCCCGTTCGTCAATTTTACAAAATATTTCTGGAAGTTGTGATTTCTCATTGCATAAACCAAGACTTCGCTGATAAATCGGTAAGTGTTTTTTACTTTTTAAATATAATTTTAAATATATAAATCTATATGATTTTGTTACTTGAGATTAAGTCAATGTTTATGTTAGTTTGAGGGCGTGAGTAGTCAGTAGTGGAAGATTTATGCTTTATTTATAAAGATCTCTAGCAATATTTCAAGTTTTGAGTTTCGTTGTTTAACTTTATATTAGCAACTTACTGACTTTCCTGTTTCATTCCGTGAGAGATTTTTTCTGTTTCAATTTGCTTTGTCGTTGGTTTAATGTAGTAGTGGAAGTGTAGTAATGTAATGAAGTGATTTGTGAATGGCTGATAGATGATGACTGTGATTTTTTTGCTTGTAGTTACTTCAGAATATTCATATGATTAAAAGTGATCCTAGCAGTATAGTATAATGTAGTACCATGAAATTATGGAATCCTTTTTGAAGGGTAAAATCATAAGTTATAATTTTTAGTAAATTAATCAGTAATTCATCACAAATTTATCTGTAGTAATCATTTCTGATTAATAACTCACTACCAATAAGTAGAAACCATCCACAATGACATTGCAAAAATTTTAGAACAAATTTTCGAACGCATGAAATATTTTTTTCCATTCAGAGCTTTGAAGTTGTACGAAAAGATGAATTTCTTAAATGATGGTTGTTTTACTATGATGGATGCAAAGTTTAGTTTAGACATTTAAAGTTTAGACATTTCACTTTGATTAAGATACTCTAGATTATTTTATTTTACCCAATAACTAGCACAATAACGAGTTTTTGGAAAAGTTTGTATGTCATATTTGTTTTTATATTCAAGATTTAAAAATAAAATTACATCAGTATCTATGTTATTCTTGTGTTTGTTGCAGTGATTTAATTTTTGTGCTTGTTATGAGTTTGTTGTTCTGTCGATGATGTTTCGAAATATCTATGGAGTTTAATGATAGACATGAATGTTTTGCCTGTTTTTCAGGTTTCAGCTAATCCAAGTAAATAAATCAGATTTCCAGTACGCTGTTAATTTAATACTGAAATGGTAATTAACTTCTTTAATTTAATTTTCATGCTTATCTATGCTTGTTGCACACATTACTTTATTGTGTGTATCCTTTCTGCATTCTGTTTGTTCTGTTCTGCTAAAAGTGTTTGTCATTCTTTATTTAGATTATTTTCCACCCAAGTTGCTTATTGTTCCCTTAACATGATAACAAAAAAAAGTGAGAAGAAAATATTATATCAAGCAGTTACTGGTATGTGTCCTGTTTACTCTAGATGTTTTCATTTTTGTGATTGTTATAACACCTCTCATTAAATAGGGTTTTTGTATTTTAGATTACTGTCAAAAAAGCTGAGGAGGAGGAAATACACAAAATCATGCGATAAACTAAAAACTGATCTTGTTTCACTGAAGAAAAACATGACAACAACAGCTGCTCCTGCTAATTGAAAAATCACCATTTTTATTTGCATGTCTTTTTGGTTGGTTTTCAAAGAGTTTCTGTCATTCTGAGTTTTAGTTTAGTAAAATCAAACAAGAAACAGTTCCAACCCATGACAATTTCTAAAATTTGAACATTACTTCGATTTAGTTCACCCTTTTTCAAGAGTCGTTTTTATACCTTTATATTTTATGAAAGACTATACTTATGTTTTACGGAATATTTTTTAATAATGACCAGCTTTAAACTTTGGCAGTGTTATGAGTTATTTGTTCCCCAATTAATTTATAAACTACTTGTAAATATTTATTTGAATAAGAAGATTTTATCATTAGTTTTCTAATTGATTTCTTTATTCATTCATTCATTCATTCATTATTACTGAAACATAAAGACATTGAAAAACTAATTATGAGTCTTCTGTTACCCAAGGAGAAACGCACCTGAAAACACATCTTAAAGTGGTTTTAAAAGCGTTTTTAGCAGATAAAATGAAGACGTCTTTAAAACGTTAGAAAAAGACGTCTTAAATCCGTCTTAAACTAGTCGGATTTGTCCGTTTAGAAAACGTCTTTTTACAACGTCTTAAAGACGTCTTGGAAAGACGTTTTCTAAACGTCTTAAAGAAGTTTTATACGTCTAAAATGTGTTTTAAAAACGTCTTAAAGACGTCTTGGAAGACGTCTTAAAGACGTCTTGAAAAGACGTTTTCTAAACGGACAAATCCGACCAGTTTAAGACGGATTTAAGACGTCTTTCAAGACGTCTTTAAGACGTTTTTAAAACGTCTTTAAGACGTTTTTAAAACGTCTTTTTGCCGGCTGGGATGCTAGTTATACACAATATACACAACTTTTGCAAGAGCATTAAATTTCAACTTTGTTCCTAGGGCTTCTTTCACATTTTGAATGGGTTGACGGAGATAGAAAAAGCGACGTGAAGGGAATGATCTGCTTATTGTATACAACTTTTTCGTGATCCTGATTGGGAAACTGAAAACGTTTGTTTGATTAAAGATCAAATATCATATAAAATAAGTTATAAATCTTATATATAATATTCTGATTTTGTGTCACACTTTTATTTTAGACAGTGATAAATTTTGTTGAATTTTACGGTCAAAATCTTCTTAATCGCAGGGGCGGACGTAGGGTACGGCTCGTAGCAAAATTAAGTCAAGAGAATGATTACTAAAAATGATCTACTGTCGTGCTTCTTTGTCTGTTTGTCTATTCTCTTGACGCCGTGTCGTAATCACTCGATAACGGCGTCGTTTGAAAATCAATCGAATAGGTTTTTTATGCATTAGCGCATTATTTTGTTTATTAAAAAAAAAAAAAAATTTTTTTTAAATTTTATTTAAATTAAATTTTTTTTAATTAAATGGCGATAAATTTTAAATTTTATTTAAAAAGTTTATCGAAGAAACTACCCGTCTAATATCAAATTGGAACAACAAATCAGTGCTTGGAAATGTTTCACTTAAGCTCCTCTTCGTGATGCCCTCACTTTTGCTTCAAAAACCGAGTAAAACCTCGAAATCGAAAGATCATTCAAACTGCTTGAATAATAGACTCTCGAAATGGCTCTCTGGTGACTTCAACGAACTTATGCTAGAAAGTAGGGCAATTCAAAATCGCTTTAACAGTATTAAGAAACTGAAGGAAGAATCTCTGTCCAAACGATTCAGTAATTTGATGTTTCAAGGGAAAATAAAGGTTGCCATTAATCTGCTATCAAATGAATGTTCTTCTGGCGTTCTTGAGCTGAATAATGAGGTCTTGAAATCGTTAGCTGCAAAACACCCAGAAGCAAATGAAAAGCACGATGACCTTTTATTACAAGGACCATTACATTTTGTTCACAAGGCAACCTACAACAACATTGACGGTGAGAGCATACAAAAGTCAGCTATGAGAACGAAAGGAGCTGCTGGTCCTTCCAAATTAGATGCAGAATCCTGGCGGAAAATGCTTCTATCCAAGTCATATGGTACCTACAGTACAAACCTTGCGAACGAGATCGCCCGTATGGCAAGAATAATGTGCACTGAAATCTGCGAAGAAAACACACAGAGAAAAATGGAGAGTTTTGT
This sequence comes from Turritopsis dohrnii, assembly GCA_027922465.2. Taxonomy (NCBI): domain Eukaryota; kingdom Metazoa; phylum Cnidaria; class Hydrozoa; order Anthoathecata; family Oceaniidae; genus Turritopsis; species Turritopsis dohrnii. The sequence continues at coordinate 634,437 of BQMF02000025.1, forward strand.
TGCCTGTATACTGATTCCTCTCAATAAAAACCCTGGCGTGAGACCGATTGGGATTGGTGAGGTGCTGAGACGAATTATAGGCAAAGCAATCACGAATGAATTAAGAAACGACATAATGAACGCTGCAGGTTGTCTTCAACTCTGCTCTGGTCAAAAGAGTGGTTGTGAAACCGCTGTCCACGCTATGCGAGAGATCTATGATGAAGATGATACCGAGGCTGTTCTATTGATTGACGCATCGAACGCTTTCAACAGCATGAACCGCAAAGTGATGATCCACAACACTTTCATCTTATGTCCAACAATCGCCATATTCACTTCCAACTGCTATAACCAACACATTAGACTGTTCATCGTCGGAGGCGGAGAAATATTATCACAAGAAGGAACGACACAGGGTGATCCAATTGCGATGGCTATCTACGGAATAAACTTGGTACCCCTTATGTCATCATGCAAATCATCGACTTATTCTGCCAAAGTCAAACACACGGCGTTTGCAGACGACCTGGCAGGAGCTGGTAACCTCCAACAAATAAAGCAATGGTGGGACAGTCTGGAAGTCTTTGGTCCAAAAATTGGCTATTTTCCAAATGCTGAAAAGTCTTGGCTAATTGTCAAGAAAAAATATCACGAAGCAGCAATGATCGTTTTCGCAGATTCGAAAATTAACATCACTACCAAAGGAAGAAAGCATCTAGGAGCAGCTCTAGGTACTAAAGAGTTCAAACATCAATACGTGAATGAGTTGGTGAAGAAATGGACCAAAGAAATCATCATCCTTGCAGAAATCGCTAAGACTCAACCACAGTCAGCATACATTGCATTCACTGCAGGATACCGTCATAAATTCAATTACTTCATCAGAACGCTAGCTGGTATCTCCGATCTCCTGAGACCCGTTGAAGACGTTATCAGATACCACTTCATACCCTCTTTATGCAACGGCCGTCAATGTAGTGATGAGGAAAGACGCCTTTTTGCTCTTCCTGTGAAGATGGGAGGACTTGGAATTATTAATGTGATGGAGTTGGCTCAAATAGAGTATACGAACTCGCTTAGAGTAACTGAGTTCCAATCAAACCTGGTGCGACAGCAAAATGAATTTTTGAAGACCGATCCTCACACAAAATCAATCATCGGAAAAATCAAATCTGAAAAATCTGAAGCAAACATTGTGATTCTAGAACAACTCAAAACGACAATGACTTCCGCCGATGTGAAAGTAAACGACATCAACCGGCTGGATGGAGCTTCAATATGGCTATCTACACTCCCATTAAAAGAAGAGAGATTTGCCCTCAACAAACAAGAGTTTTTTGATATGCTTCACTTGCGTTACAATTGGGAGCTCAAAGACGTCCCTCAATTCTGTGCTTGCAAAAGTAAGTTCTCATTGCAACACGCGTTGAATTGTCATCTTGGCGGATACATGTTGGCTCGTCACAATCATCTTCGAGACCTCCTTGCCAAACTGCTAGTTGAGTGTAGCTTTGACGTCCAAACCGAACCACCACTTCTCCCTGCTGCAGAAGAATCAGAAGATCTACAAAGATCAGCCATAAAAAGTGAAGAAGCCAGAGCAGATATCAGCTGCCGTGGATTTTGGCAACCATACAGAAGAGCATTTTTTGACGTAAAGGTTTCCAACCTAACAGCTCAGACGTATCAATCAAAATCTACTGCTGCTACGTTCTCCTCTCTAGAGAAAGAAAAAAAAAGGAAATACAACCAGAGAATTCAATTGGTTGATCATGGAACCTTCACACCATTAATTTTCGGTGCAACTGGTGGCATGGCCCGCGAAGCATCCATCTTCATGACGAAACTAGCTGAAAAGTTAGCAATTAAAACCAATTCTTCTTCAGCTGATACCATCACATGGATGAGAAGGAAGATAATGTTTTCTCTGATAAGAGATACGGTTGCGGCAATAAGAGGCGAAAGAATGAGTCGTCAACCACACCCCATCATCGAAATCAATAATATTCCGCTCGATGGAATATGTAACATTGCACACTGAGAGAATCACCCTTTTTGTTTAATAATAATGTAAATGATTACTATCATATTGTATGTAATATTAGTATATAAGTGAAATAAACAAGTTGCTCTTCGTTACTGCAAAAAAAAAAAAAAAAAAAAAAAAAAAAAAAAAATTAGCGCATTATTTGTTGGCGCCCCATTTGACTCGCAAATTTTAGGTAAGCTATAACTGCAAACCCCACTGCTGTATTGTTCTTCTTTACGGCTCAAAAATCGGCTCCTTTTGATCAATGATGATAGGGGTTATAACTAACAGTTTTGAGCCGTATTGCAGCTCTTCGATACGGCTCAAAGTTACTGCTCAAGTCCCGATTTTACGGTAGTTGGACACCTATACCCCTAATCCCAGCTTCATGGTACTTCTTTCGGTTTTCCATTTGTTTTGAAAGTGCGGCTGTCGTGCCAAAAGTACGCAAGACGATAATACGTATCAGAACAAATCCTTAGGCTTTAAATCTCTCGGTTGTCGGTAGAGTAAGCAAATACGGCTCAAAACTCACACACGTGCATCATCCTATGAACCTCTTTCTCAATTTGTCTGGATCGGACATGATGCATAGGGAAAAAGTTTTTGAGGCGCTTAATCTCAACGATAACATGGCAACAGAATACTTAAATTTACCCATACTGATGAAGAAAGGTTTTTGTGTTTCAATGAGCACATGGATCTGGTAGATAAAGCCTTGAAAAAGTACTTTACAGCTGAGAGAAATACAGAACATACATAGTGTGGTAGGAGACATCATGTTAGATGCACTGTCATTGCTTTAAAGTAAGTTTATGTTTTTCTTTATATTTTACTTTGTAAACGTAAGTGTTAGTTTGTTTTTTTAATTATTATACATTAATTCAAATTCATTTAATGACCGAAACAACACAACAACAAAAAAGCTTCTGAAAGTTATGTGAGTGTGGATTCAATATTCACATGCATGGCTTTTTATATTTGTAACTTTGACGAAAAACAAAATTTTATAATTTCTATGTGGGGCTTCTTTTTATTTATTATTTTTTGCCTTGCTAAACTCCTGGTTGGGATTTTACTCAGAGTCGTTGGACTTGATTATTACACAAACTTATTATGTTTTTTAAACATGGTACCTTTTGGCGGTGATCAAAAACTACAGAGTTTGCATGTATACATTAACTTTATTTTGTGATATTTAATTTCATTAGATATATATATATATATGCAATTATTTTGAGATTTTTCACTGATAATGAGCATTCGTATAGCTATGTTTTGTTAGCTTTATTTGGAAAAAATTCAGTAGTGAGTTTATGAGGGTAAATGAGGAACAAGCAATGCAAATTTGCGAGGAACAAAATTGGTGTCCTGTCTTGTGTTTGTTGGACTTTCACCAGTCATACATAAGTAATGCACCCATTATGCACCCACTTTTAGGATAAAATTGAAACCAAATGCTGTTAGTGTGGCCTGTTAAGTGTAAGCTGGATGAATCTTATCTCACAATCCATATTTTGTTTTGTTTTGAGGGGACATTAATATCAAGCACTTTTCACATAATCACTATGTTCTGTTGGTTCCTGGGTTTCTTTATAAAAGAAAAGGAACCACAGGAACATCTAAGATTCAAAGAAAACCTTCAGCTTAGAAGGAATAGTTGCCCAAAATTGAACAAATTTCTCATGATATATATATATTTTCAACATGCCAATTGAGTTTATCTTCTTCTACAGACAAAGCTAAGGAAAGCCATGAAGAATTAGCATTATTGGATGATGATGTTACAACCCATATTGACACGTCCTCTGCAGCTTCTCCCCAGGATATATATAAAATCATTTATTGACAATGTTTTTGAGCTCGAGAAAGACAAAACAGATGGATGGCCATTTCATTTGAAATGGCTAGATGCTTATTCTGTTGGTTTTGAAATTCCCCAACTACTCTTTCTTGGTGGGAAATCAGCTTTAGTCAAAGAAATGTTTCGTGTGTTGACAAGGTCCTTATGTTCTGGTAGTTTTATTCCATGCTTGTAGAATTCAATGATAAGTTTGTGTCAAATTGTATAGATGTGATATGGAATTATCTAGAAAAAGAACTACTTGCATTTCCAAGTGATCTGAATCAGTGTGGGAATTTGATATCTAACCAGATTTTAGAAGAAATAAAGAGAAACAATTTTTTTCCTATAAATGATGATAAAGCCTGTTATGATTCTACTAAGAAGCCTTTGTCTTAAGAGAAGATTTTGTTTTGCGGAGTGTGGTCGATTGTCTACTGAAAACATACAAGTAGAATAGGAAGAATTATTTTATGTGGACAGTTCTGTCTTGACTATATATTCACTGTATATTCTATGAGAACATACTATTTTATTTATGTATTTAAAAAAAAAAATAAATGGTGGGAGACTTCATACCAATTCTAATTCACCATATTTATAAGATATTTTAATTTTGAATTTGTTCACCTTTTGTCTTTTTTAGCACAAACATCAACAGATCGACCTAGATTTAATGAAGTGCTAGAGGTATGGAAAGGTGCCAAAGGATGTTGAGAAGAGTAAGAAGTCAAGGATGAGTGCAGGACGAAAATCAACATAGAGGGCGGAAAATTATAACTTGCACTAGCACCATGAATTTATAGGAAAACTGCATTCTTAGTTAGTTCAGTTTTGACAAAATTTATGGTGCCAATTTTCATTATAATTTTTTCAAATATACTGTTTTTTTAGCCTCTTAGTTCAATTTTGTGTTCCATTTTGCTTGGGTGAAATAAATTTGCTTTTGAAAATGAGAATGCTAGTAAATTCTTCGTGCAACGAAAGGAATGTGTAATCGTGCAGTGTGTTTTGTATTTTAGACGTTTAATATAATGATGCAGTTAATATAATACTGTAATTATTTTGTTATGTATATGCTGTGTTATCTAAAAAAACTACTGTATTCAGCTTCTATTCTTCTATCCACCTTTGGTTAAAATGTTTAATGTAGGCTAATTTTGGTGTTGGGGGTTCAAAGTAGCTAACTGGAAATGAACGTTCATCTCCCGGGATGCATTTGTCCGTAAATCGGGTTATTCCGATCGGGTTATACCGAGAAAATCGGGGAATCGGAATTCTTATTGGAATCCACAAGGTTGAGCCGTACCTATAAAATAATACTGCGTCCGCCCCTGAATCGTGGTCATATTTTTCGTTAGGCCATGCGTTTTTTTTACGATTATTATATAGTAGCACATGCCGTGACGTCAGTTTTTTAATCTATCACGGGGAATCATTGCATTGCATCCCTAATCGAACGCGACGTTCTTGGGGAAATATTTCGAGAACCACTAGGGATAACTGACGTTTTTTAGGGTCTGCATTACGGGTGATGGGGTTGTTAAAGTTATTTTGCACAGAGAACTTTTCCAATTCTAACATAGAACTTCTTCAAGTAAAAAAAACTAACATCATGTACAGACTCGTTAAAAACAAGAACGTAAAAAACAAAGATCTATAGAAAAAACTAAACAATGCAACACGCTACATACATAAAAAGAAACCAACGCATTGTCGAAATAGAAATAGACATACGTCATACGAGTCACATATTCAGTATAGAAACAATCTTTTGTCTATTATCAACACTCCCACTTGACGAGTATGGCGAGTCTGACAGTCATTTCACACCTAACATGATTCGAAGTTTATCAAATTTCGCTTTGGGTAAGCTTTTCGTTAAGATATCAGCAACCATCTCATCTGTGGGGCAATATTCGACTTTAATCACTTTCTCTCCAACAGCTTGTCTAACGTAATGAAATTTAATGTCGATGTGCTTTGTTCTTGAATTCGATCTTGGATTTTTGCTAAGTCCAATAGCACCTTGATTGTCTTCATTACAATGTCGTTGGCGTTGTTTGTTTGAACCCAATGTCGTTCAATAATTGTCGAAGCCAAGTTGCTTCTTGTGCAGCATGACTGAGAGAAATGTACTCAGCTTCTGTAGAAGACAGTGCAATAACAGATTGACGCTGTGATCGCCATGTGATTGGAGACCCTCCAATCTGAAAGACGTACCCAGATGTCGACTTTCTGGATATCTTATCACCTGCCCAATCAGCGTCAGTGTAAGCAGACAAATTGACTTTATTTGTTTTCGATGCGACAAACTCTAAACAATAGTTCAATGTCCCTTTTATGTAACGAAACACACGTTTGATTCCTTTCCAGTGTTCTTGGCTAGGGTTAGACATAAACTGGCTTAATACTCCAACTGCATAAGATAGATCAGGTCGTGTACCGATGGAAGCATAGATGAGTGATCCAATAGCAGCTTGGTAATCCTTGAGATTGACAGGGTGATCTTCTGTGGGCATTTTTTCGAAAAGCTTCCCAGTCTCCATTGGTGTTGATACTGGCTTACACTCATCCATTCCAAAACGCTTTAGCACATTTTGTAAATAAGCTGTTTGACTGATTCGAAGAATACCTTCTTTACGATCTCGCTTAATTGACATACCAAGGATGTAATTAATTTCACCTTGATCAACCATATCAAATTCATTCTCGAGATTCTTCTTTTCCTGGTCGAGAAGTTCAAGATCATCAGATGCTAAAATGACATCATCAACATAAATAGCAATAATCATCAAAGAGATTCTGTTATTCTCTTTGACACATTTGTAATAAATACATGGATCAGCATCACTAGCGTTATACCCATTTTCTTTCAAATAGCGATCGATTTTTAAGTTCCACAAACGAGCAGCTTGTTTCAGACCATAGATACTTTTATGAAGCTTGCAAACTTTGCTCGGATCATCGACAAAACCTTTAGGTTGTTTCATGTAGATTTCTGCATCTAGATCTCTATTTAAAAATGCAGTTTTGACATCCATTTGATGAACATCAAGATTGAGCTCATTAGCAATAGCTAAGACAGTCCTTATAGAATTATATTTGGCAACAGGAGCGAAAGTATCATCAAAATCAATGCCTTGCTTTTGGGAATATCCTTGAGCAACAAGACGAGCTTTGTGTCTGTTGATTTGACCATCTGCACCACGTTTCTCTTTGAAAACCCAGCGACTACCAACTACATTTTTTCCTTCAGGAAGATCGACTAGATCCCAGGTGCGATTTTTGATGAGTGAATCCATCTCATCTTGAACAGCTTTACGCCATTGATCAGCTTTGCTGCAACTCATTGCTTCTTCATAGCTGGAAGGCTCATTATTACTAACAGCAATGCTAGCATTTTCAACGAAATCCCACCAATTTCCAGTAAGAACACCGAGACGATCAGGTGCTCTTCTCTCGCGTTGAATACGTTGATTGATTACGTTAGGGACTTCTCGTGGAATAGCTTGGTCAGGAGCAGCTTGGTGATCAGGTACAGGTTGATCTTCAGGTGCATGGTCAGCAATCTCATCAACATTTGAATCAAAGTAAAACTCACAAAGTTCCTCGATAATGTCTCGTTTGGTGGAGTCTCCCACTTTCGGAAATTCCTCTTCAAAAAACAGAACATCATTACTTCGAATCATTTTTCTTGATTTAGGATTAAATAACTTGTACCCTTTGCTATCACTAGGGTAACCAACGAAGATGCATGAAATAGAACGTTTATCTAATTTGTTCTTTTGGTTTTCAGACGGCACATGAACCATACCTTTGCAACCGAAAACTCGCAAGTGGTGTACGGCAGGCTTCTTTTCAAACCAGCATTCGAATGGTGTTTGATCTTTCAATTTCGACGTTGGACTGCGATTTCGAACGTAAACCGCTGTTGCAACCGCTTCAGCCCAAAACTCCAAGCCTAGGTTAGTTTGATGAAGCATTGATCTCGCTAAATCGAGGATGGTACGATTCATTCTCTCGGAAACACCATTTTGCTGTGGCGAATAAGGAATCGTAAACTCTCGTTGGATCCCTTTATCTTTACAAAACTGATTAAACTCATTTGAAGTGTATTCGCCACCATTGTCGGAGCGGAGTCTCTTAATTTTACGACCTGCAGCATTTTCCATCAAAGCAACATACTCTTTGAATTTCGACAGTGTTTCACTTTTAGCCTTCATGGTGTATAGTACGGTATATCTGGAAAAGTCATCGATGAAGGTAACAAAATATTTCGATCCTCCCACTGAATCAATACTCATAGGTCCACAGACGTCACTGTGGATCAACTCCAAAGGTTGCTCAGTTTCAGATTCTGACCTTTTTGGAAATGAATTTCGGTGTTGTTTTCCAACTGCACAGCCTTCACACTTTAGGTCACTCATCTCTTTAGGATCGATCTGCAAACCAGTAACTAATTCTTTGTCATTTAAGGATTTTAAACTTTCATAACCTAAATGACCATATCGTTGGTGCCATAAATGTAAGGATTGCGGTTTGGTTGCCTTTCCAATGCAACAAGTTTCATTAAAATCCACAGTATTGAGTTTATACAATTTGCCATGTTTATGGCCAATAACGTAATCCTTCCCATCGATATTAATACCACATGATTGTCCCTGGAACTCAACAACAGCACCCTTCTCCGTAACAGACGGCAGTGAGAAAAGTTTGTTTTGCAATTTCGGCACGTAAAGAACGTCTTTCAAAACAATATCGACTTTTTCATCTTTATTCAGCACGGTTAAATGCACTTCCCCTTTTCCATACGAATACAGACAACTATTATCTGCTAATTGAATGCACAATGGTTGATTGAACTTATGAAAGTTTTTAATGCTTTTCCTCTCATAAGTCATATGTTGAGATGCTCCAGAATCTATCCACCATTCTTCTCCATTATTCGGATTAGAGGACACGAGAGTGATTTCTGGCGACTGATCAGTCTGGTTAGACAAATTTGCTTTTTGTTTGGCATTTTTATCACGCTTTTTCTTGGTACAATCTCGGGCATAATGGTTTTTTCCTTTACAATAATGACATATAAACTCTTTCGGTTTTTTCGGATCTTTCGGATTTTTAGTGAAAAGAGCATCCTTAACTCTGTCCTTTGACGCAGGAAATTTCATCTTTTCAGCTTCATGAATTAAACGGTCACGGACATACTCCCATGTCAAATTATCTTCAGCAATGGTTTCCAATGCAGTTATTAGAAAATTAAATTCTTCAGTAAGACTACTTATCAAAATGATAACTAAATCGTGTTCAGCTATAGGATCGCCTATTGCTTCTAAATGTTCCGCAATCGTCTTGACAGAATTGATGTGTTCAACCATATCACCACCTTTCTGTAATTTTGCTGAATACAACTTTCTTCGCAGCTGTATTTTTCTCGAAAGCGTCTTCTGCTGGAAATGTTTTGCTAAGCTATCCCAAGCTTCCTTTCCAGTTTCAGCAGAACGTACATAGATTTGGAGATTAGTCGAGATTGATAAACAAACACTAGCAAGAGCATGATTCTCTCTCTTTTTAAATTTACGTTTCTCTTCTTCATCACCAGCTTCGTTTAAAACTTCGGAACCATTCACAATCTCCCAGAGATCTTTTCCGATTAAAAACATTTTCATATTAAACTTCCACGTATGGTAGTTCTCAGCTGTAAGTTTCTCAAATTTAAAGTCAAATTCCTTATCAGCAGCCATAGCCATAATCAGCGAAAGTAATACTATACTGGATCAAGATATAACATAAACTTCGTGTTTTAAAACATGCGGTTGTCTGGGCCCATAACCTGTTAAAGTTATTTTGCACAGAGAACTTTTCCAATTCTAACATAGAACTTCTTCAAGTAAAAAAAACTAACATCATGTACAGACTCGTTAAAAACAAGAACGTAAAAAACAAAGATCTATAGAAAAAACTAAACAATGCAACACGCTACATACATAAAAAGAAACCAACGCATTGTCGAAATAGAAATAGACATACGTCATACGAGTCACATATTCAGTATAGAAACAATCTTTTGTCTATTATCAACAGGGGTGACACAAAATTTGGGCCTAAATTTTATTTGGTACTGCGGCTATGACGTCATCAATATCTTTGATCGACGATAACTCTGCAAAGATACAGAAGTAAGTTCGAAAGCAAGGCACGAGTAGAAACCGTCTGCTATAATTCTTTTTTCTGAATTGTTCGACGGGTTGCCATTCTATAAGCTCTTGGGAAAAAAACTTTACATTATTAAAGACACTTACATTAAAGTTTTTTTCGATAGCAAAACTTTTATTATTATTCTTTCGAAAGACATTTCACTTGCACTGGGTGAAGATGTACCCTTAATTAAATTGATCGCAACGTTTTCAGTGATCATTATTGATTTTTGTCATTTCGTCGATAATGTTTTCAGGTTCAACATTGGGATGAAGGACGAATGTAGGAAGGGACGAATGAAAACATTTTAACGTCGGCTTGACGAGTTGCAAAAGTTCTCTTTTGAAATACTCACCTTCGTTTAAAAATAACATTACCTGTTTCCTTCAGTTTGTTATGAAGTTTATGTGAAAGGTTGTCTGAAAGTTGTGTTTACACAGGGCTCTAAAACTTTACTTGAGGGTAATTCTAAAATTGAATTTCTTACGCCGTAATCAAGCGAAAGAAAGATTAATATACACGAAATGGTTTCCTTGTTTCCTCACAAATAAAATGATCACATGTTTAATTGCCCCGCAAGGGGCTCTGTAGCTTCACGACCTAGGCGAAGTGTTGGCAAATTTTCTCCTTTTTTAAGACAATCCGTTTTCGGAAATTGAGTTTCCATTTCGGATAATTTGTTTATTCCGAGTAGATAATGACAGACCAGCACTCCATGCTAAACATAATGCATAAAACGGTATTTTTAATATTAATTCATCAAATTGTTATTCTTTTATAACCTTTTACTACTTTTGGAAGTTATTTTGGACGTTTTATATTTCCATTTCAATCTTTAAAAGTTTTATTAACTAGTCCTTAAAATATTTACGTGCGACACGTGAACCGATTTCGTTATGTTTTGTAGAAGTTGTAGAGAACTTCGTAAGAAACTTTGAAGAAGAATTTGAAGAATGTTTTCATGTTTATACCTAATGTTAATCGTTAGAAGACTTCTTAGAGAGAAAATGATTGTGTTTTTGGGAAATATGCTCGAGAAAGAAGAAAATTAAGGTTTCATAACAAGTTAAACTATGATGAAAAAACTTTCAGCATCCATCAAGAATATCAAAATTACTGGGGAAATATGTAATCAATACATGCACAAAATTTTCTAATTAATGCATGAAACGTGCTCATCTCAATCAAAAGAAAGTTTTATCGACTTATGAAAGAACTGGCACAAAACTTTATAAAGAGAATGTTTTTTGTTGTTTTTTGCACATATTGATGACAAACGCTAATTTAAGAATATTATGTGCATAATGCTTGGTGATAGAACATTGGTATCTGTATCAACTGTCTTCAAAAGAGCACTGACATTTGAAGATATCGAAAAAACGTAGACAACTAGAACTGCCAAAGAAGGACAAATTTCTAAAATTTGGAAATGAATTGAATGTAGAGTGTGTCTACTTACATACTGAAAGAAGTATTAACATAATGTGCAATACAATGCAAAGTTTTTTTCTGGCTACGAAATGTGGATAAGCTATAGTAAATTGAAAAGTGGTTGCGATAACGAGTGCGTTTACATGAGAGCCGTACTGAACTCAAACCGGTTTGGAATTTCAAGCCTCCAGTTACGAGTTTCGATATGGGTTCTTATTTCAGTACTGTTCCTGGTCACACCTTCAGTGATGTTTATATGATAACGGCCATACTGAAATTTTACCCGTAATGATTTCAAACCTATTTCTCAAATAATAGGTTTGAAATTTCGATACAGCTTGGAAAGGTGTGAAAGTTTTCACATTTCATTGTTTTATCATAAAATGTGTTAACAAGCATGCGCAATTTAATTAAATTTTGCTGACATATAACAAAATAAAAATGTAGAATGTGCTAAATTTATTCCATCCTGTATAGAAAATTTTTCTACCGGTATTGAAATCTCAAACCGTTCAGTATGGTTCTCATGTAAAAACACACTCGTAGAGAGAACTAGAACTAGTAAATCTATTGTTTCGATTTTTAGTTCACTACGGCTTTCATGTAAACGTACTCTTAAGTTAATTAAAAGTTTCATCTTTTTGTTCATAATGTATATATTATTGATAAGCTTCAACTGGTGAATTTTCAATTTGCTCCCAATTTGTGCCAATTTTTTAAAGAGTGCTCAAAGAAGAAGTGGAAAGTGTTTATTTCGAATTTTTCAGTCACTTTTTCTAATTTAGCCATAAATAGGCATAATGCCTTCAATTTTTAGACCTGTTTGACCTAATCATTTGGTTGTAATAGACCTGAATAGTGTTGAGGCATACAATTGTGGAAGTTGTCAATCTATATAACTTTTTTCAAGTGATTTTGGTTCACTTCTACCAAATATTATATTTTAAATTTATTTTGCAAATTGTTGGACCTATTCTCTGTATAAGCATTTCAAACAAGAAATGGATAAGCTTGAGGCTACTAACTAGTATTAATGTTATCGTTAATATCAAAAATAAAAAAATAAAAAATTTTCTCTTACTATAATTTCGTAATTATAGTCTATATATTAATAGCCGATTCTCTGTTTGTTTGTTTGTTTGTTTGTTTGTAAGTCACGCAAAATGGTAGATTGAGTTGTGAGCGAAATTATTTCTTTTTTTGTGTGCGACGTGAGTTCGAAGCAAATACATTGCAACCCCAATCGAACGTGACTTTTTTTTGGCTGATGAACTAATAGGAATAACGTTTTGTTTTTATCATTACTGTTAGTTTTATATTCCACGTTGACTTGGCTTTGAAAACAGTACATCAACTAAATACAAAGAAACTAACTGATTAAACATTTTGGACAAAAAGCAGCAGTGGCAGAACGTGGCAGCATATGTTCGGTTTGCCACTAACTCTTGCCTGACTGTCTGAGACGGGTGAACGTTTTTTTTGAGCAATCAAAATGTTTAAAAACCGATAGGTAAAAAAAGAGTATCATATCAAAACAAAATGGTTTTTTTTTTCTTTTTTTTTAATAAATTAATTTCTTCTTTTAATTGTTAAGCGTTCTGATCGAACGTTTTTTTATTCTATTTATTCATTTAGCACGTGCCTTTTTTTCTCTCCTCCCGTGTGATCTTTTTAAGAAGAGAAACTATTTCCCCCTTACGTTTGATAGCACCCATGTTAGAGCGCGTAACTTTTTTAAAACAAAAGCTAATAAAAAGTTGAAGTTTTCTCTCTCTACGTTTTGAGTGTATTGTTACACTGACAAATAATTGGTTTTACCAGAGGTTGTGACTTCGAATCTGCTTCTGGTTGAACACAAGTTGTACGAGCCGTTTATAAGGAAATTTGACGTTTATTGATACAGTGATACAGAGCAGGTGGAGATTGGCGGCGAGCGACGCCGCCTTGGCGGCTAGTCTATATATTAATAGCCGATTCTCTGTTTGTCTGTTTGTTTGTCTGTCACGCAAAATGGTAGATTGAGTTGTGAGCGAAATTATTTCTTTTTTTGTGTGCGACGTGAGTTCGAAGCAAATACATTGCAACCCCAATCGAACGTGACTTTTTTTGGCTGATGAACTAATAGGAATAACGTTTTGTTTTTATCATTATTGTTAGTTTTATATTCCACGTTGACTTGGCTTTGAAAACAGTACATCAACTAAATACAAAGAAACTAACTGATTAAACATTTTGGACAAAAAGCAGCAGTGGCAGAACGTGGCAGCATGTGCGATTTGCCACTATCTCTTGCCTGACTGTCTGAGACGGATGAACTTTTTTTTTGAGCAATCAAAATGTTTAAAAACCGATAGGTAAAAAAAGAGTATTATATCAAAACAAAATGTGATTTTTTTTTTTTTTTTGCTTTTCTTTTAACAAATTAATTTCTTCTTTTAATTGTTAAGCGTTCTGATCGAACGTTTTTTATTCTATTTATTCAATTAGCACGTGCCTTTTTTCTCTCCTCCGTCGTGATGTTTTTAAGAAGAGAAACTATTTCTTCCTTACGTTTGATAGCACCCATGTTAGAGTGGGTAACTTTTTTAAAACAAAAGCTAATAAAAAGTTGAAGTTTTCTCTCTCTACATTTTGAGTGTATTGTTACACTGATAAAAGATTGGTTTTATCAGAGGTTGTGACTTCGAATATGCTTCTGGTTGAACACAAGTTGTACGAGCCGTTTATAAGGAAATTTGACGTTTATTGATACAGTGATACAGAGCATGTGAACATCGGCGGCGAGCGACGCCGCCTTGGCGGCTAGTATATATAATATATATAACGATATTAACGATAATAACGATATTAACGATAATAGCGCTATTAACTATAATAACGCAACGATAATTATTAGCGATAATATCGCTAATTCTATTGTTTTATTAACGATATTATCGTTAATATCGTTAATATCGTTTGTTATCAAATTCCCCTGGAACGTCATATATTTTTTGTCACCTTTTTTCGACACGGGATTTGCATCCTTTTCAAAGTCAGATGTGGTAAAAATATTTTACCCGGGTTACTAGTACACAATATTAGTTTAAAAACAAATAAAAAGTTAATTAGTCTATGTTGCTGGAGTTCAGCTTTTTTCAATTTAAATACTCGTTCATGCTATTTTTAGCGTCATTCCAGACTGTCTTTTGTTTTTCCTCTGGAACCATATAGAGTCGCAACAGAATACCTTTTATATACTCTACTCGAGCTAGATCCAGCGCCTCTTTTGTAATAACCTGACCGCCCTTGACGATGTTTGTCCCATAAACACTCTTCCCTCGGCGTTCCTGATACGGAAAAAGCCGTCGCATCAATCTCTGGGCAAAGTTCTTTTCAGAGTGCGATCGATTCTTTATCAAGAGGTATCTCTTCCTTCGAGAGTTGCCAATTTTTTGATGCCATGTTTTGGACAGCATAAAAAGGTGGATTATTTGGGATAAATGTGGGGAAGGTATGTTGGTAAAAATGTGTGCGGAAACATTTGTTGTGGTTGTGGGAAAAGATTCATGTAGGGTTGATGGAATGGCAAGTAGTTGACTGACGGCGTTGGTCGTTTTGGAGTAGATACACTAAAACATTCATTAGAGACCTTACGCAGAGGACGTCTTTAGCTACGACGTTGTTATAAACCAAGAAAATCATGCGACGTCGTAAGTTGCAATAGCGTCTTCATAAAATCCCTACGCACACGCGCTTTTTAATCTGCATATAATCCGCCATATTTACACTTTCGTTTTCATCCTTACTTTAGAACTTTTGTAAGAATTTTACTTTTAAAAATGCCTAAATTAAGAGATGTAAGAAGTTGTCTTTTGCTGAGCCATGCATTTGATTTGTTAACAGATGAAGAATTTGTTTTGCTATATGACCTTAATAAATCGAAGAACTTAGATTTTCCGTATTGGCTGTATCCGAAGTTTGATTTAGAAAACATGAGTGATGATGAATGTAAGGCAGAGTTTAGATTTTTAAAAAATGACATTTATCTTTTACAAAATCTTCTTGGAATCCTAGAAGAATTTCATTGCTACAATAGCGTCATCATTCCTGGAATAGAAGCAACCTGTATATTACTAAAAAGGTTTGCATACCCTTGTCGACTAGGAGACATGATTCCTAGATTTGCAAGACCTGAAGCACAGTTAAGCATGATACTTGGGGAAGTGATAGCCAGTGTATACAATCGCCATCACCATCGTTTGGAAACACTTAACCAACCCTGGCTTTCAAGAGCTGAACTTCACAGATTTGCACAATGTATTCACAATGCAGGTGCACCCCTTCAAACGTGTTGGGGCTTCATAGATGGAACAGTCCGCCCTGTCTGTAGACCAGGACAGCATCAACGTATTATTTACAATGGGCATAAACAGGTTCACGCATTAAAATTTCAGTCAGTTGTTGCACCAAATGGCTTAGTTGCAAATATGTTTAGCCCTGTTGAAGGAAGGGGGCACGATAGTGGGATGTTAAGGGATTCAAATTTGTATGCACAGCTACAACAGTTCAGTTTTTCATCACCTTCAAGAGCTTTTCTTTTTTTAGTTTCACTTAAACTTTCCATTGCTTTATTTCTGACATCTTTGGCATTGGATTTTTCTGCCATCTGTTTATTTTTATTATCATTAGTCACATTCTCGTGTGTTTCAGCAGCCTCATCACTTTCTTCCTTTAAGTTCTGTAATATTTGATCAAGTTCGGTTTCTTCACAGTCTATGCCAGAAGCACTCTCTTCATTTCTAATCTTTGACTTGAATTTGTCTAGCAAGAGACAAAAATGGTCTCTAACCGACTTTTGAGACACATTGAAAGATACTTCTGTAATATTGTTGAGGTCTTCTGCAATTGATGTCCACACATTGCCACTTTCTTTACTTCCTGGACGATGTCTATATGGCTTCATTAAGAGAATTTCTCTGCACAGTAATATATCATGATCATAGGACCAAGTCATTTTTGAGCTAAAAAAAAGGAGCAAGACAGTAAGACTTTGTAATATGGTGAAATATGAGATAGAATTTTAAAAATATTTGTTTCTTCTCACAAATCCTGGCAATGATTGAAAAATTTAGTAAATAATAAACTTGTTTGCTTTAATCACAAACACAGTCAACTGAAAAGAAACTTGAAGCTCAAGAAAATCTGCAAGAAAAGTATAGCACTCACAAAAAAATCCAGAGAGCATTTCATTACTACAACAAATTTGCAAATAAGATCTTCATATAAGGCAGAGAAGAGAATTTTACCCTTTTTTCGATGCTTGCTTGAAAGATACTACTTGTGCGTTCCCCATTACTGCGACGTGCTTAAAATGGTTACTTTCATCGCGTCAACATAAACACAGCGTGGTTTAAAGGGGGAATGACCTTGGATGTGCATGCGCAAAGGAAGCATAACGTCTTTTTCAGCGACGTCGGCACATGTAACGTCTTCTGCGTAAGGTGTCTATTATCGGCAACTGGTGGTGGTGGTGGTGGAGAATCAGGGAAATCATCGGGAAGTATTACTGGTGAAGCCGGTCCATCATTATTTATTGATGAAGGGACATCAGTTGATTCGCTTTCAAAAGCCAGAAAGGAGGTGGATACTGGTGAGGGCAAGGTTGATGTGAATTTTTCGGAGCATGGTCTGGTTAGTGGTGCGGTTATTGTTGACGCTTGTTCTTGTGATTTTTTCATGCTTTTTCTTACTTCTTTGTAAAGTTCGTCTTGTCTTTTTGCGAACAGCTATAAAATAATAAAAATAGAGAAATAACAAGTTAAGTGTTTTCAACAAATTTTTGAAAACATTTCACACGTTAACGTAATTACTGCTCATGCTACCGAAAAAAATTAATTTCTCCTCACTGAAGGGTCTGGGCATGAATTATGTAAAAAAACATAAAGCTAATGGTGAATGTTTATTAATATTGATGTAAGATATTTACCTCCTGCATTTCCCTCATTTGACTCATATTTTCCATTAGTACCTTTAGATGTTTTAAAACTTCCTTACAACTACCACGTGTCTGCTGTCCACTTTTTCTTGAATTAAATTATTTCGTTCATGTATTTGGTCATGTTCTCCAACTACCTGTTCGACTACAGCAGCCTTTAGTAAAAATAAAAACATTAGTAATAAGATAACATTCCAGACTCGTACAAAAAAAATTAGTTAATTTGTTACTGATCATGAAAAGACTCGGGAGTTATTTACTTTACCAAGTTTTTGACAACTTCTAATTTCTTCTTTTTCGTTGCCGACTTTGTAACTTCCTTCTTTCTTTTTTAGAAGTTGTATCTGATTGTATCTCTGTATCTATCTCTCTATCTCTGTTTTCTTCTGTGCTGTTGTATATGACTGAGCAGTATGCTAAGTTTTATGACTTCCTTAAATTTGGACTAACTTTTAAGGGAAGTTTTTAGTAAGATAATTATATTGGCTTAGTAGGCGACTAAATGAGCATTAGTATTAGCCTTCTGAGACCTTTGGCCAATCTGAAGGCAGAAATATAGGACATACTATCAAATTGAGTCCGAAGAACATAATTCTGATAATTCGCAGAAAAGATGCTAAACAGTAGAGCCATGACTTTAATTTAAACTATGCAAAACTAAAACTACAATCAATACCTTCGTACATTGGTTTTACACACCTTTCAAAAGTTTGCTGGTCAAACAAAAGCCTACATGAAATCATAAATATTGGTACATAAAATATAAAATGTATATTAGGTTCAATACCACAGGTTCTAAAACCATGCCATTTTCACAAATAATTATGCTGAATAGTCTTAAAACACACTATATTTTGCCTCCAGATATTCTCAAATGCCATTCCTTTCTGACTCTAGTGCTTTCAGTTTAATGTTCATTCCAATGCTTGTATGAATACCATCATTATTAAAGGAAAATATCGATTAAAAAATATTTCTTGCTTGAGCACAACAAAAAGCATCTACTAGGAAAACTCGGACCTGCCCTACCAGATTCTAGCATAGTTTATTATAGAAGTTTGCTTTGCCTTCTTTGAGGTATGGACAAAAGGGCATTCTTTTCTTACTGATTTTTAATGACTTATACATGGGAATCAATTTTTTAACGTATGTGCAGATGGCTTGTTTTTGTTTGTTTGTTTTGATTTAACATATGCACGGATGGTGTCAAATTCTAGCATAATTTCAGATAGGGACTTTGATTTTTTATAGATTGCACTTGAATCAGCCTTCATATATCTGTTTCTCATACTTTCACTAAAGTCTTTTAGCATTAAAATTCTAGTAACTATAAACTAGTTGTCTAGTGTTTTTATAGTCAGGTAACAAAACAGATACTTACAATGGATTCTCTACTTCAGATATGTTGATATTCGGGGCTGTAAGAAACATTTTGTGATTTCTCCATATGGTCTCCGAGAATTTTGAGAGCCCTATATCCAGACGACATTACCTGTTATGTTGCAGCTTTTGTCTGCAATCTTCATAGAGGATATTATAGGGTCGAGGACTTTTTTAAACCTTTTTGAGTACTCTAGAACTCGGCATTTTGTGTACCGTACTCATGGTTTTTCCAAGCATTTTCTGCAAATTCTGAGAACCCTAGGGCCTCAAAATTTGTTGACTTCAAGAGACTGGATAATGTCTCTTCTGTGAGGATTTTTTCATTGTGGGCTGTTCCGTAAGATTTTGAAAGGTCCTTACGGAAGACGCAGTAGTAATCAGCCATGCATTTTTCATTTCCGAAACAGCCGCTCTTGCATCTCATAAGAGGTAAAAAACATTACATAAGACAAAGAAGTGTATTAAAGTAGAAGATTGTTGCGAATAATGGATACCCTATAAAGAAACATAATGTTACCTGTATTGTTGCAGTTTTTATCTGCAATTTTAAATGACCCTATTAGAGGGTCAATGGCTTTTCGGAATCTTTGTACGTATTTCAAGCAGTCTAAGTTGTCACATACATATTGATGATTGCACCAAACGGTCTCAGAAAATTCTGAGAACCCTATATCTGGACGACATAGGACCTCAAAATTTGATGACTTGAGGAGACTGGTTAAGGTTTCCTCTGTTAGGCTTTTATCATAAGCTCTCGAAAGGTCCTTAAAGTAGTCTACCATGCATTTGTCAAACGCTTTCTTTGGCGTAAAAACTAAAAAGCTAATTAATAGAAATATAGAAAGTAATGTTTAACAAATTACCAAATTCAGGTAACATATAGAAAAAGACCAGCACAATCACATGCACAATGCAGGCACTTCCATGAGACGCGTGCGATAGCACACACACGTAAAAAAATTTGAGTGCCGAATAACAAGTGCCATAATTATATCACATGCGCATTGTTTTTTAACGAAAGTACCAAAGTCCAATTCATATAAAAACATAAAAGTAAAGAGTAATCATCGGTAAACGTTTTGAAAGAAAACCAGGTCGCCCGCGCGTTTCCAAAACGATCAATGAAAACCATAGTCTGGTAATATTTACAGAAATCAAATGGACAAGAACAACTACAGCAATTACAGATACTTTGATCGATTATATTTCAGCTTCAATTTTTACTTTCCAGCTTTACGCTCTTACGAGCATACGAGTTTGGCTAATCGCGCAGGTGAACTTTTCTTTCAACCAATTTAAGTGGACAATGAAGATCCAACACCAAGCAGTTGCTGATTACTAAAAATAAAAGTGTAAAAAGTTATGTATAACTGCACAATGCACCACTTAATTCTAGGCCCATTTTTTCAAAATCCAGACCTAACAGAAACTCGCAAACAGATATACAATACTATTTTACTTAAGGGAAAAGCTGAATTTATCTATTTCAGGGTGGGTGGTGTGAATCACTTTTCAATTAACCAACCCTAAAAATGTAAAATCCAGTTCATGACAATTCATGGATTAATTTTTCATTTTCTATGGTTAAAAAGAATCTGAAAAAATCCCTAGCAACAGCAAATAATCACTAAATATATCTAAGTAATTTGTTGTCAGATGAGCACCATGGCACCATGCATGCAGACAGTTATTCAATTTCCGCGCTTTTAAGCGTAGGAAATTGTTTGGTTTACACATTCTATCTATCTGTATATGTAACACTTTTTTGTCGTTTTCGGAAAGTCCGTTCGGATTTCGGATTGTTTGTTTATTCAGAATAGTAGAAAGACCCTCAAAAAGTTATTTTGGGAATGAAAGTAAATATGACAATTTTGATGTTACATATGGATCTAGTAAGTCATTACAAGTTCGAAACAAGTTAAAAATTTTTTGTAGTAACCATGGTTACCATATAATAATGGCAGCAACCCTAAAAAGTGCTATGTCCTTGAATAAAGGTTCAGGATGATCTAGAAGTTGTTTCAAGCTCAAATTTTCAAGAAAAGGACTCATAGGATAAAGGAAGGGAATGAGTGAAACAGAATTTTCCTAACTACTTTTTTTTCAGAAATTCCACCATTTTAGATTTTGAGTATCAAAAATTCAGCTATTTTCCATTTTTGAATCCTCATAATGGGCAAACTGTTGAAAAATTTAAAATTCTGATTCACTCATCCCCTAGTATTTATGATTAACTACAACTACTGAAAATTTCATCGAAATCGGTCAAGCGGTTCTTTAAATATTCTTCTTCAAAGGTTCGAAAATTGAATATTGAGAAAAATGGCTTTTAAAAAAAAACGTAAAAAAAACAACATTGATACACATTAAACAGAGTGAAAACAGGTAATAAAGACAACTAAAAGCCACCAGCTTCATACAATTTGCCCTCACTGGCTTTGTTTTTGTCTTGTTTCTGCTTTTTCACTCCTCTTATTATTTTACGACGCATTTTCATCGATTCTTGAAACTTGTAATTCACATGGTACAAACGTTTTTTATTTTTTGCACGACAACCGTCAATTAAAAATCTACCAGGAACAATTGAAATTTGCTACAGCATCGTAAAGCCCAAACCGTAACTGGTCCATTGTGCAAAACATCGTTTTCGGTATTCGGTCCCAGATTGTCTTGTTGAATGACTCATTTTGGTTTTGAGTTTTTCCATGCAAGCATTTGGAAAGCAATTCATCAGAACTCAAATCGTTATAAATAGGCTTCAAGTACTGCGTAACTATTGACATGGGTAAACCAGCTCCAGCCTTGTATTTCACCGTTTCATCAACTTTAGACTGCTGAAATTTACACCAACTATTTTCTCCCTTTGGGCAATGGTCGTGCCACTCATTTTTTTCTGACGATGCTACATGAAAAAGTGTGGCATGAATGGCCTTTTTCATTGCACCAACATTATTTCTGATAGCCATTCCATAATAGTTTTGAAGCTTGTCAATAGTGTGGTCAGTTAGTTTCCCTTTACCACCAAGCCCCTTTGTTGTTTTCTTCAATTTGTGAAGACGTGTTCCAGCTCTCTTTTGTACATGACCGATGCACTCCAGTTTGGAAATGGTTATGCCAGGATATATGTTCTTCACTGATTCAAAACTTTTGCTGTCCCCATCACCGTAAAACTGAGAATAACGTACACCATATTTCTCTACGGATCGACCAAAAATTCTTTTTACTCCTTCAACTTCCATACCTGCAGCAGATCCTGAATAATTTATTGTGCAACTGTGGTTTTCTTTTCTTATCTGGTATTCATCTATGTTCGTGTCTTTCAGATTTTCGATGTTGTTGCAAACTTTACGCGTGGCGATGACAATTTGAACACGCGAGTAATTTAAAAACATCACATAGCAATGAAATATCCATAATCCAGTAACCAGTAGTATTCTGTTTATGTTTGGAAGGTGTAATGTCAATCAATTTCCTCGATGAAGCACTGCCGGTTGGAGTCTCAGGATATAGTTCGTTTGTAGGGGTGACAGGATCAACAACTGGATCAGCTGTTACCTCAGATATTGGAGTGACGTTAGGGTTTCCATAGAATTTTTTCTTTCGAAACTTGTTTTCTTTTTTGTTTCCCATTCCAAAGTTTTCTTCTTTTTCGTTGGAATTGTATGATTTCCTGGATTTACAAGGACAAAATCTTGGATCCAGGGGAGCATCAACTAAAGACTGTTGGTAGCATTTGAAGAAATCTATTATTGTTGTTTCAAAGTATAGCTACACAAAAAATAAAGCAAGATCGATAGAATTTTCACCGCCCATTTATATGGGGGCATTATGCCGGTGTAACCACCAGAAAAACAGCATTATAAAGTCGGGGTTTGGGCAATTTTTGTACATTTGTGTATTCCACCTTGACTCATGTTCTTGTTTATATCTCAAGATCTATAAACTTTTATAAAATATGGTTTTTATTTTTTTTCAAATTTTTTGAATTTTTGAGGGTCTTTCTACCTTAATGACTGACCTATGCTAGGAACTTAGGACAGGTTTGACTAAAATTGGGCAATTTGGACCAAATTTGGACCAAATTTCGAAAGTTCTTCCAATTTCATGAAATTTTGCATGTATTACAATTGAAAGGTGCTGATTTCAAATCTGACATTCATTTTGTCTGAATTGACTAAAATTGGATAATTTGGGCCAAATTTGGGCCAAATTTCGAAAGTTCTTCAAATTAAATGAAATTTTGCATGGATTATATTTGAAAGGTGCTGATTTCAAATCTGACAGTCATTTTGTCAGAATTGACTAAAATTGGACAATTTGGGCCAAATTTGGACCAAATTTCGAAAAAGCTTCAATTTTCATGAATAAATATCATGTGTAAGATATTGGTGAACTGTTTTTCTGACCCCGAAACATCATAGTGAATTGCAAAGCTGTCAAGATTAAGTTAAATAAATTAAAGAAGGGAGTAATTTGATGAATTCCAGACTGTATCAAATTATTAGTCAGTGTACAAGTCATTCAGATAGTTGAAAATTAGCCTAAAGCAATTTTCGCAAGGGCTGATGCGGAAATTGTTCAAGCCTAATGGCTTCTAGTTTTACTTAAATAAACATGTATGTAAAAGGATTATAATCTTCGCAATTTTGAATGCCTGAAAAGAAAAGTTTTCAAGAATCTTTACGTGTAAACCCCCCTTAACGTGCATATGTTTATAAATCAGCGAGTTATTAACAAAAACACTTTAGAAACTTTTGTAATGTATTTGGCTCGCTAGAAAATAACGATTCGTGATTTTTTAGTTCTTAGAAAATTTTTCGTTCGTGAAACGTTAAATTTGACTCGTGAATCACGAATCACGAGTCGTTAATTCAAAAGCTGATATTTTAAATATAATTTTTGCTTTGTCTTAGAAGATTTTTTTTATACCATCCATGATCCAGGGCGATTTTAAATCCTTTTGTTTATAAGAAATCTCTTTAAGGGAAAATACTTATTATGAAGTTCAGTAAATATCTTTAAAAAGCTTTCATATGTTTCATTACTATTATGAGATTGTTCAAGATTAAACAAATAAATTCAAGTCTGGGTCAGTTATATCCTTAAAAATTGAATCTCTTTGAGCAAATGGATTAAAAGACATTTCAAAATCATTTCTTTGTTCCATTTTGGTTAGTGATTTGGTTAGTATTCTGATGCGTGAAATAACTAATTCTTGATCATTTGCAGTATTTTTTATGTTAGAAATAATAATTCTATTATAAACTACCTTAGCATTTTTTATACCTTTCCCACGTAACTCTTTCACTTGTCTGAATAACTTCGTTGATATATAATTTTCTTCTCCCATAAATCTCGCTTTTTAAATTCGCCGAGAACTTTCACTTTTTCCTTGTAATTCAAAAATTTGATTACAATCGGTCGCTATTTGGTTGCCCCATCTTCATATTTTTTCCGTCCACTTCTATGTGCTTGTTTGATTTCCACATTTTTAATGTCCAATTCTTCTTTGAATAGCTTCCTTACTTTTATCTCTGATTGTTCCCAAGTTTCATCTTCATCTTCATCTAAGCCACTGACTCTTAGGTTGTTTCTCCTACTTTGATCTTCAAGCTCACTCAGTTTATCTTTTACTTGCTCATCCGTTTTACTCATACTATTTGCTTTCTTTAATTCTTCCACCAAGTCACTTTGGAATTGTACTGATATCTTTAAATCTGCTACTTCTTTTTTTAACATAGCATTCTCTTCATAAACCCTTTCTATCTTCTTCTCCATTCTTTCCACTTCGTTTTTGAAAAACTCCATCGTCTCTTTGCATGCTCATAATTTCCTTCGCTTGATTGAAGGTAAAACATTCTTGCTTTTCAGATTTCGGAGGCATTTTTAGTATAAGTTTTAGTTTAAGTAATATATAACAAGTTTTTAATAGTAATTTTAACGAGAGTTAGAAACATGTCTGTACTCAATGAGAGTAAAAGTAATGTTGTTTTGTTAATACTGCATGTTATTCTCTTGGAGTTATCATTTTCTCTTTCTTGGGTACTGTTACGGTTGGTGTTGACCGTACCTGTGATATTCGTGATATGGAGATCTGACAATTCTTGTACCCTGAAATTAGATTTTTCACAAATTGTAACAGGACCAATGTCATCCACCAACAAAGAGGTGTTATTGGTATAGTAAGTTGTAGCATTTGTTGATTTTTCAATGAAGAGGAATTATCATGTGCCATCTTCATCATGATCTTAATTATTGTTTTTCGTCCTCCATTAGTCCTTTCTTCATTTCGTCTCTATAATATTAAAAGTAAGTAAAAGTTTATTCAACTTTGCAACCAAAGTCTGCCAAATCTCCAACACCTGTGACTAAATTATACTGAAGACAGTGCCCAGGGCGAAAAAAACCATGTACGGCACGCTATCGCTCACTTGTCATTCTTTCAAGTAGCGGTTGACAATTCGCCATCGGAATTCCGCTATTCAGACGATCCAACTCTTTGATGTTTCGATTTGCTCAGTAGTCGTTGTTTTGCCTGTCTATGTGCAGGGAACAAAGTGCGACATTTTCAGCGTCATTATCGTGGACACGTCCTAAACTGGATACACATGATAAAGTTACATACCCTGCACTGGTTGCTGTGACTTTTCTGTTGAATGCCAAGGTAACGAGTGGAAGTATTTGGCCTTGACATTTGTGAACCGTCATCGCATAGCAAGGATTAAGAGGATAATATCTTGTTCCACTGCTGTATACCGGAAACACTGGTATGAACGGAGAGCACTGTCCCACGATAGCCGTTTACTGCACCCTGTTGCTTGCATCTATAAGATGAGCATTATATACGATAGTGCACTATAAGTTAAATGATAACTTACAACAATGGACCAAACCTGTTTTCGGTGACAATTAGCTGTATGCCCTTAAACTGGCATTTTCAATTTACGGGCGTTTAGTACGTGCATTAAAACAGGCAATCCTTCGAAGGCCTTCCTGACACGTACATCGTTGATTTGGTCCGGAATCGCGTTCTCCAACACAACAAAAGTGGTGTTTGGCTTTGCAATAAGCATTTCTACCACATTTCTTGCCGTGACATCCCCACACAACGTTACTACAGCCGTATCGTTTAGTGTTTGTAATACCTTGCTACTAGGCAACGAACAACGGAACCTCTCTAAATGTAAACATACATTTATGAAGGTTATACATTCAGAATGAATTGACTAGCCCAAATAAATAATTACCTAAAAATAATAGGTTTTGTGACTGGCATCGAAATTGTGATGCCAAGTTGAAGCGCTTGGTTTTGAACTTTAATGCATTGCCGAAAATGCTTTCACCAATATCTGTTTTACCGCTCCGCGTAGTTAACGGTTGCAACTAAGCCACATCACCACATACCAACAAAACGGGATTATGTGGTGAACTGTTGCACGTTGTAAAAATGTGCAACATATTATGCGTTGACACTTGTGTTACCTGCAAAGAATCATAAGCTGATGCAACTAAACATGCAGAAAAGTCGATAAGCTACAGTAAGTATTACAGTCTTATCAGCTGCAACACATTTTGATCCTATTTTGTTAACGTTCGTAACACAGGGTCAAAATCTTCAAGCTACAAATCAAAGAGACATTTTAAAGTTAGCTGACTACTTTTGAATATACCGAGAAAACAAGTACTGCTACCTTTGGCACCTTTGGTGCAAATGCACTGCTCAGGTTTTCGGTTCGGTTTCCGCGTAAGGACAACCAGGTACATCACCATGGCTTCTCACAAAACAGGAATTGCAATTGTCCATTTAACCAGACGATTCGTCACCTTTTGCCACTCCAACCATTCTATATTAAAGTATATGAGTGACAACATTCATCAGTAGTATTTCACGAAAGGTAAATATTGACAGCCATGATTATTACCTTTCTTGGACGGGCCGTCACAACCCTCCCAGTTTGCCAAAAAGGAACTGATGCGTTCTTGCCTGGCATTCTCCCTTCGCTCTGTACGAGCTGCAATTTCTTGCAATTGACATCTTTCTTCAAAAATTTTAACCAAGGATAAAGTTCAAAAGAACACGAGAAACTCATTTTTGCTATCTAAAAATAAGTTTTGAAGACAAATTCAAATTCGCAACAAGGCAGAGAACTGCCGTGACAAGCATCAGTACAGTGAAAGATGACAATCATTTATGACAAGCATTTATATTCAAACCAACGATGTATTGTTACATCCACCAATGTAATGTCACAACCAACAATGTAATGTCACAACCAACAATGTAATGTCACAACCAACAATGTAATGTCAACATGGGTAGATACTGTGACTTCCTGAATGAGATCGGGAATGAAAGTTTGACAGTGTCATTAAGATAATTTTCCGGAGTAGATTCCGACATAAAGTCCCGCATATAATGACACTTTAGGTTTAACTTTTTGTACACGACACAATATCTGCTCTATAAAAGCGACTATCCATTAAAATGGACTGGGTCACTTCGCCCGCTCGAACATCTTACACATTCTCCCCATATTCAAGACAAGCATATCGGTTTTAAAATCTATAACATGTTCTCTGCATTGTCGTGCTTTTTCTTCTTTTCTTCCGCTTCAGGAGTTGATAGGGAGGGAGCTCCTCCCCAGCCGACTGAGTTCCATTATCGTCACTCAGTGTCAGACAGTTCTACGAGACGTCTCTTAGTAGTTGTGCTAGGCATGATGCTGCTTTCACTCATGACTAGCAGCATTGTCAAGATAATTTTCGGTAGTACGTAACGACATAAAGTCTCGCATATAATGATGTTTTGGGTTCAAGTTCTCGTACACTTCCTTCGGGTTTCTTAAGACAAAGCGGAAACACTTCAGTCAAATCATCCCAAGATACGTGATGCTACTGAAGCGTAGCGCTTCATTGATGAATTCTTGGGTGAACTGGTTATTGCCATTTACTCACTGAGCAACCACGCTTGAAGACTTATGCCACATCACCCACATGTGAGTCTTTGTTATTAAGGACCATAATGTCCTTTTCAATCTTTCCAAACTTTTTAAGAAAAAGTTCTAAAGATTCGTTGTTCAGGTTTGCCATGTTTTCTTTCAGATACATGACGTTAGCTTGCGACGTGTCAGCGAATTCACTGACTGCAACGTGAGGTCTTGTCAAAAACTCGCAATTCACAGTGCTCAGCTTCCTTGTGAAGTCGTCGTTGGAAGCTGTATCAGGCCATAAGTCCTTTATGAAATGGTTGAAATACTCATCCGCATTTGTTTCTTTTACCGGCACTCTTTGGCTCTTTATTCACTAAGTATATGAATAAGGAAAATGCGATATCTGGTCTGATCAAGCTTCACTGTGTCACTAACGTATTTTTCCATAGTAAGCTCCGACAAAAAGTCATGCATGTAGCGACATCTTGGGTTCAACTTTTCGTGAACTTGCTTTGGGTTATTCAACACAAAGTGGAAGCATTTTAGCCAGATTATTGCAAGAAACTGCTACTGAAGCTTAAAGCCTCGTCAATAAAGTCTTGCTTTTCACTATTTACCCACTCAGTATTTGCCTTTACAGACTTTTCCACGTTACCGTCACAGCTACTAAGCACCATCATATCCTTGTGTATTGAAGCGTAGCTTTGGTAGAATCTCAGCAATGATGTGCAATTAAATTCCGACATCTTTCAAATACATCAAGTTTGCTCGCATGATATTCCCAAACTCGAAGAATGCAATGTGAGGTCTTGTCAAGAACTTGCATGTCCCAATGCTGAGTTTGTGCTATACCATAAGGATTGATCAAGTCCTTTCTGAAATGGTTCATATATATATATTCTTCATATTTGACATTTTCACTCAGTTCGTGACACCTAACACAAGCAACAAGTCAGTTTGCAATACTACTAGATCCCTTCATACAATTCTAGTAATACAATGGGGTTGTTCAGTAATATGAACAGGGTAACTTCGTCCGCTCGAACATTTTCCATGTTCTTCCCATAGCAATTCCCATATTCCTCACAGCCAGCATGGGATGTTGCTAGACTCCCGCAGCAACGCATTGTTATCACCAAAGAAGTCTCAAATTTCACCCCTCTGACTGTAACACTAGTCGCTAGTTAGTTAATTGTAACCATCACAGGACCAATGGCTCCAGGAGCACCCGGACAGAGAAATGGACTAGCATTTCAACTCCGCACCCTGAGTGTGTCTGAGTCTTGTGTGCCTCTAGCTAGAGATACTCCATTATTAACTTTTTGCATTCCCAAAATATACGGTTTACATACATAGCTGACCCAAACAACCCAAACCGATCCGGAATCCGCTCGGCCAGCAGATGGATGATTTGATTCAAGAAGTACTCCTCATTGTACAATGACAACATGTGGAAGGCTGCTAAAGCATAAAAGTAAACAATGAAAGTATTACATTTGTTAATATGTTAAATTTTATCTATTCCATCCAACAAACTTACTAAAATTTGAACTGTTATGGTGGCAGTTAGGAAAATGTAAGTCTAACTGGTTATGTTTCACATAATTTTAACAATTTTCACTTATTATTATACCAGTCAGTTTTAAAAGCTTCTCAAAGTATCAAATTCCGTCCAACAGAACTTTTTAATTCAAAATATCACCTCTTCCACTCCACTAGTGGTTATTTTCCTTTTTACACGGAGCTTTGTGACGTCTTTCTCTTTCTTTCTTTTCTCTTTTTTCTATCCTATTCAGTGAGTTCTTTCATAACTACCTTAATGGTACTAATTTTCGCTGGTACTAATTTTCGCGGTAAATTTTTTTTCCAAAGAAATCGCGTTTCGCGGGTATTAATTTTCGCGATTTACTGTTATTATGGAAATTTTTTGACGAGAATAAGGAAACGAAATAAGGTTGAATCGACTAAATATGCTTTAGTTTTCCCAAAAAACATGTAAATACCTATTTACAATTAATCAAAACTCTTCTTGTAGTAATAGATTGATTTTGAGATAAAAAAATTCGCTAGTTACTCGGTTATTCAGCTTTTTTGATTTTTTCCCGATTCTACGAATACCCCTAAAAACATC
The DNA here is from genome assembly GCA_027922465.2 of Turritopsis dohrnii. Classification (NCBI taxonomy): domain Eukaryota; kingdom Metazoa; phylum Cnidaria; class Hydrozoa; order Anthoathecata; family Oceaniidae; genus Turritopsis; species Turritopsis dohrnii. The sequence goes on from BQMF02000025.1 coordinate 664,344, forward strand.
TGATGTGAAGCAGTGCCAGAAATTCAATTTTCCAGAAAAAATTCGCGGGTATTAATTTTCGCGGTTTTCAAAAACCTAAAAATTTCGCGGGTACAAATATTCGCGGTTTTGGGAAAAAACCGCGAATAGCGCGAAAATTAGTACCCGCGAAAATTAGTACCAGTAAGGTATTACTTTCCAGAATAAAAAACAGAAAAATGCGGAACGAAAGTTCTAACAAAAGATCAGGGTAACAAAAGCAAGGGGAAACTAGCGATCAATATATAACGCGATTTAAGTCAGTTGCACCTCATTCTTTACACAACTTGAAAATCTCGATGTAACCCAATTGGGTATCTTAATGGAAAGTCTGTTGCTTTCTCTTTTCATTAATCATTTTAAGTTCTTGTGTATCCTCATTTAATCATGTGCATGCAGTTAGGTAAGCAGTGGAGACACCGAAGAGATGGGCGAGTGAGAGGGCTGGGGTTATGAATGCAATGATATAAGCGCAGTGCTGACTCACATGTTCCATTTCGAGGATGTGGCTAGCGTAGTGCGGTTATAGTGCTTGTGTAGCCCTATATAATGAGTGCATCAACCACAATTTATGGACATGTAACTTCTACAACATCTGTGGGTGCTAAATGGCTGAAGCACTTCCCGTTTTACCAACTGAAAAGCTTCGTGAGCTTGCGAAAACTATTAATCCCCCAAAATTTAAGGAGTCTCCACGCATTGAAGATATTCTTGCTGACAAAGGTAACGTGAGTAACTTCAAAACATTAGAAAGAAGATTCAAAATAATTACCGGACACCCAGATGTCACCTCTTATTGGCATAGATTTAAACACTTTTATAAAGGACCCTGGCCTAATAATGCTTGGACTTTCTATCCTGCTGGTAGCAGACGACATCTTAAGTATCATATTACGAGAAAACAATTTGTGGGCAATGGTCCTGATGCCTTAGCTGGAGGAATCGTTTATGATTACCAAAGAGCAAAAACTATTATTGAAACTGATAGACAATATGGGATCGAGAATGCAAAAATAAACGAATGGCTAAAGAATAGACCAAATCAAAAGAGTTCTTACGAACTACCTATTTCAACTGGCATGAACTCTACTAGGGACATTGCTTACCCACATAATAGGAATCAATCGTTTGCAGAACAAGTTGGATTAGATCCAGACAGTTCCGAGGGAATAGTAACGAATACAATACAATCAATACAGCAAAGACAACAGCCCCTCATAAGTTTGCAGTGAAATTCGTAAAAAAAACCCGTCGTACGAAAAGGGTTCAAAGTACTTTCATCAGTTAGAAATATGGGAGCATTCCGTAAGATGAGTCAGTTACTTAAACACAATAGGGTTGGTTACACCAGGCTGAAAGAAACAAGACCCAAGACATCAAAGGTATCTAAATACAGAGAGAAGCAGGGGCTATTATTAGGTGGTACTCAGTCAGTTAGCGATTATGGAAGTACAGTAGAGAGAGGAGTTCAAAATGTCGAAGATATGGATGTCGAAGTACCTACAGAAGAAAAACCATTAATTGAAGATCAAGAAAAAGAACTTAACAAACTTAAAAATAGAATTAAGAAATAAATGCAGAAATTGACGTTGTGAAGAAATTAGTAACTAGTAAGAGAGCCATTATCAAAAAAGTGCGACATTTAGGTTATCGAAAAATTGAAAACTGGTCAAAATGAAATGTACCCATTCAATTGAAAAAATGCTTTTTAAGGTTACTCCAGACATAATAGAGTTTGAAAATCATGTTTGACAGTACAAGAAATGTGATGTTGTTTCACAACGGTGTCAAACTCGAATCGAGGCAAAATTCACTAGTAACCTACGTTATGTTTTTCATTATAGCCCAATCAACAGGGAAAATGATAAAGACATGTTCTCACATCTTTCTTAGAATCAATTTGAACTTACATTTTGAGAAAATAAAAGCTCTAACGCCTTAGTGATTTCTTTTTTTTTAATTTTAAGAAAAACCCTTCAAAATCTGGAATAATATAATGTTGAAAATAAATTTAACAAATCTAAGAGCATTTCTCATAGATTAAAAGAGAAACATTAAGACATATTTGCTTCAATCTGGCCAGTAACACCAGTACCTTCAATAAACATTAATGCAAGATTTATTCTATGCTTGGTTTAGCGGAGGGATTGACTTCAATAATGGCACCTATAGTAACGTAAGTTACATTATCAAATGTAATTTAAAGAGAGCTACGTTTCTGATATTTCTCATTCATAAAATAAGAAATATTTGTTAGCAAACGCTTAGTTTTGTTTCAGTAGGCATAAGTCTTATTTAAGAAACGTCATTTGATTCGACTTGCTCCTATATCAAAACTTGCTATGGCTTCAACGTATGTTACCTAACAAAAGATCAAATAAGACACCAGACACTCCCAAAGAGAGTAAACTCCCTAAAATGATAACAAACACTTTTCTAAAATAGAATATTAAACAGAGTATCGAGAAAAAAGCATAATGACTTCAACAATATGGAAAATAAATCAAATAAGAAATAAGAAAATCTATAACGTATGTTACAAAATGTCAATTTTAAGAAATCCAGTTTCTAAAGCACTCATTGACCATGGTGGTGACTGGTTCTGGAAACTTCATGCCGCGTTTTGTTTCTACGGGTGTGGGTAGAACACATAAAATATCCTGGAACTTAATCCAGAGTTCATCTTTTCTTTTTGGCATACGAAAAATGGTACTTGGTGTAATGTTACCTTCGTGTGTAAGGAAAGTAATGTAAGCATCAGTATCATCAAGGTCAAGAACTTTTCCGATATAAGTTTTCTCATCGTACAACGCAGCCACATAGTCTTCGATGTCAGGGATAATAAAATTTACAGTAGTAAAGGATTCTGTAGGTTTCTCAGGCCCGATCTCAGGTGACGAATTTTTTGTCAAACAGACTAATTTCCATCCTTCGCACTTCGTTTCTGTTTGGAATACGCCTTTGTCGAAGCAGCATTTTTCATAGCAAGAAGCATCCCTGATGTACACCTTGTGTGTTGAATGCGGGTGGACGGCATGTTCCTTTGAGGTGCCAGCAACCTTATTAACATTCGCGGTTACCTGTGACAAAAATGATGCAGCAGTTTCATACTCTGCTGATGATAAGAAAAAATACTTGATTTTACTTTTCTCTAAGCTGTTTGCCCAATTATAAAAACCCATTGCGTCTTGAATAACTGCTTTGTTATTTTTGACTGCATGATCCGCTTTTCTCTTGGCTGTACCTCCTATCGTATCGCATGGTCCTTTGCCATGACCAGACTCCATATAATTCCATGAGGCAGTGACGTTGAAATAATCTTTGTGACAGGCAAGAATCTTAAAAATCAATCGATTCCGGTACTGTGAGAAGGGTGAATCGGTCCAATAGTGAATCCATTGAATTTCTGGCAAAATTTCCTTTAAAGCTGGTACAAGTTTTTGTAATAGAGCGTACACGAACCGTGCGTCATGCCTCGGCTCGTCTGAAACGAAAACAAACGATTGATGGGACATCTGACCGCCTTTTTTAAAATAAGCTACGACAGGGTGAAGAGTCACCTGTGTTTGACTCCAATAAGCGGACTGAATCTCCTCTTGTGAGCGGCAACGATAATCCTCTGCGAAATCCATATGTATGTACACGTGATTTTCATGAAGATTTTCTTTTAGAATGCGCTGAGAATAGTATTGTATTTTGATTCTCTCTGCATGTGCTCGAAATTGCTCCACGTGATCTACAAACATCGTGATAAATTCTTCCTTGGGTTTCTTTTGAGATACGACTTTCATTTTTTGGACAACTTTCTCCTCACCAGACTTCTTTTTTACGACGACAGGTACTTTTTTCCATTCGTCATGTGTGAATTCGTTGACGTTTATGCCTGTAAATATGTTTTTTACTTCATCCTGAGTTTTAAAAACTTTCTTAAAGACATCGGGGCTTGTAGTTACGGATTTGTTCTTCGTTTTCAACATTTTCAATTTAAGAGCTAAGTTTTGATGTTGAGTGCATAAACAAGAACGACGGTTAGTGAAGTTTGCAAGACTGTAATGCGCTGGACGCATACGTGCAAATGTAGCAAATGAACATTTTATATTTGGCATCTCAGCTTTAAACTTTTCATAAAGGTGAGACATATAATCATTTAAGACTCTTTTTTGAAGCCTGACCCTTTTTCTTTTCTTTCGAATTGTTTTTACATCTCTCTTCCCGGGCAATGCTGTTGATACGTCATCTCTACCATAATACTCAAGAACTGTCTTATGAACCTCTGGAGTAAAGCCTCTTTTCTTGCCAGATACGTTTAATACTTTCGTGTTTACTTTACCGAGTTTTCTGCGGTCGTTCCCGGTTTTAATTGCTGCATATCGTAGCATTTTGTACTTGCGTAAAATCTTTCCTCCTACAAGTCTCCGAATCGATGAACGGGAGTTTTTTCTTTCCTTAGTGGATGCTCTAATTTCTTCTGAAACAACTTCAGAGAAAAGCAACGACTTTTTGATTTCATCAGAAGCCTTCCTTGGTGTAAGACCATTTTTACGTAAAAGGTTATCAACGGATCGACGAGGCGTGGTTGATAACGCATCCTTTGCTTTTGATGTCTTGGTTAATCGATGAAGCTTTACCCTCAGGGAACCGTTTTTTCTTTCAAGTTTTTGTTTTTCTCGTTCTAGTTTCTCAACTTTGTGTTTAAGTCTGTTCTCTCTCGCTCGTTTGCGTTTTCTGGACGATTCACCCTTCTTTGGAAAAGGAAGAGATACAATAAAATTTTGTGGGGTTGTCTCTTCAGGATGGGGATGAGTTGACAACGATGTTTTCAATGACTCTCGATGTTTTCTGACGCGAAGTTTAACTGCCTCCCTTCTGTCCTTTTTTCCCTTTGGAGTTAAGTCTTCTGTCTTGACATAGTATTTTCGCTGTCTTTTTCGTTCACTTTCAAGAAAATTTGAACCAGCTTGCCTTTTTCGTCGCTCACGATATTCTCTTTGGCGTTCAGCATTTGATTTTGCCATGACACTAAATTTAAAAAGGTTTAAAAAATTAGATTTTTTGTAACATACGTTACGTTTAGTAGTAATCGAACGAGACAAAATTGGGTGTTTGGTTTTCAGTTGTAATACTAGGAAAAAATGTGGAAGAGTTATACTAAAGTGCTCCCTCATTAGAAAATTCATTTTTGCATTCTTACACTAATCCAGAGGACGTAAACAATGAGTTTAAGGACACGAAGTTTGTAACGTAACGTATGTTATAACATCTTGATATTGTTGATCCTAAACCTGTCATAGGCACCAGTAAATATTGATTCTTGGGGTAATAAATCTTCATAACAGTATCAAATACATAAAAAAGAAATAAGAAATTCTTATGGGAGCCTGAAAGACTAAATAACTACTGTTCTCCAACAAATAGCTTCATACTCAAATTTGTAACATACGTTACGAAATTGATGAGAATTCCCATTCTGGTCAGCAAAATATACTCCGCTATTCTTGACTGATCAAACTTTGAAGTCAATTTTTATCAAATTGGCAACGGATTTGCATAGGTCTGGTATTCTTAGAAGTATATTTAACGTCGTTAAAAGTTTCTACATACAGTTTATCAGAAAATTATTTTAGGTTCTTACATAACGAATAAAAAATTAACACTTACCAAATTTTGTGAAGAGAAATCCTTTTCCTTTTCAAGGCAAGTCACTTATGAACACGTTTCCATAAGTGAAGTCGTTCTATTGTTCCAAAAACATTCGAAAAAACGTTCGAATTACAAAACATTCGAAAGTGGGTAACGTAAGTTACAGTTATGTTGGTTACAATTAGAAAATAAGCGTCTTATACGCCACACATGAAGTAAGAAAGATCCCGTTTTTTAGTGAAATGTTATCCTCCCGACCCAGTAGCTATACTGAAAAAATATCGTTTGTTTGTTTTTTCTACAGGACTCTAGAGAGTCCATAACGTATGTTACTCGTAGAACTGGCCATTTCAAAAAATTTCAGAAGAAGTCTTATGATGCACACTACTTTATACGAAGTCTACTCTAGTTATTATTTTCAATGATTTACAAATACCCTTTTCGATTTTAAGTAGAATTTACTATCACTAATGATTGAAATCGTCCACGATAGGCTGTTTAAAAATCTGTTACGTATGTTACTTTACTTTTGTTACAAAGTTTGAATTGAGATAATTTTTTTTGGAATGTCTGAAATGTTTTGAAACTCATGATTTTCTTTTTTTGGCCCAAATAGAGTGTTTTAATGAGATTTTCATCACTAATATCTAATTTAGAAGACGCAAATTACAAGCAAATTCAAGGCAGATTGGTTTTGTTACATTGACAAAACGAAGTAAACGCCGCTAACACGAGGGCTATTTAAACTAAATTTGGGTTTAGAGTGATCCAGCAATGGCTGAAATAGGATTCGGTTTTTTATATGAGCTAACTAAACATTAAAAACGCTTTATATGAGCACCATATAAACCGTAATAGACGCTCATATCGTTGTTACACCGAATGTCGCACTTTTTTGATAATGGCTCAAGAAAAGCAGACAAAATAGACTTCAAAATAGTTATGGGGCAAAACGAAACCAAAGATTTACAGACACTGCCAGAGGACCCAACAGAATTGGATATAGACTTCCATCGGATGTATCAGTATCATCTCGCAGCAAATGGCGAACAACATATAACATTATCTCCAGAGACTCAAGAACCGAACAGCCAAACCCACTCTTCGCCCGTCAACCCAGACGAGCTGGATATATACCTTCAAGGAGATACTTCAGAAATTGAAGGTATAGAGGACGATACTAGTAGTATAAGTAGTGTGGGTGATAAAGATCAGTTTCTCCATGGTGTCATTATAGATGGATACGATGCAGACCGTGAATCTGACAGCCAAAGAGTCGATCAAACGTTTTCACAAGAACCTCCTTCGCAAGACTATTGGGCAGACACGGACAATGAAAAGAACGAATCCCAAACTCCTCGAACTAGAAAAGGAGATAAAGAAGGTTCTCAAGAAAAACAAGATGAAGGCAATGATAAGTCAAACGATTCTCAAGGAAAGACCGAGAAGTCTTCCAGTAATGATGATGGAGAAGATGACTTACCTCCAAAAAACCCAAGGAACTTACTTGAAATGCGACAAAAACTTAAAGAAAATAGTAAAAAAAAACAAATAGAGTGTTTAATCAAAAATTATCTCCGGGAAAATTCAGAAAGTTTAAGAAACCAAATGCTAAGCGTGAAGGTTGGGCTACTCGAGGGACCAAGACGAATCTTGGAAAGACAGCTGGGGGTGACCACAACTCAAGACCCACAAGGAACTGGGCAACAGCTAGAAGAACTCGAAGATAGCGAAGACTGTAGTGACTCTGATAGTGAATTAAGTGTTGTATATATTATTTCTCATTTACGTTATGTATGGATCAACAGCTGGACGGTTCTGCTAATGCTCCGGATGCTGCTAACACTCCATCTGCTCATTACGCAGAGTATACAGCAGTTGAAACTTTGCATGTTGAAATAGATGTTAATGACGGAACTAAGGACAATGTACTATTTACCACTTGTTTTGTTTAACGCGGACAAATTCAAACCAGTCGCACTTTGGTACTCTTCCGAGACAGTCAGCTGTAAAATCTACAACGTATATGCAGAAACAGATGTAGCATTGGGTAGTGCAGCGGATAAGTGCCTATTAAGTTGTCTAAATTAGCTTTACGATATTTTAACTTCCAAGGTGACGATTTAGTTAGCGATACTAATTATCCTGTGCACGACCCAGCCGATTATGATAAATTTCAAGACTTAATAAAAGTATCTCGAAATCAATTGTACGGTACTCTTCCCACTTGTGATTGGCCAGTTCGTAATAACTACTTTAATCAGAGAAACTTTCGCGAGAGAAACTTTCGCGAGGTCAAATATTCGCGAAATGTTTTGGATAAACTTTCGCGAATTGGAAAAGTCGCAAGATAAACTTTCGCGAATGAAGAAATTGATAAATTTTTGCGAGATAAATTTTCGCGAAGGAATTTTTTGAAATAATTTAGGACAGTTTTTAGAAAACAAAGGATTTTTCTATGCAGAAAATTGACAAAATGCATGCATTCGAATCTGTAGTTTTCATTTACTACAAATAAAATGAAAATAAAATTAGTTCAAAAACTACAAAGATTGTTCGTCGTCAAATTCGTTGAAAACGTCACCAAATACATTTCTAGCACCTTCTGGTCCCCACTCCTCATCGTCGCCGCCGTTGTCATACTCATGCTAAAGAAACCGCGTATCGGAGATAATATACGGCAGGGAAAGGAATCAACTGATATTGTCATTATCGACGACTGAAAAACATTTTTTACACAAATAATATTTGACAGCGTCTATTATCTGTGTATCAAAATATGACTGATTTGTTACAAGAAAAAAAAATGTTTTCCAGAAGATCAAATTGGCAAGTCTTTCCTGCCTTATTATATACATAGATTTTGAAAAAGATCTCCGGCATTTTAGTAGCTTTAAAATTTAAAAAATTGCAAAAAAAAAATCGAAATTTTACTGGATAAACTTTCGTGATTTGGAAATAAGAGCAAAATTTCGCTAGATAAACTTTCGCGAATGAGTGATTTTAAATTTTTCGCGGGATAAACTTTCGCGAAAAAGGGTCAAATTCGCGAAATTCGCGAAAGTTTCTCTCGCGAAAGTTTCTCCGATTAAAGTATTTCTGGGTCAAAGGTAAAGGGGCGTCTCTGCAGATAAAGTACCTAGGCAAGATAACCACTGGGTAGAGGAGAATGTCCAAGAAGAGGCAAACTCCTTCAGTTACGAATGGACTAATGATGTCGGTTTCAGAAGGCCTACCTTTGAATTGTTTGCACCTCGAGTGAAAAGAAAGGTCTTCTATGTCTCCGATACGAGAATAAATGTTGATTACCTAGTGGCGTACCCTTTAGCCGATAGAACAAAGTTAACCAAGACCTGGGATGTCTTGCAAATACCTTCTATAGACTATAGAGATGGTTGGATAGTCATGCCTAAAATTTACAATAAAATAAAATGTACAATTACTACACTTATAAACAAACAAACTATATCAAAATTATAACAAAATATACTTACTAAAAACACTGTAAGATAACACTTCGCATCACGTACAACACACAAAGTCAAAGTCGTGCGACACTTATAAATCGTACACTATTAACACGCACATTACACAAGAGACATAAAAACATAAAATAAACAAAGAACATCGTGCGCGTATAAAATAAAAAAAAAACGTAAGCACGTGAACGGCGGCAACAATACTATTACTGATGTTGCGAGATTCTTAACGGACAAGGGGACTCAAAAATGTTTCTACATCCCTCAGAACAGTTATGTGAGCACTAACCAAATCAACACTCAGGTCTTCCCAATTACTGGCAAGTACACAACTAATCACATCAAGAAACTTACAAGCCACAATTATGATTGGTACGACATGCAACTGCGTTACTACAGAAGTAGAAAGAATGTCAATATGTGTAAACAAGGAGACTGGGACGATGTGTGGGAAGCCACATATGGACAATGCGACTTGCTTCCTAGATGCGCACTGTTTGCAGCAGACGAAACTTGCAAGAGAGTGTACTTTGGGGTTGAACCGAAGAGCCAAGGGACAAAGAAACTCACTAACTACAAATTGTACTTGTCAATCCAGCTGTCGATTAAATTATATTACAAAGTCCAATCTCCTTTTTTGGATACGCCATTATGGGGAAAGGGTGAGAAACCGGAAATCCGATTAGTAACATGGAATGGCCATTCGTGGGAGATATAACCAGAGTATCTACCAAGATGAAAAACCCATTCGACGAAAGCAAAACTATTGAAGTACCAAGTACTCATTGTAAAATGTTTTTACCTCATGCACCAATTATGTTTAAAAGCTATGTAAAGCCCTCAGAGTGGTTGAAACGTAAAGCAGAAGACATGAATTAAAATCTATCAAAGTCTATTTCCTCTTCCTCTATTACAATCCTGTGTTTCGAAATAATGTCAAATAATGTTCCTCCTAAAGTAATCAAATAACTAAGTTCCTTGCCACTAAAAATGTCGGTCAAGGGTTTACTCATACATAAAAATACACAGCGGTTACGAAAAGCCTCCAACTCAATCTGAGAATGCCACTTAAAAATATCTTCCTCAGAAGTCCCATTACAGCTAAGGCAAACAGGTCTAGAGAGAACAGCAACACTATCCCTGTATTTCTTATCTGTAGTAAGACTCGTGGACCCTTCAAATAAAGACTTCATCAACTGCAATACTCCGATATCCTCAAAATGAAATTCGTCACAACGAAAAAATAAAGCGTCTGACAATGGTAAAGTCGTCGATGTGGTTTCTTTGCATTGTGGGGCCGCATCGGATGGCTTTATGGCGTCCATGAACTGTAACGTGGAAGCTTGGTTCTGCTTTACATATGTTTCCCACATATCGAAGGCCATTGCGCCAGTGCTCAAAAGAGTCTTCAAAGCTGAATGAACACCGGGATCCGCATGTTGGACCGTCGACTTTCTTGCTTTCCCCTTCGTAGAGTTGATGGCAGGTTGAACATTTGCTGGAACGCATTTCCCCACCAGAGATGGAGGATGTGCTTGCGGATGCCAGACTTGTAGTACTTGTTGTCTGATTTCGATCTGTAGAGCAGGATGAGGTGGTGATGCCATTTTGGTTCATTACATCTGGCGTACTCTTTGCACTTGTAGTGAGCAGCTGAAATGAAAGGCACAACCTTTTGAGCTCTTGGGTTTTGAGAATACAGCCATCGGTGTCTCATAGGATCGTCACTAAGGGATGCTTCAGGGGTATCGCCATTTTCACTGTAGATGTAATGCAAAGCTCGGAATCGGTAACGAGGGTATGACTGAAGATCGGTCTCGAAAATCAAATCTTTCTCGATATTAAACATTAGGTTATCAGCTTCAAATTTCGGACTCTGCATGAGAAGGAGGGCCATAGCGTTATTGTAGACACCACTGCGGGATAACTCAAGTTCTTTGGCGAAACAATCGAATACCTTTTGTTGCGAATAACTGCTTTGGCCATACACATCGTCCACAGGGTTATTAGCATAGCATCTATCGCGATCGTAAAACTGCTCAAGTACCTCGTCTGCCATTCTTTGGGTAAAGGTTGACTGTTGACACCCTTGGTCTTGATTCCTTTCGAACTCCCAGTTTAAGGAAGTCCAATGCTTCCTCCAGTTTCACATCGTTGGGAGGGAGAGGCACAGGAGTCTTGAGAGGGTCTGGTGACTCAATGTTCTGTGGTTGGGTCTGCGTCGGAAAATCCTCATCGTCAGACGGTATAATGATCGTCTTGTCGATCTTGCGAGTAGGTCTCATCTCTGTAGCTATCATCAAATTCCAAAACGTAGTCACCCATGTCTACTCTAGTACACATAGTTTATGAATGAACTCACCTACTCATGCTCTCTATTTATATTAATAAGAAGACTGGGGAGAGATCACTGGTACCTGTCACTGCTTATGATACGAAACCATTTATAAAGCTTGGTTCCCATTTGTGGTTTAATCGCGTTAATTTTACAGATTTTATTTTTAAGAATCGCGTTAATTTTATCCGGTACAATACCTGCTACTTTAATCGGAGAAACTTTCACGAGAGAAACTTTCGCGAATTTCGCGAATTCGAGCCTTTTTCGCGAAAGTTTATCCCGGGAAAAATTTAAAATCGCTCATTCGCGAAAGTTTATCTCGCGAAATTTTGCTCTTATTTCCAATTCGCGAAAGTTTATCCAGTAAAATTTCGATTTGCAATTTTTAAAATTTTTTAGCTACCAAAACGTCGGAGATCTATTTCAAAACCTATGTATATAAGGGAGGGAAAGATTTGATTTCTGCATGGAAAATTCCTTTGTTTTCTAAAAACTTTCCTAAATTATTTCAAAAAATTCCTTCATTCGCGAAAGTTTATCTCGCGAAAATTTATCAAATTCTTCATTCGCGAAAGTTTATCTCGCGAAATTTTGCGACTTTTCCAATTCGCGAAAGTTTATCCAAAACATTTCGCGAATTTTTGACCTCGCGAAAGTTTCTCCGATTAAAGTAACATTTCCACTTGAAACGAAATTAACCCCAGAAATTAAACGCGTTGTAAAATAAAAAGTTTTTAGCGTAGAGATGGAAGAAGAAGATGAAGAATATTTATTGTTGTTGATGCTTTTGAGAAGACACGAAGAAGAAATAGAAATATCCGTAAAAACGCAAGTTCTGGGTTCGAGCTTTTCAGCGACAGCACCCCATGCATTTTTTACAGCATCTTTTTTTTTATAACTCTTTTGACTTTTGTCATAAAGACAAGGGTACAAACGTACCTCTTCAGACAATAATTCTTCTTCGTGAAGTGAGTAACATTTTTTGTCTGCCATGTAGATTTATGGAAACATAGAATGTTCTTACAAAATCACCATATATTTTCTAATCCAGAATAAGATTTTTGTCGGTTTCTTCTGATCTCAGCAAATGAGTATTTAAACGCGGCGTTTATTTCATTTTTGAAATCAAAGTTAAAAATCTAACGCGATTAAAATCTACCTGCTTAACGCCAATAAACGCGATTAAACCACAAATGGGAACCAAGCTTAAAAGCTTATCTTCTGTAAAAAGAAAGACAAACGTTTAGTTTTTGATTATCTGCATTTTTAGTTGTATATTTACCTTACCTTGAGTAAACAGTTAGTGGTGGAAACAACGAAAACATTTCATTTTCAAACCACGATCCATTTCACAACAAGATCTTCCTTTCTTGCTTTCACTCTAACGTTCATAACCTTTCGAGAGTGAAGTATTTAAAAATAATTTTTCTATTAATCACAATGTAAATAATGTTTCTTCATTTCAATTTTTTTCCGTAGTTTTTCTGTTGATTCTTGCATTCTGCAATTTGAATTCTTGCTTCCGTAATGCTAAGCTTTTCATACGGTGAAGTGCTTGACCAATATTAAAATTTGTAATTGCCCCAGTTACTCGGTAGACATGCTTGCTAGATCTCCTTATAGGCATACATTCCCAAATTTTCGTTGTCTTTCCAGGTGTTTCTGCAAGAAATTGTTGCTTTAAATTACTTTTGTTCCTTCGTTAGCTTCAGAGTAGCTGCATAAGATATCTTGGTATCCTCACCGATTCAAATGATGAGTTGGAAAACAGTGATAAATAATATTCCTGACAATGAGAGCTCTGATATCAACTCTAAGTTGTCGTTGGCAGGACCAAGATATTATATGCAGCTACTCTGAAATATTCTTTTCCAGTTCATGCAAAGTCAGAAATCATAACCAATCAACATAGGATATGTTAGCAATATAACCAATCAACATAGGATATGTTATGTTTACGATGAAACAAGGTGTAAATATGCTGTTGATCAGTTTATTCCCTTACAAGAAAGTCTCTCACATTTGTGAGGAAACATATCTTTGCAATTCTACATCAGATGTAAAGTGTATATTTAAAATTGACCATACTTTTATGAAGGGATATTCTGCATGTTGCAATAGCTCAGGTTCCATTATGCATTAGAATGGGTTCGATTGCAAATAATGATCCATATATTATTTTGGTTTTGTCGTGAGAAGGTATGTGAATAGAACATCATAGAAGTGACACAAAGTGCTTTTTGATCTTGTGTTGTACCAGTATTTTAGAGTCTCATTTGAAACAAAAGTTAGTCAGGGACAAATTTTTCAGTATCTTTTGTGATACTGCTGTCTGTGATCGAACAGACTTGGTTCGAAGTTGCTTAAACCTTTGATGGTATTAGTACTTTCCTTTAGTATTTTCCTTTTTATATACAGATGTTTTTATACTCGTCATTTTGTCAACGAGAATGTGTTTTAACAAAAATTACTTTGTAGTTATTTAGTTGAACATGAGAATATATTATATTTCCTCTCATCGTGTCCGTGAAAAATCATTATCTTCCCTTGCGGGCAAAATCGCCATAAAGTTCATGCGAAAGAGTGCATTTGTATCGCAGTTCATGCGAAGAGTGCGTTTGTATCGCAGTTCATGCGAAAGAGTGCGTTTGTATCGCAGTGACTTTTTAACGATTTTGCCCGCTGGGATCTTGCGAATGATGTTATGTCTGACGGCTTTAACAAGTGTTCGAACCCCATTCATGTTACTCAACACTCCACTCCTACGCGCTTTCAACGCTGGTCAGTCCGACACTTTAACTGCATGTTGGCCTTCGGTCAAGTTGAAGAAATGTTGTACATATCCCCACTATAATAGACCTTTCCCGAATTTCTGTTAAAACGCTGAATTGTGACTGAGTTTCATATCTAACCTCGTTTTAATGAGATTCATTGTTTCACTGATTTCATTACTTAGGCTCCCTTAATCTCACGGGATGCAATTATAAAAGTTAGAAGCAGTTTGAATAGGCGAGGTTAGAAATGATTCCTTGGCCACAATGCAGTCTTTAAACAGAAATTCAAGATTTTAGTTGACTCTCAAGTCAGTGAGCGGAAAAAACAACCATGCTGCAGGTGGTAGTACAGGGACTATAACATGACTAGTTACTTGATTATTGTGTGCATTTTTCCAAAATGTGATCCATGACGGCAAAATACAATATTTTATATTGTCATGTGTTCAAAGTTTTTCTTCTAACATCCAAACCTCTCCGACGAAGAGAAAGTATGTTGACGTGGTCATAAGTTCCGTCACAAAACATCCAATGACACGTCACTTTACAGTAAACATTTGCAATCTCTCAGTTGCCGCTAACGAAGATGATGATAAACGATGAGAAGGATTGTCAGGCCATCATGGTTGATTCAGAAGAAACGCTTTATATATAGCTCGGCAAAATAAGACATGGTAGAGATAACTGACGTTGTTTTTGGGTCTGAGATATAAAGTGACATGGTGATGAAGAGATTAGAGTCTAAACATTTTTTGCGACATTGAGATCTTGGGTCGACGATATTTTGTTAACGGTTGGTAAATTTTTTTTGATCGGTTTTTCGAGCTCTACAAGATGGATACTCCACTTTCCACATTCCATGATTTCATTTTTTGTCGCCTCCTTGTGACACGGGAGAGGAAAATCAGGTCTAAAAACTGTACGAAAGTTTTACCTGAGAAATGAGTATTTTAAAGATCGACAAAATAAACATAGGGTTATTTCATGTCATCTTGGCGGCGTTTCACCATGTGAGTGTAAACCGCCATGTGAATGGAAATTGGGTAGATGATATATCTGGTGTTGCAGGAGGTCATCCAGGGGAGTACAGGCCCTTGATTGGGTTTGTGTCACTCTTGAGAGTGTTAAATACTTCGGAGCCTCCAACCTAAGCCGTGGCCACCCTTGGAAAGCAGATGCAATAGTATAACTGAGTGAAAAAATAAGCCATGCAATATTCTTCGAATACCGATTTCAACTGTTAGATGCGGCGTTCATTAGAGGGTGGTTTTTACTACAAAATGAAAAATGAGATGAAAGCAGACTTTGTTTACAACAATGTTTTCCTTAAAAATTGTTAGAAAGATTGTGGGGAAAAGTTTTATTAAACAAGAGGTATATTTACATTACACAAAAAATTCAAAGAATAACATGATATGAAAAGATTCATAGCTTTTGCTGATGTTAGAATTTGAAAAGATTACCCATCATCAAGGATATACTACGCTTTAACAACATATCCCTGCCATCAACCAGTGCTTCAGTTGCAGTTGACAGCCGAACAATTAGTAGAGCGAGAGGCGTGTGAAAGAAGGGGCGTTAATTAGAGGATTCGCGGTAGTTTATCAAAAATGGCGACACAAGGGAAGCATTATCTTTACTTTAGGTGCAGAAACTTTTGCGAATTTTGTGAATTTTAGCTCGATTCGCGAAAGTTAAATTCACGAAAAGTTTCAATTTGGCTGAATCGCGAAAGTTTATGTTCTGAACTTATTTGGAAGCTTCTGTGATGGACAAAAATTTAGTCCCTTTTCAAGAACGGAGATTTCTGCCGATTTTAACGGTTCGCTTGAGATGTTGACAACAGTACTCAGTTCGTGTGTTTGACTGAATTTCCTGCGCCTGATATCGGATTTAACAGTTGTTGAAGTAGTCTTTGTGGGTGTAGTCTTTGCTGGTTCTGGAGGTACTTCAAATCTGTTTGAAGTTGTTAAAATGTTCTCATTTTGGATGTGCTTGCTACGAAAGTTTATGTTTATGTTTATGTTTGCAAAAAGAATCAAAAATTTTTGACGCTACCTTTTTTCCAATGTGTTTTTGAAACACCATTCTAAGTGATAAGAAAACCTTTAACAAGTAGGCTGATAGTGTAACGTTAAAATTATTCTTATTTCATTACGAGATGTTGAATTTGATACCACAGCGGAATCAAAACATCACAGTATTTCTTCATTCTTTCGTTCCGAATTTTTTTCTTTAACAGGATTTATAAACTTTTCTGCAATCGCAATATTTTTTAAAGTGGCAGCCATTTTAAAATATACTTAACAAGCAATTTTCATTCCGCCTTGTATCAAAGGTGAATGCCGCTAATGTTACGAGGTTAATTTTATATGAATAAGGAAATTTACAAACACGTTCCGTAAAAGCCGGGGTTAATCGAGCCAACATTGCTTGCCAACATTTGTTGGTCGAAATGTTTTCTCGATTTGCGGTGGCCGCCAACATGTTGGCGAAGAAAAAAATCCCTCAAAATGTTGCGCCAACATTTATTAACTTTTTTATAAATGTTGGCCAACATTGTTGGCCAGTTTTGCAAGTTGCTACGATTTGCTGTACCTACCAACATTTTCGACAACATTTTCTCAATCTTTTGAATTTTTATACGTCATTTCGAATTTTTCATTTCACATTCGAATGTTTTTCCGTACTCGAATTATTTTGTTTTGAGACATTTGCAAGAGAAAGATTGACAAGAATTTTTGTTTCAATATGGCAGAAGTAAGAAATTTTAGTGCTGGAATGGACCGACGAAGAAGTTGAAAAACTTAGCGATCTGTACGAAGAAAGGCCCTGTCTGTGGAATATTTCAGATTTTGTCATCTAATAAGGCCAGCAATAAACATACTGCAGCTTCCCATTCTGCCATTTTGAATTTGAAAATGACAACTACTTCATGAAAATGAATGAATTATCAAAATGTTTGCCAAAATGTTGTCAGGCATATAGCAAATCGCGCCAACATGTTGCCCAAAATGTTGGCCAAAATGTTGTCTCGATTTGCCCCGGCCTTAATTTCTAAAGTAAGAAGATCGTACAGTCAACTCTCTCTAAAGCGGACACCATTCGTTCCAGCAAAAAGTGTCCGCTTTATGGAAGTGTCCGCTTTATAGAAAGTCCTCGGAAAATCTTAATTTTTCGGCTAAGTTAGCTCCCCTGACCCCTGAAGTGACTTTTTTGGGGACCCGCCTTTCTCTCCTGGGACTACGGTATAAATGTATGCTAATTTTAGACAAAACTTTGAAAGGAAATATAAAAATACTTTCTCAGATGTGTTATTTTTTCAAAAAATAATCAAACCATATTTTGAACAAAAAAGTCAGTGATTGGCGCCTGTTTTCGTCTCTCAAGTCTGATTGTTTCGAGACTCTGTGTCACTTCGTGCAGTGAAGCCACCATTTTCTCGTCGAGTACTGGACACTTACTGATACGATCTAAGAGGGTTAGTGTCTCAAGCACAGTAGGCGGATTTTCTTCAGCATTGTTCTCGTCATTTTCGTCATCAGAAATAAATTGCTCGTCCAATGTTGTGGGATTCTGTATCTCACTGATGCATTCCATCCGTGCTTGCTGCCGCCAACCAATCGCGTTTGTCGGAAACGAGGGCTCTGAAGTTGTCAAAGCTGAATCAAACTCAATATACTCGTCAATCGATTGCCCAGGGCAGAGCTCTTCAACAAGTGCAGCGAACTCTTGATCGTCGCTGTCTTCTTCCGTAAGGTCGACTTCAACAGTACGAAAACCGCATTTTTCAAAACAACGGGTTATTGTGGAAGGCAAAACGTCTTGCCATGCTCGCTGAATCCATCTGATAGCCATTAAGATGTCGACCGCGTTTGCAATTTCGGTGGCAGTTGAACCGTCATTTATGCGCGATACCACATACTTGACCAACGACTTTCTGTATTTCACCTTGAAATTGCGGATGATTCCAGCATCTAAAGGCTGCAGCCTTGGCGTGGAATTTTTCGGAAGAAACCGGATCTCTATGTTAGAGAACTTTCCTATCAACGATTCAGGATGACAAGTAGCATTGTCTAGGTACAGAACAACTTCCCTGTTTTCTGAAAGGCAATGTTGTGGGTCATGCTCCAAAGTGTTTCAGCAAGCCATTCGCCAAATTTCTACAGCTACCCAACTGCTCCATAACGGTCACAGTAACCGGTAAGCGAGTAAACAGAGGTGGAGGATACGGTCTGGAGATACCTGTTTCTTACTCGATGTTTGGACCAGAAAATGCCGTCGAATGGTTAAGAAAACAAATTGCAAAAGAAATGGAAGACATTAACATGAAAATACAGCGTTGTATGAAATAAATAGTTGCCTTTTTCTCTAAAATATAATGTGAAAGTTTCAGAAAATTTCAATTTTTTTTGGTGTCCGCTTTAGAGAGAGTATTTTTAAAGGAAAACTTCAATTTGTTCCGAGAAAATGTGTCCGCTTTACGGAGTGTCCGCTTTACAGCTGTCCGCTTTATAGAAAGTCATCAATAGGAAATTTTGCTGGAAACCGTCCGTTCCTCGGAAATGTGTCCGCTTTATGGAGTTGTCCGCTTTATAGAGTGTCCGCTTTAGGGAGAGTCGACTGTATTTTCCTTTCTTTGTTTTCCAGTTCAGACTGAAGAATGCAGTTGACTCTCTCCAGGGTGCAACAAATCATATTTTTAACAAGTACGATAGCGTACGCAATGTTTTAAGATACCGTACGTGAACTTTTCATAAAAGGTTGTTATTAGCCTGTCGTACGCAGATGCCTAGTAAAGGTCGCTCGGCCGAAAGTAAGATGATGTAATGTAACATGGACGAAAAAAGTGAAGACATTCTCAATTGTGTACTTTTAATAATGCCTGTACAAAGTCAACCTGTCTTTCCTGGCTAATACACCGACTCCTGGCCAAGTATGATACCACGTTGAGCAGAATCTCACACCCAGTTGCCTTCGTAGTTGGTCGACTAGTGTTATAGAGAGATATCTACCCATGCAATACCTTATCGGGGAAAAAAAGTCGGGATTTATTTTAGTCGGGGAAAATTTTGGTCGGGGAAAAATTTAGTCACTTTTCCCCGACCAAAATTTCGAAATTAGTCGCTTTTCCCCGACTAAAATTTCGAAATTAGTCGCTTTTCCCCAACTAAAATTTCTAAATAAGTCACTTTTCCCTGACCAAACTTTGCAATACAGGTAGAAAATGGAACATAATTTTTGTCGACACTTTCAATTTGAACTAAAAATTATATTACAAAATAACTAATTAAGAGTTCAATCTAATACAATAACAGTTTTTGAGGTTTGATCGTCATTATTTTCATCACTGGCATCCATATTGCTTTCACAAACATCAATACATCCATTTTATTTTCACTGACATCAATTTTGTTTCCCTTAATCGTAACAGAAAAATCTGTATCGTCCTCATTGACTGATTCAACTTCATTCGATTCCCCTTCCTTTGCTTGACCGTCATAATTCCAGTCGAAAATCGATAGATAGACTCTACTTGAGATTATCAAAAATCGGGGAAAAGTTTCGGTCGGGGACTAAAAAATCGGGGAAATGTTTTGGGCGGGAGTAAAAAAATCGGGTGAAATTTTTGGACGGGTGTTGAAAAGTCGGGGGAAAATTTGGTCGGGGAAAATTTTAGTCACTGGCCCAAAAAATTAGTCACTTACCCCCGACTTTTTTTCCCCGATAAGGTATCACACTTGTGCGAAGGTGTACGCCGACAGAGCACGGAAAAACAAGTCTGCGCTTGTGCGCACTTACAGACGGAATAAGCATTATCAATGCTGAGAGAATGAATAATCACTGTAGTAATTTTGCATCCATATTACATCAGAGAAACCTAAACTAAAGAAAATAGAAAAAGTTGACGAGACATTTTTTGCGTTTTCTCTTTCGACCTTTAAGCAATGCAATGACCTCATAAAAATTTATCGCACATGTCGTAACACTCCTCCACATTTTTTTGACTATTTTTTTTTTCTTTGTGACACTGTTAGATGCAAATATATTCTATACAAGTAACAGTGATTACAAGGTATACAAAATTTATGGCTTTAGACAAAAAAAAAGAAGAAGAAAAATTTAGTTGTTCATTCGTTGACAATGTTTGCTCGCTTGATGTTGGTAACAGCTTCGACAAAGTCACTTTGCGTTACATTGTGTCTAGATCGTGAGCCACGAATGCAACGGATCGTTGAGCGAAGAAGCGAAAATGATGTTCTTGTTCGTATTGTTTTTGTAACTTCGCTAGTCTTCGGCCCTTTCTTCTCTGCGATTGATTCCGCCAATCTTGCATAAAATGTGACACATTCGCGCCCCATTGCACCATTTGTTGAGAAAACGAGTGGGGTGAAGGTTCCGTTTTCGACCTGTAGCACACGTTCGTTTTAGCTTCGTTTCTTCTCGTTCTCGTTCCTTGAGAAGCTTTTGGCAAGTTCTAGGTTTTTGTATCTCTGGGCGTTTAGGTCAAAGACCCTTATGTCGAAGAATGCTTGTTGACCAGCAACCCAAAAACCTACCGCGCTCACATCAAGTCTTGCTTCTTGGCTGGTGTTTCCCGTCCTCGCTTGTAGTCTTTCGCCATCCATTTCTGCGAGCATTGGTTCCACTTTGAAGTCAGTACACACTTCATCCAAAAGCTCGGCAGTCACATCTCGTATTTCATTATGGCGGAGAGTTATGAAGCCGCCTTTCTTACAGGATAGGGCGTGGGCTATATCGAATCGTGCTCCACAAGCGCAAGTCGTCGGCATTCTCTCCATGGACCAGCCGTATCTAATTCGAATCGCATCTCTGAACTCTTGCTTTGAAAGGTCAAAACCATATTCCTTGATTGGGAGCGACGTGATCCAGTTGGAGACACCTTTTTGAGTGGTTGCATCTGCCCTTCTTTTTTCTTCGGGTGACATTTGCTCCAGGAGCGTGTTCAGCGTTTGTTGTTGCTTGCGTTGACGTGCGCTTTTTATTTGAGATTTTGTTTTTGTATCACCATCGTCCAGTATGTTCAAGATTCGGTTTTGAAGACTTTTCGTTATGGCTTGCGAATTGTCGAATTCTTCGTCAGCACATTCACTGAAGATTTTCAAGCCCAGACCCCCGAGACGTGGCGGCAGAGCAAGTAGTTGACGATCACTGTCGCTCACGATGTGACCACCGCCTGTTATCGCTGGGATGAATTTTTGTCGGATGACGTTGTCTACCCTCGAGAGTTCTTGTTGGATTTCTTGTATCGTACGCATAAAATACGTCAGCTTGTGTTGGTATCCACTGACGAAGCACGCATAGGCCGCTTGGAGTTGTGTGATGGCGATTTGTGACAGGAGTGTGATTTCTTCGATCCATTCATCGACTTTCTTCCGAACGTCATTTGTCTTGTTCGCATCTGTTCCAATCACTGCGCCCAAGTGTTTTTGGCCATCTGCGGATATCTTGACATTGGTTCCGTTAAATGCTCTGGTCGCACCCTCTATTCGATCAGATTTGACGATGAGCCACGACTTTGGAGGTTGTGGTGTGTATCCGAATTGAGGTCCGTTTATGAGCAGAGCATCCCACCAAATGCGTAGTGCTTCAAGCGTTCTGGCTGCTGTTATATCATCTGCGAATGCAACGTCTTTCTCATTCGTCGTGACATCGGACATCCGGTCAAGCAAGGGAGTTGTCGAAAGTGCATATACGGCCATCCCTAGTGGATCTCCTTGCGTTGTCCCTTCGTCCGATTTTATTTCCACGCCACCAATTACAAAAAGGCGTGCTGGAATAGAGTAGCAGTTTCTGATATAGGTAGCTACCACAGGACAAATGATGCCAATGTTATGCAGGAATACTTTACGATTCAGACTGTTGAAGGCATTTGCCGCGTCCACCAAGAGTATAGCATCGGTTTCTTTTTTTGCGAACATTTTCTTCATCGCGTGGATGGCTGCTTCACTTCCTGCTTTGCGTCCACACATCTGGTTTTTCGAGCATGAATTCACTACGTCTGCTTTGGTTACGCTCATTACGACTTTTCCCATGATTCTCCACAGAACTTCACCAACTCCAATTGGTCTCACACCGGGATTTTTACCTAACGGTACGAGTCATGAAGCCATTAGTGCTGTGAGGGAGTTGTCGGTTACTTCCGTTGTGCATAGGGAGCGTATCACGGTCACGATGGTCGTTCGAAGATCACTTCCGGCAATTCCGTAGTCTCGAGAAGTCAGTATCCGGCGCCACGCATCTGCGTCCATTCCAGATGGGCCAGACCCACCTTTTGTTAGTTGCGCTGCTTTGGAAATGACATCTTCGTCTATGACGTCATAAATTATTGATTCGACGATTGGTTCGGGACCTTACAATAGCGAGTCTTCGTTCGAGTCCTTGGCTGTTGGGTGTTTTGCCTTAAGTGAGCTGATTGTTACGTCGTCCAAGGGCAATATGCCTCCGTGCATGTTGTTCGTTAGCAGTTTTATAGCCCCATTCACGTTACCTTTCTGCATTAAGTCGCGGAACTTTCTGGATAGCGTAGTCAGGTCTTTTTTCGTTGTTGGTTTAGGTAGTCGCGTCTGTAGCGTATCAGCTTCTCTAAGAAGTTGCATGAATTCACCGTTATTCCATAATTCGAGGCGTCTCTTGAGTGCCTCCACATGATCTTTGCTCTTCGATGATTTAGATGGTTTTTGGAGCAGCAGTGCTGGCATGATGTTGATTGCAGTCATTGCAATTTCACGTAACGGTGTCTTTTCGTTCCACGCGTTTAACGACCGGGTGATTTCTCGAATGTATTCTTTCCCTGTTATACCTTTTGGAAGCATAAATAATATGTTACGTTTCCAATAGACGATCCTCTCATAGCATCGATTGATAGCTTCGACTGCCTCACTCCCCTTCGTGTTACCCCAGTAAAATGTTTCCACAGAAGGTTGATTGCCATCGGCCAGTTCCACAACAGCTAACGGTGGCGATCTCTCATCTTGTGAAGATCCTTCTTGTAAACAGAAACGCTAGTGTTGAGTGAGTCCTCTTTGACTCTTAAAAATTCTTTGACAATTTGTGCATTTTACCTCGTTATGAAGCAACAGCTGGATTGTCTTTAATTGTCACATTTTCGTTGCGTATAGGCGTGTTTTGGCGATTGTTGTTTCCTTCAGGTGAGGTAGCTGCGTTATCATCTGCAGTTTTTGTCAGCGGTTTTTCGATGTTGGAATTTTCGCTTGAATTTTCCATATTAGCAAATGAAGCAAACGTTTCTGAGTGCTTGCAATTAAACTTGCTTCAAAAACAATTTGAATTCACTAATATTTCGGATTAAGTTTAATTTCCGAGATTTACCGTTGCAAAAAAGGTCTGACATCTTGGGAAGCCATTGTGACATTGTGACATACACTCCTCCACATTTTTTTTTTTTCCGAAGTTTTTTTTTATTTATTTTATTTTTTTTTTTTACATCGTTCATCAGTTTATCTATAATAATACATATATTACATGACTTTTATCTTCGCGAGTACGAATAGTTGGATCGATAAAACGAATCTGATGATTATGTTCAGGCGTCCTGAATCATCGATGTTTGACGAATTAGGTCCAGGCTCAAACTTGATCAATAAACCATTCTGCCGAAGCATAAACCATACGACGAACCTACCGTGACCGAACCGCACAGCATGATCTTGAAATACCGAATAGTTACTCCAAAAACATATATGATAACAACTGGTCTACATCGCGCAAAAATCGCAAAAAAGTTCAAAAAGTTGAGAAGTTGTGAGAACATGGGAATTTGATATAGTAGAGATGATAAATAATCTTTGAAGTAACACATTTTAGTCCTCTATTGTCGCATGTTTATTATTTCATTTCTATGGAAATATACACACAATTTCAATATTCTCTCCGTCGCAGTGCTTTTGACGATTCTTCAATATCTTCCTATTGAAATCTTTCAAATTCTGTGTTCTTGGAAAAAGCGCTGTTCTATTTCCGATGATAGTATGATGAAATATTTCCATTGAAATATTTTTGTAAACCTTATAAGTCTTGAAGAAATATATAGAAAATTTTATCCAATCAAAATAGTGCATAAAATATCATGCAAGTAAGATTAATGTCTTTATGATTTTTTTTGTGTCGGTCATGATGTCATATATACATCCTATTTAACTCACTGTCGATCATTCTTTAATAATGGACCTGCACGTGTTAGGTCAGGTAAGTTTTAAGTATTAGCTGCAGTGAAACATTTAGTTTGATGTGGCTGGTGTACAACGAGAACTGTTCATTGTATCATAGAGAATTTCCAAAAGTTTACAAAATCCAACAAGGTAGGTTACAATTTGCGATAGTTCTTGGATTACAAATTTTTTACTGTCAGTAAGTATTTATTACCTATAATAATATACAAATATAGTACATGACTTTTATCTTCGTGAGTACGAATAGTTGGATCGATAAAACGAATCTGATGATATGTTCAAGCGTCCTGAATCATCGATGTTTGATGAATTAGGTCCAGATTTTCCAGCGAACAAGCCTTTCTCGATCTGGAACCCCGAATGAGCTGATCATTGATCGGAGTAGTGAAAATGACGTCTTCGTTCGAATCGAGTTTGTGGTGTCGCTAACTCGAATTTTTTTCTTTTCGGCATACGTTTCAGCTAATCGTTTATAGAATATGATGCATTCCTTCGCCATCGCACCATTCGTCGAAAACACGAGTGGCGTAAAGGAGCCATTCTCAACTTGCAATACTCGTTCATTATATTGTCGCTTTTTCTCTGATTCGTTTCTTGAGAAGTATTTCGAGAGTTCCTGGTTCTTGTATAGCTGAGCGTTCAGGTCTATGACCCTTATATCGAAAAATACTCTTTGATCAGAAACCCAGAACCCTGATGCACTGACGTCTAATCTCGCTTCTTTACTTGTGTTGCCGGTTCTTTCGCGCAATTGTTCACCGTCTATTTCCCTAACATTGGTTCGACTTTGACATCGTGACATACTTCATTAAGAAGATCGGCGGTGATGTTACGTAGCTCATTATAACGTAGTGTGACAAATCCACCTTTTTTGCATGATAAAGCGTGTGACGCGACGAATCGAGATCCACATGCACATGTTATTGGGAGCCTTTCCAGAGTCCAGCCATAACGCAAGCGAATAGCGTCTCTGAATTCTTGTTTTGACAGATCGAAACCATATTCTTTGATTGGCAGAGATGTTAGCCAATTGGATACGCCTTTTTGACTGTTTGCTTCTGTTCGTCTTTTTTCTTCTTCCGACATTGTACTGAGCAGTGTATCAAGTTTTTGCTTCAACTGTTGTTGTCGTTCTTTCTTTACATGTTGTTTCGTCTTGGCCTCGTGGTTGACTGTATGCTTGCCTAAGATCTGCTCTTGGAGATCTATAGTCACACTTTGCGAGTTGTTGTATTCCTCGTTAGCACATTCACTGAATATCCTCAGCCCCAGGCCTCCAAGTCTTGGTGGAAGTGACAGCAGTTGGCGTTCAGAATCATTTACGATGTGGCCTCCGGTTATTGCTGGAATGAATTTATGACGCATCGGGTCATCGATCCGTGAGAGTTCTTCATCGTATCCAGGAATCGTGCGCATAAAGTATGTCATTTTATGCTGGTATCCGCTGATGAAACATGCATACGCTGCTTGTGTTTGGGTGATTGCAATTTCGGAGAGTAGACGGATGTCTCTGATCCATTTATCGACCTTTTCACGAAGGTATTTGTTTTTGCATTCCTCACTTCCAATAACCGCTCCCAGATGCTTCTTCCCTTCTGATGTGATTTTGATGTTACTATTCTGAAATTTGGCATTGGCTTTTTCAAGTTCTTCAGGTTTAACAATGAGCCAAGATTTCGTCGGCTGTGAAAAGTAGCCAAACTGGGGGCCAATTACCATTAGCAGGTCCCACCATGTTTTAAGGGCATCGAGCTTCCCTGTAGCAGTGATGTCGTCGGCAAAGGCGACCTCTTTTTCATCATTGATGGATTCTGATATTGAATCAAGTAGAGGAGTTGTTGCGATTGCGTAAATTGCCATTCCCAATGAGTCGCCTTGAGTTGTTCCTTCATCTGACTTTATCTCGATTCCGCCTATTACGAATAGTCGTGTTGAGTTCGAATAGCAATTTCTGACGTAGGTGGCAATAATCGGACATGTTATTCCAATGTTCTGCAGAAATACCTGCCGATTAAGACTGTTAAAAGCATTTGCTGCATCAACCAGAAGGACTGCATCTGTAGTAGTGTCGTTGAACATTTTCTTCATGGCATGGATCGCTGCTTCACTTCCAGATTTTTGACCACACATCTGATTCTTCGAGCATGATTTCACAACGTCAGTTTTCACAACTCCCATGACGACTTTGCCCATAATCCTTCGTAGGACCTCTCCAACACCAATCTGCGTTAAATATACTGATAACTGATAACCAGCACAACAAGTCAAATAAGAAAGATGGTAGCCATGAATTATGTGCTTTTTCGAAATGAAACTGGAACTTGTTTGTTTTTTTTAATGTAACGAATCTACTTCGCTCAACTTACAAATACTTCATCATTATACAACTTGCGTACGCTATATTATAAGAATCATGTGCATACGATAACGTACGTTGGTGAAAATATCTGTGTACGACTGTATTAATACAACGTACGTACGTACGCGATTTGTTGCACATCTAATTCGAATCTCAAGGGAGATAAGATTTTGTTACAGAGAGATTCGAATAGTAGAACGTCTCTCTAATTCGAATTTTCAGACAAAGAAGATGAAAATTCGAATTAGAGAGAGAAATAGGGCGAAGTGTAAACCAAAAATCAAAACATTCGAAAAAAATTCGAAATTCAATAAAAACATTTGAAATCGTGGACGGCTAACAAAAATTCGAATAACAGAGAGAATTTAGCTTTTGGAACTTGAAAATCTGTTCAAATTATTCGAATTATAGAGGTTTTCGAATTACAGAGATTCGAATAGTAGAAAGTAAATTATGAGAGTTTCTTAAGGAAAACTGGCAGTGACTTTGATTTCGTTCGAATTATAGAAAGATTCGAATAGTAGAGATTCGAATTAGAGAGAGTCAACTGTTTTCACCAGTTTTTGAGCTTTTGTAAACGCCACATATTTTGCTGGAACAACAAGTTCAATTTCTCTTTCTTTTTCCACTGACTGATGCTTCTACGAAGTTTTCGTTTGATTTGTTCAGAAAATGGTAAATTGGCCGAATGTTCGAGAGCAAGGTAATACATTTCGTTCTTAAAAGCATTAGGAAAACACTTTTTTTTGATAAAGGATTTGATGGCTAGTGGAGGAGAGTTAATTCATGTTTTGACTGTGATATGTGTGTGCACATTTTCTCAAGTCTAAACAATTACGAAGTGAAGTTAACTATGATTGGCCACTTCGTTTCCAGTCTAGACTTCACAATATGAACAGGATTGTTTTAATAGAGATATTAAGGCCTGGAGATGAAGTGGCGTAATTGTGGTGTACTTAACATTTCTAACCAATTATGTTACTATAAATGGATTTAGAAGATAAATAAACAAATTAATAAACAAATAAATGTATTTGCTTTTCGTTGAGTACAACAGGGAAGACTCCCCAGATTTCGTTTCATTTTTTTTTTCTTTTCACAGTAAATATATTTATACTTTATTGATACGTTGTCTGATAGCTTCGATGTTGTTTTAAGAAAAAATGCATCTACAATTTTATAAAAACGGGAACATTTTGGTTCTCAAAATTTTATGAGATTTTATTTGAAAAGTTTTTTTATATATATGATATTCTTTTCCAACACATCTTTGGTTTGTAAATGTCGCTGTTGTTGATTTTTTTGGGTTTTTTTTTAAATAATGAATCGAGTTTTTTATTAAGAAATTTTCTCAGAAATTTCAAATCATCGAAAACATTTTCCTTGTACTGACGAAAATTTTATTATTTTGTGTTTGTTATTAAAATCAAGAACTCCGAACGTAACAATACTGCAACTTGAGAAAATAATATACAACACTGTGTCTTCAAAAATTCTGTCTATTTTTATCCCATCACGAAAAAAGGAGCTGGTAAAAAAATTGTCAAGATAAAAACAAAGAAAAATTAGTAGTATTGAATTTCATGAGGAAATAATTAAAGTTTTAAGATGTGTAAGAATAAATTAATTGTTGCAAATGTTTTACAAATCTCTTTTAATGAATGCACACTAATTGAAATCGCTCCGTCATTGATGATCAAATCGTTTGGAACTATCAACATCTCCCAATCATTCATTTCGTGTTGACATCTACCAGCTGGCCCTTATAAAAGTTTTACGTCGCCTGTATAATTCATCAATAACGTCGTTACTTGGTTTCAGCAACTGTCTCTTTGACACACCCAACCATTCGCCATTTACCAGAAAAACCTGCTGGTCACTCTATAATGTGGATTGATAAAGGATGAAAAATATACTTTGTTATACATATCAACCAGCAGACAAGACGTTTTTTTTTATATTATTGAAACATAGAGACATCAAACAATTGCTGTACCAACCTAAAGAAAGAAAATCGTTTTCACTTTCCACTTCAGTTTCCCCATTGGAGTTTGAAACCATTATCACTTTCTTACTAACGGAAACAAATAACTGTGATAAAGAATCAACTGCTTTCACTCTTAACTTTTGACCTTTGCACCTACAATCTGTAGGATCTGTCAAATGTTTTCTTTGTATACTTTTCATTGTGTTATATATTTGTTCATGTTTTGTTTTTTATAAGAAACTGTTTTCTTAATTTTCCCAGATTTTACTTGACATAGGATTTGGTGCACTACTTTGCATTTAGAGCTGTTTTTTCCAACGCCAGAATATTAAAACTGGGTTATATATAAAGGGACGTACAGGTTAAAACTATAGAACAAAATATGAGTAAGTAACAAAAGTATTTAAATAAAACTTTTACAAACTTTAAAAAATTACAAAGAGCTCTAACATGGAGAGAGCTTAAGTGTAGTAATGGTAATTTAATAAGAATGAAATGACAATAAAAAAATAACAATAAAAAAGACGTTAATTTGAGGCGATTATGCAATTTGCTAAGTTATATTGTATATAGCCACACTTCAACTCATGTTTTATGAAGGACTTTTAAATATTAGAATGAAATAAGAATAATAACATTTCGTAACAGTTGTCAATGATTTAAAGACCGCGCCAATAAAACACAGACTGCGGACCCCAATAGTTTATCAGTTGTGATACACTCACTTTGAATGAATTGCTCTCAAATAATCGTTTATTAGAGTAATGTTGTTGTTTTTTAACTTTTATTTGTCTGTTTAATAAGCAAGTGATATTTTAAGTAATAAAAATTCTGTATCATGCTTCTTATACACGAAACTCGAATCACTACCTGGTGATAACCTAAGAAAACGCCAGCTCCATTCACAAACCTGTCAGAGATGAATCCATTCAGTTATTCATAAAAAAATCTCCCAAAGGGTTGTAACGAAAGAACATGAGCGGGTTAAAAAGGAAGCAAAAATATTTTTTGGTTATACATAAGTTTAAGGAAATACGAAAAAGTTCCCTATGAAGGATGCCTTATGCTTTTACAACTTTGACGACTAATTTGAATATTTTCTACTGAATTTAAAATTTTCTGTTACAAAAGATCTTGAAATTTTGGGATCTTTTTACATTTGTTACCGTTTGTAGAGTGCATACGTTGGTTTGTAGTATGATTTGAATTAAAAAAAAAGACGACTGACATATTTCTGGTACTGGCCTTTATGTCACGAGGTGACGAAGGTCTTTAAAATAAAACGCACTTAAGAACGAGCGTGTAGCGGTCTGTAAAATTGTCACATTCCTTCTCTTAATGACACAAAATTATATTTAATATATAATCTTTACTTTTGTGTTTATTTAAGTATCTAAAAAACACAGAAGCTGTTATGAGATGCGTTACTTGAAAATTTGATACTGATATTATGGTAAAGAAAAAATCGATTTTTTTTTTCTTTCATTTTTTATCGATGGTTTCTTCTCTCCATGTTTTAATATATTTATCATATAAATGTATACTCAAATCTTTCTCTCTATTTTTCTTTCTTTTTTTTTTCTTTTAAAAGTTTATCAATATTTTTATTTTTGATTTCTTTTATTTTTTTGTCTTTGTTTTCGAATGAATAAAGGTCCATCGCGTTTTAAGATCTATGACATCGACATAGCTACAAGGAAAATTATAAAATCCTTTTAAGAATTAGAAATCTTTGTTTGGTATCGTGGTTTCATCTTTTTATTTTCTGACAGTAATAGAACTATTTTTGGGGTACGTAGAGTAATGTTCTTTTTATTTTGGTAAATTTCTCCTTATCTCCTTATTACACAATTTATGAACGATGTCGAAGAAGTTAAGCCGTTCAGCTGGTAAAGTATTAATCGCTAGCGCGGAAATCCGTTTTCTATTAAATGCATCATCTGATAGACTAGTGATGAAATGAGAAGATTTTGTTCCCTTTTTGCTAAAATAAAACTTGAGCGCCAAAGGATCTTAGTTTTACTCATCCAAACTTTTATTTAATGTTTTTTATGTTGTATATAAGTTGGAGTCCACGAGAAAAGACATTTGTCTTGTTTGTTCTGAAAACTTAAAACGAAAGTTCCAGTCGTACAGAGACGTCAAAACACGCATCAATCAATCAATCAATCAATCAATTAATATTGCATACCACAAACAATCTGAAGTGTGTTGGTTGACAACCTCGTCACCACTCTCTTTTTTTCGGCTTAATTATTTGTCCTTATGAAACATAATTTTCTCTTTCTTTGCGGGGTGAATTATCTAAACTGATACAGGAAATGAATTTTAACGAAATTAAAAGAAGATTGAATCAAGTATCGAAAACAAATAAAAAAACACATCAATTATAAACATTTAGTTAGAGAAATTTATGGCGAGCGTTCCATAGGAATCTTTATTTATGCTAAATTTTTACGATTCAATTTCTTTAAAATAATATTGACTAAAAATCAAAATTAATCAGAATTCAAAAAATTAATCAGAAAAAATGGAACACAGAATCTTTTTTTGGCAAATTTTGTTACAAAGATATTGACAAGGAAAATGTTTGTTAGTCAAAGAAGGGCAAGATGTTGTTGACGTTCTAACTTGAAAAGAAGGAATGATTTCGACATCGAAAATACCAAGCAATCCATAATACTTCATGGCATAAAGAGATTCTTGTAACAATTTGTTGTTTTTTTTATTAATTCAGTGTTTATTTTATCTATTTTTATATTGTTGTTGTTGTTGTTTTATCCATAACAATAATAATAAAAAGAAAGTTGGAAAAAGAAAACCATTCTTGCTAGTAATCAAGGTTATAATTTTTGATTCATGACATTTAAGAATTATTAATTGAAATTGTTGAAATATTTTGTAATTGACGCAAAAACATTGTCTTGGATCAGAAAAGGATCTAAAGTGTTTATCGTATTAGCAACTTTTATATTTCTCTTCCTTATTCTTTGATTTGTTAATCATTTTGTTCAATATTTCCACATCAATACACTCTACAATTTTGGACATAATATTTTGAGAAATAGTCCGTGTAGTCACAAAATTAAAGAGCGGAAGTTTCATTCCATGTCCAGAATAAAATGTTATTTCTAAGTGCATTCAAGGCTTATTCTGCAGATTTTGGACTGAAAACTTTGATTAAGTTTTACTTGCTGATATCACTTTAAAGTCAAAGCAAAGTCGTATAGTATCTGTATTCTCGATAAACATCTAGAACGCGTCATTGATTTATTTATTTATTTGTTAGTTTATTGATTTTGTTGTTTTATTTTGAAATTATCTTCTTGTTTATCTTGTTATTTCTATACTTAAGTTTCCATTGTTCTCTGACATTTTTTAAAATATTGTTTTGTTTAGAACGTTTTAAAGTCTTATTTTTTTATAAAATATATATTCATTTATGCGTGTAAGAGCAAGTTCTCCAACGCAGATCCACTAATTTAATTTTTATTTGAAATAAAACAAACAAATCAGGCAAGATGTTTCTAAAACTATATAATTGACATGAAAAAATGAAACAAGGACGCTAAAACATAAGGTTTTTTTGGAATTCCTTTAAAAACAGCCATATGTTGTTGATTGTCATTAGAGAGGTCTGGAGACTATACTATTGTTCTTTCGAATGTTCCATAAAACAGAAACACAAAAGAAGAATACCATCATTGCTGAATCAAAATTGAAATGAATATTTCTTGTTTTTTTTTTTTACTTTTTTTTTTCGTTCTCAAAACAATATTTTGAGGAACAATTTTTAGGAACCAAGGAAAATCAAATGGACTAAAAGCAACGAAATACAAAAAGATATAACGACTTTCAAAATCATAAAATAAAATGCAAGAGACATACTGGCATCTCCCTGCAGGAGAGCTGCAACAAGTGAAGTGATTTATTGACTGTGTTATTTTTTTTTCTTTTTAAGTTCATTTAAGCTTTGTTTTTTCAACACAAGTAGTTTTAAAAAACATATTTAGTCTCTCTATATTTTTGTTCTCTATTTTTTTTTAAAAAAAAGTTATATCAAACACTCTTGTTGTGTGGTGTGTTCATGAGTTTTTTTTAAAGATATACGTTTTCAAGTCGCAAAAAGGAGAAAGAAGAGAAAGATTAAAAAATGTATGCAATTACAAGTCAGTTTGTTTTTTGTTTATGTGCATAATTTACTGTATATCGAATCATTTAGAATTTTTTTAGTATATTCCATTATCGTGTACACACATCATATTTTTTTTCCTTTATATCTTTTCCTATATTTTGTATTTATTTATATAATTTTCTTTATTTCATTAGCGTTGTTATGAAAGCCCTGCATCTTTCAAAGGGCGCAAGTACTACTGAGTTAGGGCGCCACAATAACGTGCTATATTGTAAATGGGGGCGTGTAATGAATGATCAGTAATATTGCAATCTATTATTATCGATCGCTCATTTTCTATTTACTGAATCTATATACACGGAATTCTGACTCCTTTAAAAACTGCATAAAATTTAAAAATAGTAAGAAGTGAAGATGAAAATTTTTCAAAAATGGTTTAAGAAAATACAGCGTATTTTTGACTATAAATATCGGAAATGATGCAAAGCTTGAAATCGATTTGATTAGTAAAAAATTTGTTTTGATGTAAAACGAACATAAAATGGCTATATATTTATTTAGTTAGCTCTTTCAGTTGTTTGCTTTATCGGCGCCAAACGAAATATTAGTTATCCGATGGAATATTCCGATTTTTCAAATGTTTTGATCCGATATTATAGTTGCATTCATTTAATAAACTGACAACTTAGGGTTCAGTCCTCTTAATATTCTGTTATTTAGAGGAGTAGGTTTTTCCTTTTTTATAAATCTCCCAACCTCGAACCCAGGATCTCTTGCCTATTCGATACACCGACATACGGTTTTCGTATATCGAGAAGGCAAGATACCCTGGGTTCGAGGTTGCAATCTCCCGTTCATCCTATATACATAATATATAATATAATATATCTATTTTTTTTTCTCTTATTTTATATTTTTGTCTCTTTTCCTTTTCTTTATTTATCTCACTATTTTTGTGATTCACTTTGATTTTGTATCTTTCATAAATATTTCAGAACATACTAAATATTCTGTCCGTACATTTTATTAAAGAATAGAGATCTATTTTTTGATGTTTGAAGTGTCTGGAATTTACCATGATGAGCTGAAACATCATTGCACACAACTTCCTTAATGTACTATAACGACCAAGGTTATACCAATCAGAGGTAAGAACAAAGAACTGGTTCCACTATCCAGAGGAAGTGTGTCTATACAATATTGACCAACACTTAATTTTTGTATAAGTTTTTATTTTAATTTTTACATTTTTTTTTACTTAAAGTCAATTCATAAGTGCGTTCTTTATATTCCGTGCGTGACTTCATAGAAGTATTCTCCAAATTGACACGGCACAGCTATTATATTAAAAATTCAATAACGCCCCCTTATTCGATTTTAACACAAAAGAGGGGAAAAGAAGATAAAGGTGGCTGGAAGTTTTTGAAAGTTCTTACGATATATGTAACGCTATATGTAATTCAAAGAACAACAACAACAAGAAATGCGAGTTTATAGTCGGTATTAACATTATCATCATGAGAAGTGCCTGTGGTAGTTCGATTCGTTCATACAAATATGCATGAGAAAGACTTATCATAATCGTTGCACTAGACAAAGAGGTAGTTTATACGATCGAACTTTCGCCTTGTCTAATGTAAATCAATTGACCTGCGATTAGACACTGTCAATACTTTTGCTTAAGAATATAAGAGTTTTCATAAGTACAGGTCATTAAATTTACATAAGACAAGGCAAAAGTTCGAACGTATAAACTACACCAAACACTGTTAAAACGTGTTCAGAAGTTTTCAGAAATATAACATAAAAACAAACAAAAACAAAGAAAAAACAAAGAGTTTCATTTGGGGAAATCTTTTGTTTATTGTTTCTAAATTCATGTCGTAACAAAAGCACATTAATAAGCATAACATAACATAAACTAAATTCAGCCCTGTGTAATATTTTTTCCTTTTGCTCTCTTGAGAATAGTTTGTTAATTATATCTTGCCCGAAAAAAAATCAATACATTCGACAATTTTGCTGAAATAAAAATGAAGGTTTGATTTATTTCAGCATTATTTCATATTATTTTTTTTGAATCATCTGTTCTGCTTGAGTGAGTTCGTCGATTCAACTCTTTCTGCTGGTTATATATTTATCTCTTTATTTTACGCTTCGTCGAATTACTGGTGCAAAGTAATGAAAAAGAGAAAACGAATAAAAAACATTGAAAGCATTACAAGTAATTTCTCATAAACTTCGTTTGTTGATTACAAAATTCGCTAATTTTCTTCAAGAAATCGAATATAAGATAGAAGTTCTTATTGGTATTTTAAACTAAAGAAAGTAAGTTGGATGATTCATTATTTCATCGCGATGTTTGTATTAAGATCGTCTATTTTTTTTATTTTTTTGTATGTTTGGAATAAATAAGACTAATGGCGACATCTCAAAACAGAACTGAAAATGTGTTATCTTTTTTCAAAACAAATAAATAAAGTTGAAAAAGAAAAGACATAGAGTTATCATTTCAGATAGAAGAAATAGTTTTGTGACGTCACTGACTTGCTGTATGCGCATATTCTAAAATGGTAGACTTATTGCGAACTTGCACGATTTACCAAAATGTTCCAAATTGTCTTCATGCGCTACCAATCAAAGAGAACATTTTATTCAACACTAGTGATGTCAATGTATTTGTGCCTTGAGGTTCCACCCTACGTCCATGGTAAGTCAATCACAAGTAATATAGCAAATGGCTACCATGTAATCCTCGTCAGACAAGGAGAGCACCTAAAAACATCATCAACCGAAAAAGCAACCATTACATTAAGTAGTGATTCTTGACACATACATTATATTTTTAATTGTTCTTAGGGACATGCTGTGCTGTTTTACTGTGTTTATTTTCATGTTCTCTGCGAAGTGGTCAATGAAAAAATGTATTTTTAGTAATCATTATTAAAAAAAACTTTAAAAATACAATCCAGTAGTAGTAGTAGTAGGAGTAGTAGTAGTAGTAGTAGTAGTAGTAGTAGTATTTATTTCACATACATAGATTTTACAGTGGAGGAGACCATCAAAATAGTTTAAAAAACTAATCAAAGAAAATGGCCACCTAATAAGTATCACAATATAAACTACAAATTACAAACTTCAAATAGGGTTTCAGTAAAAAAAAACAAAAAAACAAAACCTTCTGGTCTATGTGACTAAATGGGTAGGGTACTGTTTTAGGAGAAATTTTCTACAAATTAGTTTAATCTTGCTGGGTTCTAAGTGAGACAAGGTCATGTAGAGAGTGCTGGTGTTGAAAAGAATTCCAGTTTAGAATAGAGTTTAGTCCAAATGAAGTAGTTCTCGTCATAGGCCTGATGAGTTGTTTCCGAGATACACTCCTTGTTGCATGATTTGATGGTTGGTAATTCAACTTGAAAATATTACAAATATCGATTGGAGAAATGTTATTGAGAATTTGATAAACTAAAAAGACATTTAAGAAATAGATAAGATCAGGAAAGCTAAGCATATTAAGATCGTAAAAAATAGGTTTGGTATGAGAGTTAAAGTTTGAAAAAGTAAGAATTCGGACAGCAGATTTTTGAAGACGGATAATTCTCTGAGCATTTGAGGACATTCCCCAGACTTGGCAGCCATATGACATATGGGAAGAGAAAAGTGAATGATATACTGTAACCTAATGAGGGGTCAACCACCTAACTCCAACCAATTTGTACCAAAAAAAGCAGTCACAAGTTTTTTTTATAGCTTTGGACAACAAAAGGGCTAACTGAGCAACAAAATGAATAAACAGGAAAAGAAAAAAAAACAGTAAATATGACACTATTAAGTTGGAATGAGAGATAGAGAAGGTGGCTCCCACACAAAGTCAAAATGGCTGTAAGGAGGAAACATGTGAGAAAAATAAATATTTGTATAATGCGTGTGTGAAGTAATTTGATTTTTTATGAGGCTGTATTACAGTGTGTTAAAAGAATACCTATCAATTTATTTCGTTGGGAAAATAATTTTGTGTGAGATTTGGTTAGTTAGTAAACTCAAGTCTTGTTTTTTTAGATACAGTTACTTTAAACTAAAATGGAAGTCCACAGTCCGGTGGATTACCATCAAAGAAGAAAGAACTATTATGACCGGCTTTCACTGAATGATGATGATGAACCTGTTACCTTACATCCTTTAATAATCGGAAAAGACTTAGTTGTCTGTATGCCTGAGGTAAACAGAGTACTCAGAAATGTCTACCAAGTGTTGTCACAAGCAAATTATTATCTATCCAAGCATGGTATTTCCTCAAGGCGTTACACTGGAGCACAACTTATCCGGATAAAGATGCTAGGAATACTTGGGCATGAAGCCAAAGTTTGTTCCTACATTTTACAAGGTGATGCAGAACATATATTTGATAACTTTGATGTTAGTGGTGATAGCAGAAAAAGTAATAGAATACGGTGGATGGAACCGGTTCTTCTCGACGAAAAGCCCATTGCTGATATTCCACGCAAAACAGCTTCACCGCATGGAATACCTCACAACAGCGGTCCTGTTGATGTCCATCAGTTCGAGCTTGGGGATGAAGTTATTATATGTGCTCCTGAGGTGCAAAAAGTGGTGCAGGCCAATTTTCATCAAGGGGCTACTGTTGGTTATTACTTCACTAAACTGGGTATTGTCCCTTACAAGTTCATTCACACGTATCATTTAGATAAGATTAAGGAGTTGCACATAATAAAACGGTCTGCAGTCCATTGCACTTACATTTCAAAGAAAGATGCCATAAGAGTGTTTGATGCATATGGGCTTGGTGGAAATAATTTAGACGAAAAGGTGAAATTCCTTGATGTAATTAAGCTTGATGAGGTGTCTAGCCCTTCCTGGAAATCATTAACAACAAAAGTGAAGTCTGAGGACTCACCAAGTATGGTTACTAGCCCCAAGGATTCATGCCTTTCACCAATTTCGGATTATTCAAGTCATAACAGCGTGCATGCAAGCGAAGAAGATGAGGAAA
The DNA here is from genome assembly GCA_027922465.2 of Turritopsis dohrnii. Lineage (NCBI taxonomy): Eukaryota > Metazoa > Cnidaria > Hydrozoa > Anthoathecata > Oceaniidae > Turritopsis > Turritopsis dohrnii. Next base: position 702,299 of record BQMF02000025.1, read on the forward strand.
GGGAGAGGTTTATAAAGTTTGAAGATATGACTGTACACGTCTTCATAGTGGAGAAGGAAGAGGTGGTATGCATGCCTGATATTCATAAAATTGTTCAAACAATTCATGGAAATTCCATTCAAGTTAACTATTACTTCAACAAACTGAAAGTTCAGAAGAGGAGATTTTGTTTCGCACACTTAAGAGAATTGAAAAGTCGTAATGTACTTCAAAACAATGCAACCTACTGCACCTACGTGCCAAAAAGTGATGCAGAAAAACTTTTCCAGATTTATTGCTTGGTAGATGATCCAAAACTGAAACAGATAAAATGGTCAGATCCGATAAATCTTGACTGTAAACCTAAATCAGAGTACATCCATGAAGAAAACAGTGAAGAAGGGTGTGGAGAAGAGATTACTATTCACACTTTCACTCTTGACAACACTGTTGTAATCACAGTGCCAGACGTGCACCGAATTGTGGACTTTTTAGATGAGCAAAGTGCATCATTAGACTATCATTTTCGTAAGCTAGGAATAGCAAAGTGTCGATTTACATATTCCCAGTTGCACCAGCTGCGAAGGCTAAATGTCATTAAGCGACCAACTGTATGTACATATATTACTCGTAGTGATGTTGACAGGCTACTTGGAATGTATGAAACTGAACGAAATAAAAGGAAGATTTTAAGTGTCAAATTTCTACCAGCTATTGCATTAGTGCCTGGTACAGCAGCACCTTTTAAAAGTAAGACTGAGAAAAATGCTGCTTTGGAGGAGTCAGCATTAGAGTCAAGCAAATCAAACCGACAGCCATTTAAAGTGCCAACTTCACCTGTTGATTCAAGTCCAAGTTTCGTTCGATCGTCCCAAGAAAACGACTTGATGAGTCCGAATTCGGCAGCTATTTCTCATTTACAAAATATCCATCCATCATTAGATTGCCCAATTGTCATACCAAATGGAGATTACGATCCGTTGAAGTTTTCCGAGACTGGTGGTATGAGAAATGGCAAGCGTTCACTTAGTGATGATGTAACTGGTTATCCATCAAAGTACCAAAGATGTGAGTGTTCATTCGTCATTGGGTTTTGTTATAATTCCAATTAAATATTGAGGCTTAAGATTACACGAATTAATGTTTTGTTTTGCTATATGATAGATGACCCCGATGTAACACAGCTGATGAATGATGTTAACAGAAAGGAAGACGAACTTAGATTATTAAATGGTGAGTAGCAGCCCAGTGGGCAAAATCATCAAAAAGTTACTGCGACGGAGAGCATTTTTATTGAAATTGCGTGTATGTTTATATAAAAATGCGCTCCTTTGCAGAGATTTTTTAACAAATGGGAGTGTCTTTATCTACTGAAAATCTTTTCCTAGCGACATCAAATTGATAATTGACAACAGACCAACTTTATACTTATTGATGATATATTGCAGTAAATCCTTTAATATTTCTTTTTAATTATTGAATTTCTCAGATGCCTACAGACGAGAAGTGAGCCAAGAACGAGACAAGCGAATAGCTATTGAGCTTGAACTAGAAGAAGTACTTCAGAAGCATCGTAAAGAAATGAGTGAAATGAAGGACAAGCTAAAATCTTGTGAAGCAAAAGTTTCAAAGCTACAAGGTTTAATTTTCACTTCTAAAGTTAACCTGTTAAAAACACATATATGCTGATTGATTCACCATTGACCAAGTTTCAATGAAACTAATTATCTGAGTTTAAAGTAGCTGAAAATTATTATAATTGACTATAATTGACAGGTTTTCGTCATTAATATAACCTTCATGGTTAACATAAGCTGTACTAAATTGTGTTTTCTTATGTCTCTTCAGAGGAACTTCAAAATGAGCGAACACATGAAAAGTTGGATAATGGCTTCAACTAAAAGGTATTGCAAGTTTATCTTGCTATTCTTAAGATGTTGGTGTGAATCCTAGCAGCCTAGTTGTTGCAAATATACCATATCATACTCACAAATGTGATGGTTTAATAACCTTTCATGAAACCAAACTGGGCAGTCTTTTAACACCACATCTTTGTTTTGGGAAACCTACTGCCCCACTGACGTTTACGGAACAATCTCAGTTGGCCTGTTTATTGAAATGCCCAACTTGCAAGTGTTTTAAAGTTGAATTCTCTTTAGATTCCTCGATGACGATTGATGGTTTTCCTGTTGTATGTATCTTTCCAATGAGCTGTTACTCATTGTTTTTGTAGAATATCTGGGGGATGGAGAAGGGGAATTAAATATTTTCTATCAAATAATTTGAGGACTTGGCCTCCACATAACCGTCTCCAAACCATCTGATCCTTCTGGACCATCTGTAAGCAGTTTTTTCTAACTCAACCACTTCTGGCCTCTGATGGTTTGGAGGTGTACTGTGTAGGCTGTATACTGTTGAATTAGTTCAAAGTATTCATTTTTTTTTTTTTTTTTTTTTACACACGAATTTGTAATGTACAGTATCATACGGAAACGCATTTTATCAAGAGTCTACCAGCCCAGTGACCAGGACTTCTGGTCTCCCTATCACAGATTAAATTGAATGAAGAAGTTCTGGGTACGAGGTTGAAGATCTTTACTTTCTTTCTGTTTACATTTATATGGACAACCACCAAGTCGTTCGTTCACTTTTTCAGTTCCAGTTTTCCGCTCCGTGACCACTCATGCATTCAGTTTTTTTGTTGGTTTTTTTTGTTCGCTTTTTCTGAATAGTTATTCTGAAGTTATTTATTCGCCAAAGTTCATCAATCAACAAGCAATTTATTCATGTTACGTCGTTTTCAATTATAGTTTTTATGACCAACTTTGTCTGTTATTTGGAAAAGAGAAATTTTTTACAGATATGAACCAACTTGCAATGATTTTTACTGTGGGTGAGTGCAGCCGATTTTGTACTAAACTCTCCACCATTGATGGCTTTTGCAGTTTCAAATATTTTAAGAATTTTTTAAAGAATTTTTTTTAAGGTTTTTTTATTTGAATGTTCTCTGTAAGAATTTTTTTCTTCCATTTTCTAAACTCGCTTAATGAAATAGCTTCAAAAAAATACACTGCGACAAAGTGTAGCTTTTATTGAAATAGTGTTTATATTTGTGTGCTTTTTTATGGAAATGTACTCCTCCGTGGTGGTTATTTAAAGAGTTACGAGTTAGAAATAATTAAAATTCAATCCAGTTTTTGTGTCGCTTTCCAAAGTACATGGATTGATATAATATTTCATCTCCTCCTTTTTGTTAGTATTTCAAGCTGTTCAATCCCTTTTACTATTATGTACCATAATTTTCCTTACCCATTTGCGAGGTCTGTATTTTCTTAACTCAAAACAGAGGAATCTCTGTGGGCAAAATCGTCACTCCAATGAAGAGCATTTTGATTGGAACAGTGTGTATATTTATAGAAATGCACTTCTTCGCAGTGATTTTCAAGCAAATTTGCCGGCTGGGATAGACATCTCCTTAATTTCGGTTTAAACAAATAAGTTAGGCCTCATTTTAGAGATAGGAACAAATATACTTACGAGGCAAAACTTGAGAACTGGGCATTTTCACGTTGTTTAAACAAAAACTCGGGAAGGGTCTGCAGAGGAAAAAAAAATAAGTATTTTTATTGATGTTTGGAAAAATTTTTATTGGGATAGTTGAATTAAAGAAAATCTTCATTCGATTTCTGTTGTCTTCATTTTGTCTTGAACAGCAGTTTTTGTTTGTTTGTTATACCTTATTACATGAAATGTGTAAAGCAAGTTATTAATGCGAATTTGAAGATTTCGCGTTAATAAACGTACCGTACGTACTGGATTTTGGCGACGGTTCGTGTTAATTTCTGATCTCGTAAATTTTTTGACCGTTAATTACTTGCTTTACACGTTTCATGTAATAAGGTAGTTTATCTAGATATTAATCGCTCAAATATCTACATATCTACTTCTAGTTAAAGTGGTTGTATGTAATAGCTGTAACAAACAGCGTTCGACAAACCCCACGTGAGTACTAAATACCTAGCCTACGTTCAATATACTAATAACACTACAGACCTGAAGACATATTGACAAGCAAAAGGAATGCAACTGAAATATCAGCAAACGAGCAGTCGATATCGACATTAAATCGCTTTATTTTTACAGATCTTTTGAAGTGGTTGAAAACTTTTCTGTATTTTACAAGGATTTTATAAGGTCAAACCAAGATGCAGGATGTGGTTAGGAGGGGTTTCTTTAAGGCGGAGGGATTTTAAATTTATTTTCAATGAGTTCAAGTTTACTTTTAAACGTGGAAGTAAACTACTTGTACACGTTGACTTAGATTTTTAGGATTTCAAGCTTGACTGGGAAATTCATCCATATCCGAAATATTCCTGCAAGCCTGTTTTTTTGTTTACAGTTAAGTTCCTTAAGCTTAGTTTGGTTAATTGGCCTTACTATAGTGCAATATTATACTATAGTGCAATATTTTGCAGAAATGAAAAATATAACAGTTTATTGCAGGTTTTAATTTGACATTGTTTTGCTGTACGAGATATTCTAAGGTTTTTAAATATCTCCTTTGATAATAACGTTTATCTGATGCCAAGAGTATGGTCAACATGTTATCGTTATAATAATACGGTGGAAACACTTACAGAAGTATTTGAACAAATGAGACCAACCCTGAACCTTACCCTCACTAACCCAAACACATTCCACAAGGTTCACAACGTCAGATTGTACTGCTAAAGGCAGTTTTTATTTTATGGGAGCAAAATTATACAACTCTCTCCCAAAATCGACCAGAGAGGCCGATACTGGCTTCAAAGAGCAGGTGAAACTGTTTTTTAAATAGTTTCCTTATATCCTTCTATCTTTTCCGCTCACTGCAAACTATTTTAATGCCAGTTTCAGCTGCTCTTTTCATTGATTTTATTGTTTTTTAATTGAACATATATATATATAAATAAACTAATAATTTTTACTTTTTCTCTCAATCTTTTTTCTTTTTTCAAGGACACATATTGATAACAGATGTATTTCTGAAATGTATATATCCTTGTAAAATATTCGAATAATAATAATAATAATAATATGATTGTTGGTCAGACGAACATATGTTGCCTAAGGTTGCATTAGAAGAACTACAAGAAATTTGATAAAGTTTTTTCTTTTGAACTCATTAGTGTTGGTAGTTGGTAGCAATGCAATAGTTTCGATAGCATGTAAGCGACACACGATGGTGATGGCTTCTAAAACAACCGTTTTATTTATTTAGAGAATGTTCATTACATGTGGACCACTTTTCAATATGCTCTATGTTCACAATATCAAAGAGCAATTTCATATTTTTGCATGAAAAAAAAGAAGTTCAAAATATTAGATGCTAGGTGCGCCGGTCATTTACATAGTAAGAAGAGTAATGGGGTAATGGACAACCTCGAACCCAGGGTCTCTTGCTTTTTCGATATACGGACGGCAGGGCATTTCTGTATATCGAAACATAGAAAGGTTGGTGAGACTATGGTTTAAGAGATTCTTTTTGTTTCAAACGAAAACATCATTAATTGCGTAAGTGTTTCAGTTTTGGTAGAAGAATCCTACCTATTAAACGCCTTCGAAAATTTAAATGAAGACTCCTTAGTGTTTAAAAGTTATTGTTAAAACCATCACAGAGAACACTTACTTAATATTGAGTGGTCGTTGTGGAATGCCCATGGCCCATCTCAGCTTGTCTGTGCCTGCCTTGATTGGTCATACTTTATCGTTGTTCAACTCTTCATCTTAAAGCAATGATCGAACAAATGTAGTGTGAATTATTCTGATCTGCCTCCTTTATTCAAGAACTTTACGCGCCAGTGTCAGGGTTATTCTCATAGATGAAGTTCAGGTTTTTAAAGAATAATAATGAGGACCCGACTCTCGGGCCCCTCGGAGTTTTATGTGGTAACAGGGACGACCAAGCTGCACTTTATCTAGAGAACTTCGCGAACTATGCAAGATATGTGGTCACATGACGTTTTCCCTAAATTTTAGTCTCACCGTTAATGTTAAGGAATCCGAAAAAATAATAGTTTTTCTTCACCAATTGAGTTTTATATTTTTCGGATTGAGTTATGGGTGTTCAGCAGGAAATACCTTATCAGGGAAAAAAGACGGGGAAAAGTGACCAATTTTTTTTAGGGGGGTGACTAAAATTTTCCCTGACCAAATTTTTCCCCGACTTTTCTGCATGCGACCAAAAATTTTCCCCGATTTTCTGCACCCGACCAAAAACTTTACCCCACTTTTTTTCCCCGGTAAGGTATAGAATAACTCAGACGTTATTGTAATATTTATATATTTATATTGAAAATAATTAGTCGGAGAAAAGTGACTAATTTCAAAAATTGGTCGGGGAAAAGTGTCTAAAATTTCCTTTTAGGTCACTAAAATTTTCCCCGACACCAAAATTTTCCCCGACTAAATTTTTTACTGACTTTTTTTTCCCCGATAAAGTAACTGGTTTATGGGAACAACTAAATATTTTTATTGTTGTTACACAATTGATATTTGATGACAATTTTCCTGTAAGATGATGACTAAAATCCCAACCTCATACTCTGGGTACAAAGTTGCTAAAACCCTAAATATCTAGACTTTTCTATAAATAACTCGTTGCAACCTTGAGCTTTTAAAATTACTGTAAATTCTCTGTAGTTCGAACATGGAAGGGATTGAATAAATAGTTCGATTATGTGGAGAGTTCGAATTATGGAGGTCCGAATTAGAAAGATTTGTATTTCCAAAGTATTACATTGGCGTTTTTTATCAGTGCCCTCAAAAGATTGATTTCCATTAGTGCAATTTTCGCAGGTGGGTAGCTGAAATTCGATTTTCGTGAAAGCTCACAGACGAATTTCTACTTGTATATTTTTCTTCTCGAAAACAGATCGGATTTAGTCATGTGATTAGAAAAAGCGGAAATCCATTCCCAGCCTAACCCTAACTGATTTCCATGTCGGTTGAACGCTTAATGAGGCTAAAGGGAGATAGCATCCCAAATGATGCAAAAAATATCAAAAGAAATATGACGTCAAGGAGAAATCTTAAGGAAAAGCAAAAGAATGCTGGCACAAATCTTTATAATGGAAAGAGGAAAATAAGTAAAATTTCATTGGACCAGAGATATGTTAAAGCTTTAACATCTCCCTGATTGGATAAAGATTGGATAAAACTTAAAAACGGATAAAACTTAAAAACAATGCTAATTGTTGTTTTCTCCGATTATGAAGTTTAGTTCTCACTACATCACCGGCCAAATCCATGGTTGTTACTGCTGGGTTTTGTTGAAGATCGGGGTTATAGTCTATTTTTATGATTTACACATATCACAGCTTTCGCGTGTGTTATTAAGAGACTCTTGTTTTTCGAATCTCAGAAGAAAGCATATGGGAAAATCAATGAAATAATCAAACAAGGCTTTCGCAAACTATTTTAAGTTTTCTTCTAAGAGGAAAGTAAAGAAGCACAGTATATGTTGTTTCATTGTATTTGAACATTTGTCATTCGCAACCATAGCAACTATTTGCCTGCGTGATGGCTACTTCCGCGATAATTGTACTATGTTATAGCCTTGTGTTGGAATAATCGTGGTTTACCTTACAATAGTTTTTAGTGTAAGTTAAATCGGACTAACTTGTTGTTAATGCGGCCATGGAAATGTCAGAAAACGTAATATTTTCGTCACACAATAAAGATTGTCGAAAATCAACTGAATAGGATATGCCAACATGCTTTCTTTCGTGTTTATCGTCATCTGGGATGTTTTCACGTGATTTTGGTGATCCATTCAATGAATCCATACTGCGCAAAAAATATGTAAAATATAAAGTGAAGCTTTGTTGAAATTTTTTCCAAATCATAATATTCGACACCGGGGATTTTATTTCACTCAAAAAAATGTACAGTGGAATCTCTATAAAGCGGACACACCATAAAGCGGACATCTCCATAAGACGGACAGTAAACCCAGGAACGGATGTATTCCTGGTCAAACTCTCATAAGGAAATCCTTATAAAGCGGACAAATATAAAGCGGACATACCGTAGAGCGGACGGTTTTTTCAGGAACGAAATGGCATTTTCCCTTGAAAATACTCTCTCTAAAGCGGACAGGGCCAAAAAAAACACAGAATAGTCACTTTTATCTATATATTAATAGCCGATTCTCTGTCTGTTTGTCTGTTTGTTTGTTTGTTTGTAAGTCACGCAAAATGGTAGATTAAGTTGTGAGCGAAATTATTTCTTTTTTTGTGTGCGACGTGAGTTCGAAGCAAATACATTGCAACCCCAATCGAACGTGACTTTTTTTGGCTGATGAACTAATAGGAATAACGTTTTGCTTTTATTATTATGTCAGTTTTATATTCCATGTTGGCTTGGCTTTGAAAACAATACATCAACTAAAAACTAACTGATTAAACATTTTGGACAAAAAGCAGCAGTGGCAGAACGTGGCAGCATGTGCGGTTTGCCAGTGTATCCTAACGCTTTCCTGACTGTCTGAGACGGGTGAACTTTTTTCGAACAATCAAAATGTTTAAAAACCGATAGGTAAAAAAAAGAGAATCATGAAACAAAATATTTTTTTTTGCTTTTGTCTATGAAGTTAGATACATGACAAAATTCATCATTTGATTTTGATAAGTGAATCTTTCATTATAATGATTTAATACCTTTAATTTGATGAAATAAATCTTTCTTTTCTTTGTTTTAGAAATTTATATCTTCAATTTGAAGATCGAGATAACTGTGATAAGTGAGACATATTCACGCAAATTCAATGTTTCAATTCAATATTTCAATTTGAAGATCCGATAATTCGATATTCCAATTTGAAAGTCAAGATTTTTAAATCTGTCTATGAAAAAATAAATGGGAAATGTATTAGGTCTGCAAATGAAAAACATTAATAATCTGGTCTGTATTATTAAACTAAATTATTTGCACGCCGTTCGTATAAACATGGCAGCCGAAAAAGAAAGTAATACTGGAATGCTTGGAAATTTTGTCGAGGATGAGATAGACGAGAATGAAAAAAGTGCCTGAATTATATAGAAGAATCTCTAAGGATACTTGAAAGAGAGCGTCAGGAGGCTAGAAACTCAAACCACCATGAGGTCAACAGCTGCAAAATGGTGTTCATCATCAAGGTGGTAGTGGTGGTGGACATTCTTCGACTAATAATGCTGTATATCAGGAACTCCGACAGTCTTTTCCATGCTTTTCGAAAACCTCCCAGCCTATAGTCAATAAATAACTCTCTAGGACTTTGTCTTTGCATATTAAACGCCATCTTATCTTTAGCTAAAAAGCGCGAAAGAACGGGGAAAATACTGACCCGAAGTATTACATATGTGCTGGATTCAAAATTTCAGTATAGATTCTTCAATGACCTGTTTAAAACATACATTTGAAACTTTGAACCGGTAGAATGTGCTTACAAATTAACTCATTGAAATATTCAACTAATAATTTGAAGCAATGAAACGCCAAATTGAATTGTTCAATTGGCAAATACAAATATTGATCTATGAATTGAAGCAACAGATCTCAAAAAAGATGATAATTTTATGTTAAATTGAAAGATTCACTCGTCAAAATCAAATCACGGATTTTGTCATGTATCTAACTTCATATTTGTCTTAATAGTTGTCTTAATTTCTTTTAATCGATTTCTTTTAATTTATTTTAATCTGATCGAACGTTTTTTATTCAATTCATTCATTTAGCACGTGCATTTTTTTCTCCTCCCGTGTGATCTTTTTAAGAAGAGAAACCATTTTTTCACCTACTTCTGACAGCACCCATGTTAGAGCGCGTAAAACAAAAACTAAGGGGCTGATTACATGATCCCGGTTAGACGGGATGAAATTTCATCCCGCCTTGCCGAGATGAATTTCAACTCGGTGGGACGGGACAAAACTAACCCTTTGTGTTTTGAAGTTTTGACAAACTACGCATGCTCAAACCTCAAACTTGTCCCGGTTGACCGGGACGAAGCGATTACATGGGAAAATTTCATCCCGCCTAACCGAGATCCCGGCTCTTGATAGCCGAGATCTCGGATAGGCGGGATGAAAATTTTATCATGTAATCGCGATGGGAAATTTATGAAGATTTGACCAGGAAGCCAAGACCTCGGCAAGGCGGGATGAAATTTCATCCTGGCTAACCGGGATCATGTAATCAGCCCCTAACAATAAGTTGAAAAGTTTTTCTTTCTGCGTTTTGAGTGAATTGTTAAACTGATACTTGACTGGTTTAAAATCGTAAATAAAAACCACGTGAAGGTCACGTTCGGAATGCATTGTGTAAAGCAAGAAAGTCTACTGAAATTTTAAATGCGACTGCGACAATGAACGGCTGAGTTAAGAACATGCAAGATTTGAAACACCAGGAACGTATTTCTATTAACGTGCAAACGAGCTTTATTAAGCGACAAAGCCAGCAGCAAAGGAATTCTTATCGCTGGTGTTAAGTGCAATAATTTGGAGCAGGTGGTGATACAACGCAGGCTGAACATGGGCGGCGAGCGACGCCGCCTTGGCGGCTAGTTTATTTTATTTATTTCAAGCATTTATCTATTTTGTTTGAGAGCGCATCAGCACACTTCTCGACGTTCTTTTCCAGCCAATGCACTGCATTTTCTGGGCCTGCTGCCGTGTACTTTGCGGGAATTTCCAGACCATATATCCCCCGCCTCTGTTGATGCGCTTGCCAGGCACTTCAACGACAAATGAACATCTCGGTAGGCGTAAAAAGTTGAAAAAGAGTTTGCTAAAGTTTTTCGGAATGTGGCCCACGACTTTCTTCTGATGCATTATCGCAACTGCGTATTTGTCATGCTCGTTTTTTTCTGCTGCCGTCACTTCAAAGTCATCGTCTCCCACATTCGGCTTCCAAATATCCATGTAGGCATGGTATCCACGTACATAAGAATTAAAACTGTAACTGCACGCTTTCATTACAACCACAGGGATTTCTTGATCGATATCTTTGAGAAGTATCTCATTTAGATTCTCGGCCCGAATTTGGTTGCTCATCTCAAGGAAAGTAGATGATAAAGACAAGCTAAGATTTCTGTTTCTTGTAAGGAAACCCTTAACTTGTTTACAGTAGTACCGTAAATCTCCGAATATAAGCCCTGGGCTTATATACAGGGGGGCTTATAATCGGGGGGGGGGGGGGGGGGGGGGGGGGTCGGGAACAACATTTGTGTTAACAACAACAATCATATATTTTGTATAGCGTTTAAAAACGTACAATATAAAATATTTTTCATTGTTCATTGTCATCATCATCAAGCTCGTACTCCCCATCTTCTAAGTCTTCTTCATCGTCGATTTCACTGTCACTAGATGCATCGTCTTCATCCTCACTTATCAGATGATACTCTTCTTCAGGTAACGGCATTGTGTACCCTTCCATACCCCGTATGTTTACTTTATCATTTTCGGATCCGTCAACGTTTGTGGTAATTCCACATTTTTTGAACGAACGAATAACCATCTCTTTGTCTTGCATTAGTTTTTCCCATGCAATCGCAACCCATTTTGTAGTTAGAATTCTCCGTTTGGACGCTGTGAGTTTTCCCTCAACATAATCGTTTAAATTCTCGTCAAGATGTTTTTCAAACTGTTCTCTAACGAGATTTTTAAATGGCTTATTCAGAACAACATCAAGCGGTTGCACACGGCTGGTGCACGCTGGTGGTACGTTAACGAGAACTGTGTTCTTTTTCTGCAATAGTCGCTTGACTTCATCGGTTTGTTGGGCCTTGTGCACATCTGCAACCAATAGTTTCCCGCTTGAACCTGGCGTTGCCGAATTGGTGAAGATGTTACACCATTCATCACTTGTCCATTTCTTCATAATGACCAAAATGTTTTTCTACAACGTTTTTTGTGTATTTGATCAATGTATTAACCCATGGGCTTATATACGGGGGGGCTTATATATGGACCTACCTTTGCGTTAAGATTTTGGTGGGCCTATATTTGGGGGGGGGGGGGGGGAGGGGGGCTTATATTCGGAGATTTACTATGCGTCTTCGAAAGGATACCATAGCATTGCTCGATCATCAGTCAAAGCAAAATGGCGATGTCAAAGCATCAACTAGCTGGCGCACTTGAGAAGAAAACGTTGACTTTGCTAGAAAAAGTCAAGTTTTTGGACTATGCTGATGCAAATCAAAAGCTTGGTTGCAGAAAACTCGCTGAAGTGTTTAACATCGGGAAAACGGCAGCAGCAAATATTTTGAAAAACAAGAAAAAAATTCGTGAACTTTACGAAAACTTTCACGAAAAAAGCAGAAAAAGAAATCGTCCAGGGAAGTTTGAGGTTATTAATGACGTCCTCTACGAGTGGTACCAAAAATGCTGCTCCTCTGGGCTGTATCCGTCCGGTCCACTGCTCAAAGAAGAAGCCATGCAGATCAAAGACGCACTCCAGGATAGTGAACTTGATGGTTTTCATGCTTCCGATGGATGGCTTGACAAGTGGAAGTCGCATTATGCGATAAAGGAGAGGAGAATAGCTGGCGAAAGTGGCGACGTCTCGACAGAGACAGTGTCATCTTGGATTGAAAGGCTCCAAGAACTAACACGGGGATATTCGTTAGTAGACATATGGAATATGGACGAAACTGGCTGCTTTTTTAAAGCCCTTCCAGAAACGGGCTTAGTTCAGAAGAAAATCAGAGCAAATGGTGGAAAGAGGTCCAAACAGCGCTTTACTATTGCCTTTTTCGTTAATGCCGCAGGTGATAAAATTGATGAGCCAATTGTGATATGGAAAAGCAAGGTTCCTCGATGCTTCAAAAGCTTTAAGTGATACAACAAGACCCAAAAATGTTCATTATTTCTCCAACGAAAGTCTTGGATGACGTCGGAAGTATTTGAGGTCGTGTTATCACGTTTTAACAGAAAGCTCATCTTTGAAAACAGGAAGGTTATTTTATTCCTTGACAACGCGACATGCCACCCCGAGTCGATGGAAGGAAAGTTTTCCAACATCAAAATTGCATTTCTTCCGAAAAATACGACTTCGCGACTGCAGCCGTTAGATGCTGGCATTATTCAAAATTTCAAAGTAAAGTATAGAAAATCCTTAGGTATGTTCTCTCACGTATTGACGAGAAAACATCTGCAACCGACATCATCAAAGAAGTTAACATTTTTAAGGCCATCAGGTGGGTTCAACGTGATGGAAGGACGTATCCCCAACCACAGTAAAGCGTTGCTTTGAAAAGTGTGGCTTCCGAAAATCTGATGAGGAGTTGTTGGAAGAAAACGAAGAAGATCCGGAGTTTGCCGCGCTCCTCGAGCAGATTTGTCCAAATCTTTCTGTGCAAGATTACGTCAACTTTGATCAAGATGTACAAACCTCTGAGCCGTCATTTAAAACCGATAGTTTGGGATGGAGGCAGACCGCTCGAAATGAATGCATCAATAAAGTTACAAGTCCCGCTCCTGCGAGTGATGTCATTCTCTCTGACCCTCTTTTATGCAGTAGTGTTGTTCTTATGTACCAATGCATGACTAACTTTTCTAGTACTAAGGAAGTGTCCATAAATTTGTCCAAAAATAGATTTTAGAAGTTTTATTGGAACTTTCTATATAGCGGACACTTCCGTAAAGCGGACACTTTTTTCAGGAACGAATGGTGTCCGCTTTATAGAGATTCCACTGTATCATGAGTGTGCTGCTGACCTTCAGATCACTCTCAGTTGACAAAAATGTCGAGAGATCACTGCGACGAAGAGCATTTTCATTGAAATAGTGTGTATACTTCTCCGCAGTAGCTTTTCAACAAATTTGACTGGGGCTCTTGTTCAGGTGTACGTTTTTTTTTATAAGAAGAACCAGTTAAATCTTAACTTGAGGTTGACTGTTCTTACGTTTTGAGCGTTTTTCAACATGAATTGTTCTTGTTCTGTTTTAAGGTTTAAGAACACAGTTCATTTGTGAAACTTCCAGTAAAATTATAGAAATGATGGAAGAGGGGCGGGAGTGGAGCACCCTATCTTTTCAATTCAATTTTTCTATGTTGCAATACCATCAAAACACAGTTATGACTGCTAACTTCGTATTTATTGCCAGAAAGTCAGTCTTCCATTTTGTTCATCATCATTATCATCATATCCAACTGTTCGTGTTGCTGTTACACACAGTAGTATTCAATAACTAGCTGTTACGTTTTTTAAAAATCTGAACAAACCGATTAATTAGTCTAGTTGCAGCAACCTCGTCTTCAACGCTGCCAAGACAAAAACGGTCTTATTTAGCACACAACAACTGCTGAAATCTCGAAACCTGGACGATCGAAATCTCTATAAAGTTGAATCAAATGGAATAGAGATTGAGAGGAAAACCAATTACAATCTTGGCATCATCCTTGATCACAATTTATCATGGAACCTCCACATCAGCCAAGTCTTGTCGACGTCACATGCAGCACTGCGAACAATAGCGAGAATAAAACGTTTTACACCTTTTAAGGCCGACCTCCACTTGTGCGTACGTACGAACGTCTGTTCGGCGCCGCGCGGCCAATTAATTTGAATCTCCAGTTAAGAAAGAAACTCCAGGTGTTGAGTGTTCCTTTTTTTCGCAATGTTTATAATTTTTTGCAATGTTTGCATTTTTCTTGAAATTTGATTGACACACATGCTAGATGGCCGCGCGGCCGCCTGAAAAAGTAGAATCGAATCCTACTGTCAAGCGCACAAAATCTGGCCGTCGATGGCTAACAAAGTTGAGCATTAGTTGTCATTGAGCATGCGCAAATCTGGTCGCATACGTACGTACGGGCAAAATCGCACAAGTGGGGGTGAGCCTAATGTTAGAAAACAGCCAGCCGAAACATTAATTCTCAGTCGAGTTGACTATGGTAATGCAGTGTTTCACACTGCTCCATCCTACATGTAAAAACGCCTCCAGAAACTGTTGGTAGTGCAATGAATACCATTGATGCTGTGAACCTGCTTTGGCTACATGTTGTTGATCAATTGTCAAACTGGCATGGAAATCGATTAACTGCCCAGACTGGCCTAAATTCCTATCTATGGAATTGACCAAGGAAACTCGTACAAGAAGAGACCAGATGGGCAATATGATCAAGTGCTCAACAAATGTCCAAACGACGTTCGATTACACAGCAGCCAAAATATTCAATGATTTGCCAACTGAATGTCGATCTTGTCATAGATATGGAATGTTCTGCAAACTAACCAAAAAATGCTTTTTAGATAAAGCACTTGCCAGATGTCTTTCTGTCTCTCAGTTGCATTTCATTTTGTTTTCGGTTTAAATGGTTTCTTTTCTGTTCTTCATATTCTCTCGCTACAATATTTTAGAGCTAATTTGTCTCCGTATACATCGATAGGGCGACTACAATAGTAACTACAAGAATTCTCATCATACGCCTGTCTTCATTTTTCATTTTTGACCCTTGTCTTCTTAACCTTCTTGTTCTTGTTTCTGAAGTATATGTTTATTAGCAAGTATCATTCGCTATTCTAGTAGAATTAGCCAAATGTAAATCTTTGGAACTGAAATATTACCGTTATTATTATCATTAATATTTTCGATTCAAAACATATGGTTGGTTGTTAGCAGTTTGGGGAGTAAGAAGATAGTCTTTCTTCGCTTAATCCAGCTTAAGTTTTTTTATAATATGGCAAAAATAAATAAGTAAATAAATATATGTTTTGATTGATTTACTACTCGTACGTAAGTAGTTTACGGATTTCAGTTGGGTTTACGCTTATGTAAAGAAAACAAAGAATATCAATGTTGATGCTGATGTTGATGTTGATTTGGATTAATGATAATGGCAATGTTGCCTAGCAGCCGATGTAGGTCATTTTTTGAAGTAACAACACCGAGACCAAAAGAGTTTTAATTTTTTCTGACGCATGCGCATGGGTACAAAAAAGTAATTTTATGATTACTTATATCTAGCAATCGCGGACAGGAAACTCTTAAGAATTTCTTTCATGTAAACATAGTCATATGACTATAGTTTTTTAAACCAAAAATAAGGCACAAAAGTTGGCCCGTCGTCAATTGATCTCCAGCAGGCAGTGTGGAGGAGAGACGCACTATGAAGTATGAATGGAGGAAAACTAATCCGATCATTGATCTTCCGCTATTTGATGTTAGAAAAACACGAATTCAAGTAAACAACAAAACAAATCCGTAAAGACCAAAGGAAGGGTTTTATTGGTTATACAAGCAGCATCAACACCCCATTGCTGCAAAGGTAGCTTTTTGAACTTACTAACTTCTGTTTGTTTTTAGACTAAATACGAATATACGAGATATCTGAATACGAGTAAAAGCCAAGTGTTCAAATGTTGTTCATTGAAAAAACTAGCTAGGAACCGGGGGGAGGGGAAAATGTCTCTGTATCATAATGTGCACTGTGTTCTGATAGTTGTTTAAGACTATTCATACACCCTCTCTAAAAACAAGTTCACAGACAGGAGCTACTACTAGCCCTTTAAGTCTAATATACATATCATATATGTGATTAATCATATTACATTATGATGATTTGTAATATGTGACTAATAATCAGACTGTAGCTAGCTATTTTATAATAGAAAAGCATATGATTTTTAGTCTCTTTATCCTATGAAGAATCGTATATGATTTTTAAGAAGTTAGGCAGTGGTCTACTTTCTATGATTAATCATGACGTTTCCAAGAATCGGATTCCTTTTTCGAAATTCTTAGCCCCCTTTGTTAATTTTTGTGGAAGTTGTGTATAAAATCTATGGCTCGTTCTAGGTTGCAACCAAGGTTTTACCCACTCTCCCCTTTGTTTTTTTATCCTGTTTGCTTTACCATCGTCACAGAATACAGCAATAATTACTGCTATAGCTGCATAGTTTCCATTTCTTCACCAGAATCCATTTTTTTTGTTTTCTTATTTTTTGCTGACAACTTTCTATTTATATTCATAATGTATTTTTCATTAAGTATTTTGTTATCAAGGCCATATTTTGCATGCATTCCCTTCAAAGTTTCTTACACCATGTATATATAGATCTTTTACCAGTAGCTACAATGCAGTCACTACTTATTATGAATTCAAAATGGGTAGAGAGTAATGTTTTTATGACATTATTATAATGACATGACATGATCCTCTCCCTGTGATCCTTTATGACTGGAGAGATAGAGAATATATTTTTTTCACTTTGTATCTTTTAGATCCGACATTGCAATTAGTAACTTATATTTATGGACTGAAGTAAATGGTTGCATGCCTTTCTAAATGGGTATCTCAAAGGACCTATGAATAAAATTTTTTTTTGTAAAAATGATCAAATTGCAAGTGTAAACACAAGATGTACACATACTGTAATATAATAAGTGACAATGGAATATAGTATTGGTAAAAATATTATGAACTTGTAAATTAAACTCCTCAACCACTCAGTTAGGGAGTCGTTTCATTCTTTTATATTAAGTATGCATATTCATTTTGTAGATTAAGATTAGAAGTGATCAAATCTCAAATCCATTTTTTCCTGTATGATATTTTTCCTTTAATAAAGTTTTATATTAACAGGACCTTATGACTTTTTCAAGTTTTTGATTGAATCTTGTTAACACTGTCATGCAAATAAAAAGAAAATAAAAGGAAAATAATTGATGCATTTTTCTAGTAACCATGGTTACCAATGTTAGAATGCATCTAACAGGTTGTACCTTGTACGAGTGTGGTTTTGGAAATTGTTTGATTTTAATTTCTCAAATTCATTACTATTATACTTAGTTTTATATTTTCTTTTCTCAGTTCTTCAATAACATTTCCAGAGAACATTGAAGAGTTCAAATGTTCCATAAAATATTCAGAAGTCTTTAGTGTCTACTTACAGGTTCTAACTTATATAAATGAATTTTTAAAACTATTTTGCATTGTTAACATCAATCATTTTGAGTAAATTTGGACCAAAGTTAATTAATTTTAAAAAAAATCATTTTCTTTCATTCATGATTATGCTAAGAAACATGCTAGCTTCCTTTAAAAAAGACATGTTGTTGAATTTAGATTTTCCTGGAGGTTATGTCTAAACAAAGCTTTATAAGGAATCTAATTAGAAATTTGGTAGCTTTTTATACATCACATAAGTTTTAAAGCCATCTCCGCCAATTCATCTGTCAAGCAGTGAATAATCAATCTGAGAATGTTTTTATTCAACTTGATTTAAAATTTAATTTGATATCTCTATTGTGAAAGATGTACAGTTTCTTATTAGGGTGATTTATTAATAATGCATGATATTTTGAGAAATCTCCTTAATCTTTCAAATAGGACATGTATTCCTCTTAATGTTATTGATCCTGTGCTCATATACATACTATAAAAGCATTTTGTTTCCCATATATACACAAAGGACAAACTCTATAACATCAAAGACAGTATTCTTTGCTTTTTTCTTTATTTTCCTTTCACTTCATTGATTTTCTTTTTCGAATTCATATGTTATATTTTTGTATTTTGCTAAATATCAGCTGCTTTGAATAATTCTAAACAGAACAAAAAATTAAGTCAGAAGAATATCAGTCACGAAATCCTTTTCTTATATGTTTTGTTTTGTGTAAATAAAACTTCAATGAAAGCGAATTGACAAGGATTTGATGCCTCAAGATTTTATGATGTTTTCTGTTATGATTATGATTTTTCTTTGGAAGGGAAAGCAATTGATGGATGTGATGTAATGGATGTGATTGGTTTTCAAGCTTGTTTTAGTTTCTTCATTATTTATATAAAGTGTGTTTTTTAAACTGAAATTGGTGAAGAAAGTAGCCATTTAGCAAGGAGTGCCAAGGTATTCCTTCTGTGCATGTTTATTAAACAGATGGTTAATCTTAAAACGTGGAAAGTCTTTTATTTGAATAAAAGACATGACAGACCTTGATATGTTGAAAATCACTGCAATGGAGTACACTTCTATAGAAATATACACAGTATTTCAATGGAAATGCTCTTTGTTGTAGTGACTTAATTATGACTTTGCCCACTGGGATGTGTCTGTATTCTACTATTTATTCAGTTGTATCAGTTGATTTGTTTTTTGTACACTGTATGAAAATCATCTATAACTTATTATTGGTCTCGTATCACCCAGGATTTGTTAATTTCCTGAGATTTCCTCCAACTCAAATTATTTGGTGCTGAACTGCTTATAAGAAGAGGTTTCCATGAATTTAAAAAACAAAAAACAAAATGAAATTAAAAATTAGATTGATTCTGTCTAGACTACCTGAAAAATTGAAAAACACTTTGTTTCAGGTAAATTATTAATAGCTCTGGTCTGTTGCTCAACAGGATTGAGTTAAAGATGTTTTGATGCTTTGGAAATGCTTTGAATTTTGTCAAAATTACGTGCACATAGAAATCAATTGAGGTTCAGTTGCTGAAGATGTCTAAATTATTGCGGATGATTCCCTGGTTCTCATCTGATCAGAAGAATGCAGGTATGTGAATTGTTATTAATGCTTATTTTATCAGTCTAGGTGATGAGACAGAGACGAAATTTAGTCCAACACAGCTATTAGATATTTTACGTAAAAAATGGGTGGATATTGATCTGGACTCTTTTTCTTATATCTAGAGCAATCAGATCGAAAAGTTGCTGCAAATGATCCAGTGTTTAATTTGCAGTTCAAATACAAGGTTTGCTGTTTAATTTCAAAACTTTATTTGTGGTTAAAGGAAAAGTGAGGCAACTTTTTGTTATCGATATGATGAGTATCACATAGATATAAATTTCACAAGAAATGGATGAGGCTGAGGGGGCTTGGAGCTCGAATAACGCAGGGAAAAGTCAAATTCGTTCGATAATTTTTTTCTTGTTTGGAGTTTATTTTTTATTAAAATTAGTGTGATAGACCAAAGGAGAAATTATTTAGCTTTCAGAAAATGTATATCTGAGATATTTCATAAAAAGATGTGTTTAGAGGTTAGAGACTATCATTAAGGTTGATAGTACTTATAAATTCTGACAAAAAAGGTGATAAAAGTGATAAATGTTTTACATTTCTGTATTTTTAGGGTAACTACGTAAAGACCTCCAAGTATAACTTTCTGACCTTTCTTCCGTTAAACTTACTGCTGCAGTTTCGAAAAATAGCAAATCTGTATTTTTTACTACAGATTGTTATTATGGTAAGTATAATATTGAACAGCTTTTGAGAAGGAAAAAAATTCTGTTTTTTATCCAATGTCTTGCTTTATGTTTCAACTTTTTTTTTCAGTCTATTAAGGAAATTTCATCATTAAATCCAGCTTCAACAGCAGTGCCATTAGCAATTGTGTTGCTTTTTACCATGTTTAAAGATGGTTACGATGATTATGGCCGGCACAAAAGTGATGCTAAGCTAAACAATCAAAAAGTACATGTTTTAAACTGTGATGGCAAATTCGAAGTACGGGTATGGCAAAAAGTTGAAACTGGCGATATCATTAAAATCTGTGATGATGAACCTGTTGCGGTAGGTGCATGAAAACATATTTTATAGAAGCAGTTTGTTCTGTTTGGTTCTATGTTGTCATTTATACAATTTATCATATTGGTTTGTGAGTAGAAGAGTAACTGGAAGTGACTGTATCGAAGGTGAAAAATGTAAAATACTGTTCATAGGCTGATATCCTATTACTTTCTACAAGTGAAGAAAATGGTGTATGTTTCATTGAAACTGCTGAACTAGATGGGTAAAGTAAAATTTGAATAATTTACAATTTTTTTTGACAGAAATAGAAATTCATGCCGCTTTTACTAGCTATTAGTCTTCTTCAACTCAGAATTTTGTGTGTAAGGGGCTGTTAGCTAAGTTTGTAAGAGCACAAGATATACATCCTGATAAAATCTTAAGCCAGTTATACCATCTGTTAATCTTTTACTAGTTTTTGTATTTTCTTCACTTTCGATTAACTTTTTACATATCACTTTGTAATAGTGAAACAAACTTAAAAGTTCGTAACGCATTAGTAGAGACAGATGAAGTGTTAGAAGATGAAAAAGAACTTAGCTCATTTAAAGGTAAGCAGTTTTGTGTAATTTTAGAGTCTTTAGAATTTTCAACTTTTTTATCTTCCTTAAATGCAAATGTAAACTACAGAACTGTTGCAAACTGTTTCGTGCAAAATCACATGACCTGGCCACAAATTGTGACGATGATTCAATGTATTTAGAAAAAAAGATTAAAATGATTTTTCAGCTTTATTTCTGGGCAGTTGACTCTTACCATGACATTTTTCATCAGCCAATCAGATTGCAGAAGAAATGTTTTGCCTAGTGGAGATCCGGCTTTAGATTAATAAAAGATATAAAAAATAAAAAATATTCTAGTATATGTATAATATTGGAATAATTAAATTTTCTTTGTTTTCTTCTGGATGTTTTTGTTTCTGAACATTAGGTGTGGTTACCTGTGAGCTACCCAACAATGTGTTAGACAAATTCCAAGGTAACTTAGATTGGAAAGACAATAAATATTCACTTGACAACAATAACGTGGTTTTAAGGGTGAGTAGATGTACTATGTTTCATAGGTTCTTTACAGGCTTAAATCCTGGAACTCAAAGTTTAAAGTTATAAACAGATCCTTTATAGCCTGTTGTTCTTCATGCATCTTTAGACTACAAAATGTTTTTCAGATCCAAATCATCAATGAAAAAATTTGTACTCTTGTCCAATTGCACAAGTATTTTAGGTACAGATGACCAACTATTTATGCCTAATTCCAATGTTGTGTTCACCGCACTGTGTCTCATATAGCTAGTGTCTGTATATGTTCCAGTGAATGTTACTTTTGTCGTTAGGCGATTGAAGGATTCATTGGAAACAGTGGTTGTTAGTCAAAATTATGTGCGAAAAACAAACAGAAAACGCTTTAAGAAATTTAAAATAATTCTTTGGCACAAATAACAACTCTCTTTAGAAATATTTGACTAGAATGTTAAAATGTTTTTTTCATGCAGGGCTGTGTTCTTCGTAACACCCAATGTGTTTATGGTCTGGTGATATTTGCTGGCCACGACAGCAAGCTGATGATGAACAGCGGTTGGTAGCTCATGTTTTATCTGCTTAGTGCCCCTTTCTAGTAGCATCCACGCAATTTCTGAAAATCAGTATCTTCCCTCTAATAAACACGGGGTAGCATTATTTCTACTAAGGAGTACTTGTTCATATAAGGGTTGCAAAATTGTGTGGCTTGTGACGGTCCTTCTTCAATAATTGTCCATCCCCTTTAGTATACAAAATAAGAGCAAAGGAATATAGAAGAAAAATGATTTTTGATTCTTTCTGTTTTTAAGGCCAAGGAGTGTTCAAAAGGTCAAAATTAGATAAAATGACCAATGATCTAGTGTTATGGGTGTGTATTGTTTTACTTTTGAAAACTGTTGGTGGAATATTGAATCTTTCTTTTTAATGTGATCAAACCATCACAACCTAGAATGAAATTGAAGTATTTTTTAATTTTAGTTTTTTAATTAATTGAAGTATCTTTCTTTAGATTGCATTAATGTTAGCTATTTTATGTACCTTTTTATCAATAATGTCATATGTCTGGGAGGATGACACTGGCAGGGTATAACAAGTTGATTTATGTTTTTGAAAAACCTTTTTTTTTCAACGCTAATTCAGACAAACCATATGGCCAAAATGACACGGGTCTGTTCCATCTCATAAAAGTGTCTGAACTTTTTTTTGTAGAAGTTTCAATTTATTCTGCCGTGGATATCACTATATGATAACAATCCTGGTCTGATTGCTTTGATCAACTGGCCGGGGTTCGTTATGGTCCTGAATACTCTTATACCAATCTCCTTATATATAAGGTAGGTGAAAAAAAACAACAAATTGGTACAAGTATGTTTTTGTGTGTATAAAGCATTCTTACTGAATCCTGTCCTACTCATGTTCACTTTATTCTCACTCCTGTCTCACAAATTTTAACATGTTTAATTTCTCGTTCAATCAAATTTCTTTTCCTCCTATTTATACTTTATTTATTTATTTTGCCAATACAATATACAAATCTCAGTTTTAATCACATAATATGCAATTATAATTTAGATGACTCTTAATTATTATAATGCTTGGAGCAAGCAGAAGGTCGTGTAATAAACAAGTAGTTTACTTTGAATATACAAACATGTAAACAAAATACCTATCTTATTCAACAACTATAACTACTACTACAACCAACTACACGTTTTTTTTTTATGACTGGGACTATATTTTCATTTAATTTGCTATATATCACCTTTTCTTTTACTCAAAACAATAGGAATTAAGAAAACAACTCAACTCTCACAAGCGCTTTCCATTAAACTGAAGCAGGTGAAAATCTAACTGATCTATTTAAAGTTAAGGCATTTTTGAGGGATTTTATAGTTATTCCTTGAATATCTAGTATTATATTTATTTTCGACAGTGTAAAATTGGTTACAGAAAATGGGAAATCAAATCACAGAATAATAAGAAAGTAATGCCATTTCGAAAAAATTATGAACAAATATATCGGATTCTCTGCCTATCAGGGAGTCAAAAAATAGAAAATAGAATGGTGAATGGTGAAAAAATGTATGGGACTTTCTGTGTATGGATATACCGTTACTGAGATCGTCCATTAAAGATTTTAATGGCATCATGCTGAAGCCCCTAAAATGTTGACACCAATTCATTTCAACATTATCACCATCATTCCTATGCTTCTCTAGATATTTGTACCAAATTGTCAAGTTTGATTGCAGTGCCTTCTTACTTCTTACTGCTATGTGGCCTTACGCATCCCTTATCACACAATGACTGTGAATTCTATGTAAAAATATGTGGAACTCTAAAATTAAAGTATAACAGCGATAGGAAAATGTGACTAATTTTGGGATTTTGTTTACTTTTCTAACTATTAAAAAGGAATTCAGAAGTCAGATTTTGCATATGGCGTGATTTTGATTTTTCGTTATTGAAAAATCTCAATGAGTTATGTTTACTTATTTTTCAGTGTAGAATTTATTCGCTTTGGACAAAGTAAATTGATAGATTGGGATTTGAACTTGTACCACCCAGAAACGGATGCACCGGCACAAGCTAGGTAATCAAGCAAACTTCTCTTACTTTTACTTGCCTTAATGTTTCTTTACTTGCAAAGTCACTGCGATTAAGTGCATTTTTATTGAAATAGTGTGTATATTTCTATAGAAATGCACTCCTTCACATTTTTAAACAAATTTGTCTGCTGGGTTGATGACTAATAATATTGGTCCTCTCTGAAAATCTGTTTGTCAACTGCACTTTCTTAAAATAGTTCAATGTGTTTTTATAATTTGTTTTTTTAGGAACACAACTCTTACTGAAGAGCTTGGACAGATTCAGTATATCTTTTCTGACAAGGTATGCAATCCATGTACTTTGCTCTTCTCGGTTCTAGTATTTTTACTAAGAACAAACCCAAAGCATACATCATAGACAGGGTGTTTAAAATTATAATTTTTACCTCCTGAATAACAAGCCAATTATTACAATACCTTTTCATGTAATGCTTTGGACCTCTTCACACCATTTTTAATTACTCTGCTGGTGTAAAAGTGTATTCACATGAATTGAAATAATTTCTGTAGGCCAATGATCCAGCCATTTACTGAATTATGGTGTGTTTCGGGCCTTCTTGATCATGTTTTCAAGCATTGGAAAAAAACAACATACTGATAAACAATTATCATGCGTTTTCACATGATTTTTTTTTTATTGTCATAATAAGATTTGTTTTAGTTTCTGATGCCTGTTTCCTTTAGACTGGAACTTTAACCCAGAACGTCATGATGTTTAAAGAATGTTCAATCAACGGACGTTTGTATGGTGAGAACAAGAGTGATGACTGACACTTCTTAAACACTAACCTTAGTTGATAAAATGTTTCTAAATATTGTGGCATGTTTTGCATATGCACAAAATATGCATGTAGATAGTATAGCATGAAAGTTTGTTTGAAAGGAATCATTTATGCTATTATTTAAATTAAATGAATAATTGAAAGAAAGAGGGCAGACCATTTGTGTGTTACTCCTGCATAATCAAAAACATTTTGATCCAGCGTTTTTGAATTTTATCAAGATAATGGCTGTTTTAACCAATATAACATCCATTTGCTGATATGAAAGTGTGATTATTTTGCAACAGGTCACCCTCCTGATGTTGTTGATTCGCCAACTAATGATTTGTCATCAGTGGAAGATGTGGTAATGTATTTCAAAGAACATCCTTTTTTTATCTTATCAAATTGTTCTCCCCATTTTGACATGGACAACCTCTTAATAATTCCAATCATGTTTTCATATTATTAGAACCTAGTTCCTGTTGATTTCATTTCTGGAAACAAGTACGCAGATCCAAATTTCAAGTTTTATGATAAAAAATTAAAAGAATCCATTGAAAATTGTGACCCGGTGAGTGTTGTCGTCAACCAGTATCATTTCTAATCTCCTGGTGTTAAAATCACCCAAAAGATGATTTGTTGAGTTTGAATGAAGACATAGATACTAGTTTTACATAATAGTTACGAAGTCTTGTCATTTTGTCATTTTGTTTTGTATTGTCTCAACTGTTGAGAGTTTGCATAGTACGTAATGAAAAATTTGAGAAATATGTTTTTCCACACAAAGAGCCTGTCTTCCTTGTTGTTAAAGGATACTGAAGAGTTCTTCACACTGCTGGCATTATGTCATACAGTAATGGTTGAACAGAAAGAACTAGTGGATGAAACAGGTAAAAGCTTTCATCTAGGGATTGGTCTGTATTTTTAAGTGATTTAGTGTGCGGTAAATCTCGAAGACTTTTTGAGTAATCAGATGTAATTTCTTAAAGGCTCTTTGCTTTGTTTTGTTTGAATGGAACGTAAGAATTTGTAAGTAGGAACCCACACAAGTTCAAGGGAATAACGAAATACTGATCACATTATAGATTATGTTCCTGGGAGTAGCGGAAGCAGTCGTAAGTGTTTCATAGTCATTCTGTTGTTATTGAAAGTTTTCTTCATTTCACTGTATCTTCATGTTTAATTTTAATTTTTCCTATGTGGTGGTCTGCTCTTCCAAACTAGTATTCAGTATAAATACTTCTTATTTCTCCTACCTTATTGATGTAATGCAATGTCTCCCATGAAAAAAGCCTGATACTGAGTCAACTGCTTCTGTACTGTTAAAAAGAAGTGCTTCTTTGTGTGATTTTATATGTGATTTTATGAAGAATTTTGTTGTGAACTTTTCCCAATGGAATGGTGCTGTAAAATTAAAGCGATATGCACAATACATATTATCATGTGTATGAGTAAAAATTTAGGAGTGTTTTATGAATGTTTTAATAACTTGACATTTCTCGTCAGACCATGACATGACAGTTTTGTTTTTCTGTGCAGCTCTTATTGAGTACCAGGCTCAATCTCCAGATGAAGGTGCATTAGTTTCTGCAGCAACTAACTTTGGGTATGTGTTCAAGTCGCGAAACCAAAATTCCATTACAATTATCAGGAATGGAGAGGAGGTGAGCACGTCATACCGCATAGCTACATGATATCCATAAAATTTAGTAAATTGTTTTGTTTACAATTTCCAAACTTTAGATTACTTATCAGTTACTCTGCATTTTGGATTTTGACAATGTCAGGAAACGCATGTCGGTATGTTTTTGTGCTCTTAAATTGCCTGAAATTTGGAAGCATGTATCTTAAATACATTGCTGTTTTAGTGGAGATATGAAGTTCCCTCCATGTTTGATTTGAGTGGATTTGATTGCTACCCAGTGTGTAATGGAAACATGTTTTAAAACACAAGAAAATGTTGTTGAGACTCTTCTAATGATTCACCATAGGTTATAGTACGAAGAGGAGACGAATATATTCTCTATTGTAAAGGAGCGGGTAGGTTTGATTCTTATCTTCAGCATCAAAAGTTACTGAAAGGAATCCTTCAGATGTATTTTTTCCGTTTAATCGCAAACATTCGATTTTTATACCACGTGTATTGTTTCAATCTCTAAGAAGTTTCCTTTATTCATGCATGGAAGCAAGATATCCACATCCATGAAACCTAAGATTAATATTTAAAATTTGTTGGAAGCGGTGAAGGAGTGCATTTCTATGGAAATATACATACTATTTCTATAAAAATGCTCTTCATCACAGTGACTTTTTGGTTTGATTTAAATTGTGTTCGCACACATCAGTTGTTTTTGAATTTGTTTAGACACTACCATTTACGAGCTGTTGAATGCAGATAGCGAAGAACTTAAGGATTCAACACAGAGTCATTTAGATGTTAGTTTCTGTTTTTTTCTTTGGTAAAAAGGTTGATAGACCTTTCGATGAATTACGTCACAACAAGCAACGTTTAAAAAGAGAAACAACAGCTCATGTAAATAGTTTTCACGAAATTCTTTTATTAAGGTTAAGCACGTAATAATCCACAAACTTAGAAACGAGACGATGCTTGTAGTGACATATGAAAAGGTTAATTTCACCCGGACATTATTTTTGTGAAACGTTACAGTGAATACCACCCAAAAAGTTAATTGATATTGAAGCAGCTGCAATTCCAACTAGACCTGTTGAATATTACCATGATGAAGACATTTGCAAAAACCGTTAGCCATTTTTACCTCTGTTTAGGCTTTTGCATGCGAAGGTTTGCGAACTTTGTGTCTGGCATCTAAAAGACTCACTGAAGAAGAATTTGACCGTTGGATGAAAACGTACCAAGAAGCCAGGTAACCAACGCCCTTTATGTTATAATATTATCTATATGCAACTCCGCAGCTATCTTACTATCAACTATCAACTATCTTACAAAATTTTACAATCAAGATTGTATACAGGTTTACAAAAGAAGAAAAGAAAATTGTCAATACTTTGGGGTTAACATAGAAGCAAAAAACTTTCAACAGGCAATCGAAAATCAATCTGCCACTTATAAATATTATGTCCATATGTTCACACACATTTATCTGTTAAAAAAAATCCCAAATGAAAAAAACAACAACGTATTTTGGTAGTGAAAATATATAAAATATTACGCGGAATTTAATTTCGCGATTTTGGCCCCTAATCGCAAAATTAAATTTCGTGAAAATTCGATTTTCTTTCACATTTTAGTAAAGAACAAACGATTCAAACACAAAAATTGAGGCATTTTTTCTTTTGTATGTTTGAAGATCGAAAATCGCGAAATTTAATTCCGCGAAACACGTTAAAATTGATCAATCGCGAAATTAAATTCTAAATAAGTATGTAAATAATCTTTTCTCCCAAATTCATGTTTATATGTCGCGTTTGAGCTGAGTTGTCCATACGCCTTCTTTCCATGGTGGTAGTTATTTGGTGTTGTTGTTTCCACTTGAGAAGTTTGCATTTTAAGCGATTACAGTGGAACCTCTAATAGCGGCCACTTTGGGGGACCCAGCTTAGTGGCCGTTGCATTAGAGGTGACCGATGTATGGAGGTTTTATATGAATATACATTTTTTATCAAAAAGACTGGTCAGGATGGGAGGGGCATAAAGAATGATTCATGATCAAAATAAACACAGCATTATTTAGCCTAAGTGTTTCAAGTCGTTGTGTGACAAGGTTCAAAGCACTTACTAAGTCAGCATCACCTAATGTTTCACAAAAGTTGTTCAAATCATCTACAATAGATAAGGCTGCTTGACTTGACTTTATTTTTGTAAATAATTATTGTAAATAAAGTAACAATTTTTTTTATTTTTACATTCATTTGCTTGCTTAAAGATTTTTTTTGACCGCTAATAGAGGTAAAATTAGACATTGGGACAATAGAAAGTGGCCGTTTGGCCGTTGATTGGAGGTGACCGATGTATGGAGGTTTTTTTATAAGAGTTTGACCATAAATTCGGCAGGGACTTTCTTTTCTGGCCGCTTATCAGGAGGTGACCGATGTATGGAGGTGACCGTTAATAGAGGTTCCACTGTACTGTGGAATAATTTCATTCATCAAAGTTGAGATCTGTATTCATAAATAAGCTGAAAGGCCACATATTATGCCATATAGTACGCCTTGAAGAATATTTTCCTTCCATCAGCTAACATTTTCTTCTCTTCTTTTACGTTTCAGTGTTGCGTTAGACAATCGAGATGAGAGAATGTTTGAGGTATGCAACGACTCTTTTTCGAACCTGTATACTACAGAGTGCGGATTATTCCGTTCGTTTCGAAAGCACAGTTGAAACTCTTTACCGTGAACTCATTCCCCTCCCCCGACCCCAGGAGTGAACTCTCATCCCTTCAGAATTTACTGTTGTTTGCGTTGTTCTAATTCGAACTGTCTCTAATTCGAACAAGTTTCAATCCACCTTCATTTACCGTTTAATCTCTCCATCATCAAACCATTTCCAAGATCTCGCTCTTAACAGAGTGTACTATACCTATTCGATGGAGTGGTCACATCTCCTTAGATTTGCTTCACTTCCTTTTTAAAGGTTTATTGTGATGTGGAGAAAGAGTTGACTCTGTTAGGTGCGACCGCGATCGAAGACAAACTACAAGACGGCGTTCCTGATGCTATCGCCAATTTGGCTGAAGTATGTATTTTGTGAGACCTGTGGTAGAAAATAATGACCCCTTACAATATTTTCACTCCCGTGGTTTACGCTTATGACTTGTTACGTTTTCTTTGTTATTGTTAGGGTAAGGGTTAGGGTTAGGGTTAGTCATAAGCGTAAACCACGTGGGGTGAAAATATTCTAAGGGGTCATTACCTGCTACAGACCACACAAGTACTTGAATTGTTAAACAGACTGAAACCTTATTTTTCGTAGGCTAATATTAAAATTTGGGTTCTGACTGGTGACAAGCAAGGTAAGTGGTTAATTTTCATGCTACTCCTAAGGGGCGTATGTTACTCCTAAGGGGCGTATGCTTCTCCTAAGGGGCGTATGCTACTCCTAAGGGGCGTATGGCTTCCGTAACGAGAACGTGATCTATGCGCCATTTTAAATGAACTTGTTTGTTTGTTTGTACATTCATTTTATGCGGTCGCTAGTTTTCTATTAAAACAATTAATCGACATTGGATTGGTTATGCTGTCGGAAGAGCCATTGGTTGGAAGGCGAGAGGCCGTGTGTTATATTTCCACTCGCTTCACGATGTACCTTTGCGATGGCTGAAAAATAAATCGTGTTTGTAATGAATAACAATCAGGACTTCTTGATGTTCATAAGCTTCGTTTTGATTTAATCTACCAGAGTAGTTTTGTTTACCATTCACTTCATGGTTTCACTTCGCGTGGCTTGTAGTTTTGAATTCATATCGAAACCAAAATAGTTGTTTATAATTATTTCTGAGTCAGCTGAAAGTGTATGGAGTTCATATACACAGATCACGAGTGTTCTTGGTTGAATTTAGAAACTGCGATTAACATTGGTTACTCCAGTATGTTACTAACAGAGAACATGGTTGATGTTTTCATTATTGACGGTACCGACGCAAATACGGTACGCAGTCAAATCGATCAATACATGCAGAAGATTCGAACGTATACGCAGCAGTTAGCTCAGTCAGAAGGGAATGACCATCGCGTGTCCTTTTCGCAAAATAATCGAAAAACAAGTGTCGAAGTAGATTTAAAGTCGGTAAGAAGTTGCTCCGCTTGTTTTTTTTTCCAGAATTTACATTTAGTAGAAGACATTCTCTTCTTACTACAAATATACAGTGAAAAGTCTTGTAAAAATGTTTGAATGAACAAGGCATAACTTGTTTCTGGCTTCACCTTACTAGGAAAAAATTCAACATTAAAACAGTGAAGGAAAATGTTTTTCGTTTTACTAAAGCTAATTCTTCTTACCCTTTCTCTCTTCTTACCCTTTCTCTCTTCTTACTCTTTCTCTCTTGTCAGGATGACAATACGGACGCGAATGGAAAGGAGGGTTTTGCACTTGTGATCTCTGGAAAAAGTTTGGTATGTTGTCAGCTTTCGTCGGCAAACTTGTTGAAAATCACTGCGGAGGAGTACAAGAAACACACTCACTGCTTCAATGAAAATGCTCTTCTTCGCAGTGCATTTTAACAGTTCTGCCCACTGGACACAACCTTCATTCATTGTTATAACTATGAGATGTAAGCCATAGAAATAAAGACTACATTTAACTCTTTTATAGGCGTATGCGTTGTTGACACATATAGAATTAGATTTCTTGGAATTGGGTAAAGCTTGCAAGGCTGTTATCTGCTGTCGAGTCACTCCACTTCAGAAGGTAGCGTTTCGTTTTTCAGGCTGTTCGTAATCGTGAATGACCCAGTGGGCGAAATCGTCAAAAAAAGTCACTACGATGATTTTTATTGAAATAGTGTGAATATTTCTATGGAAATGCACTCCTTCGTAGTGATTTTTTTAGAAAATTTGCCAGCTGGGTAAACACTTCTCCTCTTCAAAACGGTTGATGTAAAATATTTTTTTTTTCAAGTCCTTTTGGAATACCGGCCTTTTGACACACTGTCTTAAGTGGAACTTTAAACGAATATTTTAATTTCTCCTTGTTTATTTATGCCTTTCCCGAATTTCCCGAATTTCTGTTTAAAGAGAACGTAGACGACCAGCTTGACCTCGCTTTCAAAATATTTTACTTCTTTGAATTTTTCTACTGTTAACTAATAATACAAGTTCATAATTATGTATCATATAATTAACGAACCTTAAAGAACAAGGTATGACCACGACGAAACCAGTATTTTCGGATTATAGTAAGATTATAGTAAAATCACGATATATCAAATGTTTTTCCTATACCTCTGACATTGTCTTTGATTCTCTTAACCATGATAGAATGAGAATTGATAGAACATGATAATGACCAACAAACTCACACAACCTCTGAAACAATAAACTACATCAAAACGTGGTTAGCCGCAGTAACTGAATTACGACACGATGTTTAAATAGAAATTCGGAAAAATATAAAGCCTTTTATGATGGAGATAAGGGGCTTAGTTTGAAAAATCGTGATGTTCGTCATATCGGAGGTTCGTTATACGAGAAGTTTGCTTCATATTGGAAACGAGATTTTTTTGACTTCTCTCATCGTTATTCCCCCCCCCCCCCCCCCCCCCCCCCCCCTTTTTTTTTCTTCAATATCATTCAATATAAGGAAAATTCCCACAATGTAACATACGTATGATCGACTTCGTTTTTTGCAGGCGCTCGTCGTGGAGCTGGTCAAACGCAATGTTCACGCAACCACTCTAGCCATTGGTGACGGTGCTAATGACGTCAGCATGATCAAAGGTATTGAAACGATCAGGTTTTCTAGGGAATGAGACTTGCGAATTTTGAATCCCTTTGGCGATAGTCAGTTAGAATTCGTGAGAATTCGTGAGGCCAGAACCATTCAAATCCTTTTTATGGACTCACTCACTCTAATTTTAATCAGATATCAGTACCGTATTTCTTCTAATAAACGCCACCCTCTAATAAACGCCTCCCTCTATTAAACACCGCATCTTGAAAAGCGGTGTTTATTAGAAAACAGGTCAAAGAATAATTACAAAAAGTTTTCATCTCATACAAGAGAATGGCGACAGTGATATTGCTCTTCTTTGACATTTTCGTGAACATACCTTTTGTGTAAAACATTTTCACACAATCTTTTGTAACCTTTTTAAGACAAGGAAACATTATTGCTTTAGTTTGCTTCTGTCCAATTTTTCATTTTGTAATAAACGCCGCCCTCTAATGAACGCCTCCCTCTATTAAACGCCGCATCCAAAGCCTTGAATTTGTAATAAACGCCGCGTTGTTTATTAGAGGAAATACGGTATCTGTTGCATTTGACCTGATTATGGTTAGTCCCAACAATTTGAACCATGGGAAAAATGTGCTCCGTGTTTCCATGGAAACAATGTATTTAAGTGTTTTCACTATGAGAATTAAGAATATGCACTCTTTCACTATGGTTAATCAGTTAAGCGTCACCACTTGACGTGTAATGTTGGTCTACGTTCTGAAAGTCATTGACAGCCAGTGTTAGGATACTCATGTCATTATCCGGAAAATGTGAATGATTATTATTCGCTGTTAATGCACCGAGGGAACAGACCTTCGTTGCCTTATCTCATCATCAACGTCTTGATCATCTCACGACGCAAACTTTTTTGTTCCTGTGAACGCAATGCATTGTTTGAGTTGTTCATTCCCATCGGGCACTTTTGTTAGAAAATCACTGCGAGCAAGTGCGTTTCTATAGAAATATACTCACTATTTCAATGAAAACGCGCTTTGTCGTAGAGTTTTTTTGACAATTTGTTTTAGTACTTATATGATCGTCTTACCTTTAGCCGCCCATATTGGCGTTGGTATCAGTGGACGTGAGGGGCGTCAGGCGGTTTTAGCCTCTGATTATTCATTTGCTCAATTCAGGTGAGAACCCGACATCTCCCTCCTCATTTTATCGCGCTCCACCCTACAGCTCTGATATTACCCTATTGTTTAACGATTGTTAATTTGTTATTTTGTATTTACACACCCGGACATAATTCTGTCTTCATCAGGTTTTTAGAGCGGTTGTTGTTAGTCCACGGTCGTTGGTCGTACATGCGCATGGCAAAATTTCTAAATTACTTCTTCTATAAGAACTTCGCGTTTACCTTGGTTCAATTTTGGTACAGTTTCTTTAATGGCTACTCTGCGCAGGTAAGTGAATATTCTTGTTGTTATGCAGACTAGAACCAGAACATCAGTCAAAAAGTCACTGCGAGGAAGAGCATTTTTATTGAAATAATGTGCATATTTCTATAGAAATGCACTCCTTCGCGGTCATTTTTCATCAAGTTTTCCCCCTGGGAAGTCTCGTATTTTCGTTTGAATGAGCGAGACATTACGCAATAATGTTCTCGCTTAAACCAGATAGAAATTACGAAGTTTCGAGCACTAACTAGTAAGTTTTGTGGGTAATGTGCAGGGGGTTTTCTTGAAAGAGTTTATGGCCTTGTTCACATTTCGGAAAACACGAAATCCACACTATAGTTATTACACTCTATAACGTCTAGACGCTGTACGACACTTGGTTCATGTCGGTTTACAATGTATGTTTCACTTCGTTGCCGGTTCTAGCGATGGGCATATTTGATCAGGTAAGAAAACCTTTTTTTTCCACGAAACTTTTCTTATTTACTAATTTTCAAATAAAATCTTTCTTGTCAGGATGTGAGCGATAAGACATCACTAAGTTATCCGAAATTATACATACCGGGACAAACGGGGATTCTCTTCAACCGGATGACTTTCGCCAGAAAGCTGTTGCACGGTATTGTGACTTCATGCTTGCTGTTCTTTATTCCTTATGGCGTTTACAGAGACCTGATCGATTCCGACGGTTTGTCGCAGAGTAACTTGGCGTTTTTTGCCGTTGTGGTGGGCGCTATTCTGGTGATAGTTGTTAACTTGCAGGTGCGTTGGTGATGCATTAGTACTGTTCGTTAGGACGATAAGTCATGACCTACTGGGCAAACTCGTCAAAAGTCACTGCGACCAAGTGCATTTTCATTGAAGTAGTGTGCATATTTACGTGCCTTTCTTCAGAAATGTACTCCTCCGTAGTGTTTTTAACAAATTTGCCCGGTGGGAATATTACCTAAAGTAATTTACCTTCCCTCGAATTCTTGCGCTTTTGAGACGAGGTAATGTCTGGTAGTATTGATTCAGTATAAAAAATTCCCCTGTGTTAAGGTTGAAGTGTTTACTTATGACATATGTAAGGACGCTTTTTTTACTTCGGTCTGCAATCAAGCTCTTCTTAGATTAAATTGAACCTATTTACTTCCAGAAAAAAAACCAACCTTTACAGACAGAAGCCTAAGGGCTAGAACCCTCAGTTAATTACTTTCAATGATCGTACTGTGGAATAGAGATCAGTAATGAACATTACTAAGTATAAGTTGATGCAATTCTTAAAACAATGAAATCTATAGAAACGTGGCGGAACTTGATAAAATTCGGTCCATATCGGAGAAAATTCTCTTCCTTACCACACTGATGTCTGTGTTTAAATTCTCTTCCTTACCACACTGATGTCTGTATTTAAATTCTCTTCCAATAACTAACCTGATGGAAAACATTTTTAAAGGATTTATCTTTGAAGATGGTTTTTAAAACGTTATGTGTTGCCAGGGATGGTCAGGGAATATCAGTAAATTTCATCTCAACCTTGTCTAAAATGCATTCTTTTGGGGTTTTGTTTTGAGAATTTTGGTGGTGTGTCCAGAGCGTTATTTTATTTTTAACTTATAGATGGCCTTGGACACATCGCATTGGACTTGGATAAATCATTTCTTCATTTGGGGCAGCATCGTATTTTACTTCCTGTATACATTCACATTGTATTCAGAAACTTTGTTCACAGTTTCAATATCGTCCTTTCCAAATGTCGGGTCTGCCGTCAACACCTTCGGCAGCGGATCCTTCTGGGCTGCACTGTTTTTAACGTCGGTAGTTTGTTTGACGCCGGTAATGGCTTTCCGTTGGATGCGACAGAAGCTCTATCCAACTTTAACTGATACGATACGAAGAGGAACTTGGAAAGAAAAGAGGACGAAATCCTCGTTGGTGAGTATCGCTGTGTCAGTGGACAAATTCATTGAAAATTCACTGCGAAGGAGTTCATTTCTAAAGAAATCCACACAAATATACATATAATTTCATTAAAACTGCTCTTGGTCGCAGTGACTTTTCGACGATTTCTTTAATGATTAAACGGATTGTTGCTGTGCTTAGGGCGTCGTGCTTAGGGCGTCTTCAAATCTCTTTTGTAAACTTCTTCCGTCAGAAATAATTTTCGCCCCTTCATAATTCGTTTCTTTAATTTTTATACCGAACATTGCTAGTTTTCTGGTCAAACCTTGTTATTTCTGTCGGGGTTAAGGAGAACATGTTGTCTTGTTTTTTCAAACGAAAATAAACGTCTTTCAGCCAGCACGTGATCACTAAATAATATTATACCTTCCGGTGGTGCAAAATCTCAAAAAGTCACTACGACGAAGAGCATTTTCATTGAAAACATGCGTATATTTCTATAGAAATGCACTCCTTCACAGTGGTTTTTGAACAAGTTTGTCCTCTGGATTAGATGTTTGGATTACGGCAAATGTGTTGTTGTTGTTTCTTTTAGCTATTCCCTCGAAGGACGAGGCGCAGTCTGCGATCACGACCCGGTTCTCACCGCTCAGGCTACGCGTTTTCACAACAAGCTGGTCTTGGTGATCTTATCATGTCGAAGAGATGGCTACCGAAGATGCGCTTCAAAACCAAATCCTTTGATGTCACTGTCCCTGTGGGCGACAGTAATACCTGAAGAGCCATGCAGTTTGTAATCAGTAGTGACCAAACAATTTTATACGATATTATGCCGCGTGACATAAAGTTTCGATCTGTGGATCTTGTATTTCACCACAGCTGTTGTGAATTTTTTTTTGCTTGTACATGATAACCCAACAGGCAAGTTTGTTGAAATACCACTGCGAAGGAGTGTATTTCTATGCAATTATATGCGTTTTTTCATTAAAAATGCTCTTCGTCGCAGTGACTTTTTAATGATTTTGTTTACTGGAAAGTACCTCTGAAAGTTTATTCTTACACTGGTATAGTTTTAATCGAATTAGTGTTCGTGTTCGAATGACCGCCCTTTCATCGATCAAACACGCCCTCTTTTCATATTTTCACTTCCTACTTTGTTTACTGTTTCAAGTTTAAATACACAAGAATGTTCTCATCCATGTTGACAATACCAGTTAAACTTGCGCCCTTGAAAATGCTCCTTGGTATGTGAATTATTTTAATATACGCCCCAGCTACTTCTTCGAATGAGCACGGTAGCTTTTTGATCTTTATTACAACAACCCTAAGCACGATGTTCACTTTTATGATTGGGCGTTAAAAATGTTGGCGTTAGATGTTTTAAAAAGTTCAGTTCGGCTGTGGATTCCTTTGTATATAGTTTGAATTCCAAAATGTTCCATTTATAAAGGACGTGGTCGAAACTTGTTATAACGTATCGTTTATCCAATGGTTATAACATATTTTTTTCTAATGTTTTGAAATTTAGTTTACCACGCACCAAGATAAGTTTGTCTCCAGTTCAATGATTAGAACCAAAGAATGGATAATTTTTACAAGTTTATTTTCCCATTTATTTATTTATTGTAGCTTTGTTTCATTATCACCTTTTTGTACTGTATCTGTATATATATGATTAATGCTTCATACACAGCTGTGTTGTTTTCTTTATGTATTTGCAATTTTTTAATGGACTATTTGATAACTCAATGACCAACCTGGAACCCAGATCGAAAAAGAAAGAGACCCTAGTTCGAGGTTGCTGGACGTCTTTCAGGAAATAGTCTCGCTCTAAATGTACCGCTACCACATAGTAAAATATCGCATTTTTTTTCGCGAGAAGAAACTTTCGCGTTTTCTGATAAGTAGAATCACCAGAAGCTTCATATTTGGATAAGCTTCTGGTGATTCTATTTGTCATTAAATTGTTTACCCGAATTTATATTTTTGATATTTCGCGTTTTTATTTTAAAGTAATCTATCATTTCGCGTGAAAACAACTTTGGCATTTTGCTGTTTTGAAATTTCCAAAGGCATAAACTTTCGCGAAATAGAGCGAAAAACGCGAAAGTTTCTGCCCGCGAAAGCATGTGTCAGAATTAACGGGGCTTGTACTACTGCAGGTTTTCGTGAAGCAGTATGGTTTTCACGGTCAGTTCATAGGTGTTTTGGTTAAAATATTGCTATTGGTGGTTTTAGAGTATTACTCAGGTGTTTATGGCTTGATGAAACTTACACTTACAAAACTATAATATTATATAGTTGAATTTGTGCTTCAGCAGTAGATGCTGTAAATGCATCGTCAACCTTCAATTTAGTTTAAAAATCTTTTTGTCAAGTTGTTTCTCGTTATTATTTTGGGGGGTTTCTCGACACAGGTAGCAGCCAATGGCGGGAAATGATCGTGCTATCTGTACATGACGCCATAATTACGCCATCCAAGGCAATGCACACGACAACAAAACAGCCTCAGCTGCAAGATCCCAGGTAAAAGCCACATTTACAAACAACTTGAAAACAAAGTTTTTCTTTGTCTGCGTGTTAACCCTTAAAAGTTAACCTTAGATGTTTGATATTGACAGCATTTTTTCAAAAATAAAGATTTTACTGTATGGGTCATGATTTCTCCTCGCTCGGTACTTTCGTTTTATAATTTGCAACATACACCACACACCACACACACGCTTGTAAAACGCTTATAATACGAGAATCGAACGATCTCAAGTTAGTTGTTACGAAACCATAGAATTAAATTAAATTTTTAAAGTTTCAGCTGAAATTCTGTTTAGAACTGCGATAAAATAGACTTCCTTGATTGTTTGAAGATTGAATTATTATTTTTCTCTGAATGCAATTTATTGTTTAGTCCCTATTTACTTAGATTTATTTCATCTTATTTTGTTTATAAACCTTTTCGTCACAGTGAACTATCAATTAAAGCTTGTGATGATAATATCTTACCTTAGGCCGCCTTTTTTTGCATCAGTAAGATCATCATAAACCCGAGAGAATAAGGAGACCTAATAGTTTCACCTGTGCATTCGTTGACTTAAGCACAGTTTTTATATAACGGTATCTTAAAAAACTCACTCATTCTTTTTGGTAAGGACAGCTTTACCTATGCATTTTAAGTTTATTCTATTAAATGAATGCACAAAACAAATTTGTCTTTCATTTTTACTATTCACACATACTTTTAAGTTTCTGATGAAACACGTATCGTTCGGAGACGTACGTTCGGAGAATCAGGTGATTCTGGAAAATGGTTTTCTCTTCCATCTTTCTTTGAAAATGTAATCCAAACAATGCCCAATCTGCAATCTCCCATTTCAGTTATCGGATAAACGAAAGAATCTACCAATGTTTTCATCATATGCTACAGATTGATCAATAAATGGTATTCTTTGACTTTTAATACGAAAATTTTAAAACTTTCGAAACAAATTCAAAATCTTAAAAACATTACAATAGAGATTATTAGATTTTTAAGCATACATCATCTTCATTCGAATACTAATTATAGAGGTTTCAAATTCTCACAACAAGCGTTTTACAAGCGTTGATAAGAGACTAAAAGTCTCCAAACGTTTTTGTTCTGTTTCACATAAACGGATCATCAACGGTTAAGTGTTCTATGGCATTGATGATCCATTGAACAAGGTTATACATACGCTCATCAGCGTTGATGATCAATGCATTTAACACGCTTGAAAGTTTTGACCAATAATAAGCATTCATCATGAATGCTAGATAAACGCATTTGAAATGTTTTTGCATTTCAGGTGCATTCAACAAACGTTGAAGTGAATCATTTAAATGCTTTTTGACTTAGTAGTGACACCACCATAATATAGCAACAAACGTCTTTTCAGGAGGACTTTCATGTTTATATGGTCAGTGCAAGATTCCAATTGTTAGATAAACATACTCTCAGATCTGGTTTTACGGTATGGAATCTTTCACTGACCTGTTTATATGTTAACTGTAAAGAGTATATAAGTCTCTAACTGAGCTTAGTTACACCCTGTGTAACTAAAAATCAAACAAAACTTTGATACTTTCAATACTTTTCGACGGCTTCTGTACGACGTACTCATCCAATCCGTAGAATCCAATGATTGAACATATCTTTGACACTGTTTGAGTCTGCTCTCCTAAGGTGGAAATGATTTGGGAGCAGTGGTTCGTCCGGTAGTGTGGAAAGAAAATGTTTTATCAAGCTTTCATTGGTGCAATTGGTCATGTTGCGTATAGATTTCGGCAAACATTAAATAGCCTAGGTCCCTCTTCAGAAAGACAGTCCTGCCAAATATTTTTATGTTTGACGTTGATAGATTTGAAGTGAAATTTTCTGCCCAATTTCTGGCTTCCATAACAATGTATGCCACCATTTCTGTTGTCATAATCAAAATTCGGGACAATTCCTTCTATAATACACCAAGTGTAAATAATTCTGTATCTGTCTCTTTGTTGTTAAAGACTGTAGAGTTTCAACTTGATCAATTTTTCCCAGTAGTTTAAGTGTTGCAATGATGATAGTCCTTGCAGGAATGATTTTTGCAGCTGCTCTAGTTTCTGTGTTAGACTCCGTTTTGATGGTGACCATAATTGCGAACAGTAATCTAAGTGTGGAATAGCTAAGGATTTCCAAAGAGTCAACATAGTATTTGTGTCTCTTGTCCTAAATGTTCCGTAGATCCAGGCACTGATGCTTTTAACCTTGTTGATTTGCATTTGTATGTGCTGGTCATAGCAGGCTTTGTAATATGAACAAGATGCCCTTACGAGCAGAAAGACTTCTGCAAAATCAGCTGAAGTATGAAAGATGGAAGACTAACAATAACATTCTTGAAACTTGAATGATTTTGAATGATTGAACAATACAATACAATACAATACAGTACAACATTGACTGCTGCTCAGTGTAGACTGCATACAACAGGTGGGAATTGTAACACACAAAGTAAAATGAGTTTTGTTATTGAAATTTTTAAGTTAAATGTGTTCAAACAGCTGGCCAAAAATGTGCTACCAGTGAAAATTATGTTGACTCTTGAATGTTGAATGAGAGTGAAAAATGTAAAAAGTACTCTTATATATAATTACATATATAAACAATACACAAATTACATATAAAAGAAACGTGTGACATAACGATCAACCGCACATGACCTAATTTAATCTAACAAAATAGAAGAAAGTTTATAAAAATTCTTTAAGTTCGAAAAAAAGGTTGAATGATCTTTACAGCATAACATCATGTTAAAACTTGATATGATATGTACTTCCAATCTTCTTAATTTATATATATCAAACAGAATTCCCAATGCTGCAAATACGTAATCAAAAATCTTGATCGTTAAAAGTATATGCTCTATAAATGTATACCAAAATTTTTGTAGTGTTACTAATTGTATAAAGTATTTTGAATTTATACACAGAACATTTCAATTTGTGTGATTAGGAAGATCAATCGTAATTAGGGGCATTGGCAGTATAATATAGCTAGAAAATCATCAATCAAGAGTGATGCAGAGTAGACAACCACTTAACATTGGAGCTAAGGAAGAAACAGAGCTGAGCTGTACGAATCCAGAGCTTAAAAAGTATACAGCACAAGCAGGGAACAAACAAAAATCTTTTGTATCTAGAAAGGCTTAAACATTGAGACATTTTTCCCTAATACAAACACATAGCTTTTTGACGTTGTACAACTTTTTAGTTAGAAAAGAATAATCACACTACAGAAAAATTATTATATTATTATAAGTGTACGTACTCCTCAGAGCTTCATGAAAGCTTAATTGACACTACAAAAACTTTGTTGACACTAAAAAACTTTAAACTATATATTCCACCATTAAATTTTTTACATCTGAAAGAAAATATTTACTTTATTTTGGAGGCACAGAAAAATGTAAAGTGTATCACAAACAAAAAAGTAAACAAAAATTTTGATCATGAAAAATACATGATCCAGATATATACATATATAACTGTTGAAATATAAAGTTGAAATTTTTTTATATATACAGAATGTGAAGTGTTTGGAATTATATATTTATTAAAATTAGGAAGACTGTTCATAATTGGTAACCTAAAAACTACTGATCACCAACAAAAAACAATACTGCATTTCAAAGCATTCTACAAAGCAAATAACCTTAAAATAGCTAAAGTGATGCTGAGTAGACAGACATTTGGAGCTGAGGTGGAACTTAAGCTGAGCTGTACGTATCCAGAGCTTAAAAAGCATTACAGCCCACACATGAAACAAACAATGAACTTTTTTCAGATAAAATCCCAGACATTTCAAAAACAAAAAAAGCATATATACCTTTTTCATTCTCTGTTTACAAAACGATACGAAAAGTCACCATTGGATCATTACAAGATAATAATAAATTACTGCTAGAGATTTTATTCTTCATTTTCAGTTTTGGAAACGTGCATCTTCTTTAATTATACTGACTAAAGATCCTTTGGGATCCTTTTGGTTGGTTCTTTGTTGTGAATTTCTTCGACTGAAATGCGTGACTTTGGTTTTGTGTAAACATTCGCACGAGATTTCAAAAAACCGCTAGGTTTGGACAGTAAGAAGAAGAAGAAGAACAGAGCCGGTTTCAAGGTATTTCTTGCTTTCGCAGAAATCCAAAAAAGGAGGCGTGTGACATCTCACACGCCTAATCAACAATTAAGACGTTTCAGGCGTACTAATTATCACTCCCCTGAAGCTGTTCAGGCGTGTGATTGTGTGCGATCCTAGAAATTGTTATTATTCTTATGTTCTAATGGAAATGAAATTGTTGATCCCTAGTCAACGTGTATTTATGTTTTTATGAGGAGTTACAAAAAATATAGGAAATCTCCAGCTACATTCAAAATGTAACAGCTGTTCTTTTTATTTTCAAATTTGAAATGCGATTCAATCTTCTCATTATGAGGCGCGCGATCACACTAGCGCTCAATATCACTTTTCTAGAGTTAGTTAAGAGACACTTTTAATCGTGCACGTGACACTCTTTAAAAACATGCTTAACTTACTATATTAGTTTTCGTGGTAAATCAACAACGAAGGATTTAGGTAGTGATTATTTAGGTAGTGATTATTCACCAATGTGCTGTTGCTAGGGAGAACGACCACTGTTGCTAAGGTAATTTTGAAATTTCTTTTGTTTTATGAATTCATTTCTTCACCTAACGAAAGAATATGAAAACATAAGTGGTACCAGCAGGACTCGTTTTTGTGTTATTCAATGAAATTAAAAAGCAT
Source organism: Turritopsis dohrnii (assembly GCA_027922465.2). Classification (NCBI taxonomy): domain Eukaryota; kingdom Metazoa; phylum Cnidaria; class Hydrozoa; order Anthoathecata; family Oceaniidae; genus Turritopsis; species Turritopsis dohrnii. Next base: position 745,211 of record BQMF02000025.1, read on the forward strand.
CTTAGTTTCCTTCCTTTTACAGTAACAGTGAAAGGGAAGCTTAACTGGTATTTCCACAAAGAGAAACTTGCGTGAGTTAGAATAACAATTCTGTTGGCTGATCTCATGACAAGACCTGAGTGTTTCCTCAAAAAATGTTTTAATACATAAATTTTAAGCTAAAAATAGAGCGTGGGGTGTTTCTTCATAGAAACTTTCTGTGTTAGAAAAAAACCCTGAAAATCATAATGAAGGAAATAATAAATTGAATAAAATAAATTGACATATAAATTATACGTAGAGATAATCGAGACGTCTCAAGCAATTCAAGAACTCTTAAGACATGCTTTTTGTTGCACGTCTGAAGATTTTAAGGCTTGTGTGGAGGTGCGCGTGTGCGATGGCACGCCTCATATCACAAAGCCTGTCATAGGTCATGTTAGCGTCGAGTATCACCCCAAGGTCTTTAACCTGATTTTTGGTTTCGATTTGCTTGTTAGTATCAGATAGATAAATTAAATGCTCTTTATGATTTTCATTTTTGCAATATTTGATATGTTCAAATTTCAGGCCGTTCAGTTTCATATTGTTGGACTTGGTCAATTTATATACAGCCTTGAGATGCTTTTGAAGACATTGTACATCAAATATGTTGGAAATTTCTTTCATCAATCTTGTGTCGTCTGCAAATGATGACATTAAAGACTGGTAGATTTCTTCATCTATGTCATGTATCATTATCAGAACTAGAAGAGGCCCCAGTACTGCAAAATAGATCTGTATGTGTATATATTAAAGGAAAACTTATCTCGTTGTCTTTAATTGCTTCCTGCCAACCAGATAAGCAGATAAAATCCACCTTCTAATTCAGTTAGGACCACTCGACCAGAATTAGTCGCTAAAATAATCGTGATTTATTATAAGGAATTGCCACGATAATTTTATTTTACTCTCCTATTTTACTTCTCCTATCCCGCATAGAAATATAGCTCTAGGGAAAATTTGACACGGTAACAGCCCACGAAATTCGAAGAATTTTAGGACGGCACGAAATTTTGCCGAACTAGGCCTTACTTTAGGTCGGCATTGCTGTTCTCCTTGCTTCCCTGGGTGGCACAACAGGTTTCACCTCATCTGAAATTGCACATTCTTCCCGACACTTTGATTTTTGCAAATCATAGCAACTGACAGAATCTTTTGTGTCTGAAAATACTTTGTGCAAGTGATTTTAAACATATTTGTTTGAAATCATGTTTTGATATTACGTTAGGATAAGAAAAAGGAAAATGCCGTGAAAATTGTGTATTTAGGTCGGCAAAATTTAGCCGACCCCATGCTTGTCTAGGTCGGTTTTCAGGTCGGCATTCGGCAATGCCGACCTGAATTTCGTGGGCTGCGGTAAATGTTTTTTATTTTTGGGGTGGTGAAACTTTATGCAAAAAACAAAACTTTTTACTGTGTCGAATTTTCCCTTTCGTCTTAGTTCTTCAGAAAATGAAGAAAGAAGAAAATGAGCAATTTCTTCATTTTTGGAGGAGTCCTGCTTTTCTAGCGATACATTAGCATCAGTTTCAATAATGGTTGTAAAATTAAATTGCGCTATTGTGTGGCTTAACGATTATTAAAATCATTAACATAATACCAAACATTGCAATAAAAAATTTGCATGAATAATTCAAACGAACGAATAGTTATTATATAAAAAGTCATGAGTACCCTTCAGGTTCACCTTTCCAGAAATGAAAAAAAAATATTTAAAAGCATATAATTTTGTGAATCCTAAAAAAGCAAAATGTTGCGTACACAAAATGTCTCGAAAGTTGCAAGAATTTTTGTGCTTCCAATCTTTTGTGCCTTTAATACTACCATGAACTTTGTCTGTATATCGACGATTTCTATTCACATATTCTTGGGCTTCATAAAAAAAACACAATTGATTTGTTCTGGCCAATTTATTTAGATCAATATGAATATACAAAGTAAAGAGTCCTAAGTTACAAATTAAATCAGATTGATAATTACTTCTTTCACGATTTTACAATACATTTCTGAATCTTGTATTCTCAAATCAGAAGAAAAAGTTGCGAATGCACTTCGTCATGTGGCTGTCATAAAGTAGTAAGAAACGCTTTTTATCACAAGTTTTGGTCGAGTGGTCCTAACTGTAAACTAATCTGCAAAAAGATGCCTGTGCCATGTTCACAGGAAAATGACTTGAAATATTAATAGCCTTTAACGTTGTAACATGCAGCAACTATCAAGCAAAGAGCAATAATATTTATAAACAACATCAATTGGAAACTCATCTCATTCATAAGAGTGTAAAGATTTGTTTAGTTTTATACTGTGACGAAAATAGGTGATGAGAAATAAAATCTTGGAAATGTGCCTGGTAGTTGCACACTTGTTGTAGATTTGATTAAAAAAATGTATGGGATTGTTTCGCTACGACCAACCGTTACAAAGATATTGTTGATCAAAGACATCACAGCAGTCACAACCCCCAAAAAATTTAGGCCCAAAGTTTTCGTCAACCCATTGCCAGTCATGCAGGTCCAAAGAAAATGTTAGAATGCATAGTATTATAAGATTATTATTATTTGGGGCAACATAAGGAGCTGCTAGTGGTGTGGTGTGGTGTGGATGTGAATATACGCGTGAAAACTAAATTCAACTAAAACCTTATAATAATGTACAAAATCTGGCTGGAGTGTGGTGGTAGACTTGCATTGTGAAAGTCTTGACTTCTGCCTCTTGTATAGCTATTTTTAAAAAGAACTATATATATACTTGATTTTTCTTATTTTTAATGATTTGAATATCTACTTTTAGCTCATTAAGCTTATTTTGAAAGATTACAGATAGATCAATCCCACAAGGTATACGATCATTGTTAGATAAGATGCGTATTTCAACTTGCTTATGTTACACGTTGTGTTGCGTTGGTATCAACATATTTGTGATAGGTAGTAAAATTTTTGTTCCTCTTGTTTTTATAATTTCACTTTCTTTTTCCACATCAGTTTTTACCCTGGTCCCCTTGCTTTATTAAAAGAAAGAAATTTTCTAATGTTTTTAAAAGATTCTTCCATGAGAACTATGATAAACGTAATAGTTTTAAACTATAAATCATATTTTATAAAAAAGCCATCATCTGGTCGTCTGATATGAATCTTGCTTGGAAAATCATGGGAAAGAATGAGGTGAAAACTGTCAATCAACATGTGATTTTAGGTTATCTTAGGAAATCAAAAATTTATTCCGAACTTTGAAAAATAGTCCTTTAATTCATCTTGATATTAGCTCTTAATTAGTTTTGTTTGCTCTAAATTCTAAAAAAATTGGAATAACTACTATAGGTTTTCATGTTACCAAAAATTGTAGGAATATTTTCCCCTTTTTTTCTCTATACAAAGATTTAATTCAAGTTAGAATATAATGTTTTGGTATAAATGTCCCTTTCATTCCTCTCACTGATAAACTACTAATGCTTCCATACTTGTTAGGCTGCTAGACTAACTTATTTTGTTTCATACTTGTAGCATTTTTGCTCCAGTGGAATCCCCTGAATTGGCAACTAATGTCTCATACAAGAAGTAAGCCATCTGTAATTGTTGTTGGTGGTGGCCTGGCTGGTTTAAGTGCTACTATCGAAGCAGTCCGGCATGGTGCTCAAGTCACTATTATTGAGAAAGAATCTAAGGTAGGGGGTAACTCTGCAAAAGCCACGTCAGGTATTAATGCTGTTGGTACTGAAGCTCAAGACAGCCTAAGCATTGAAGATAATGAACAAAGTTTTATTAAAGACACCATAGCCTCAGGGGATGGTTTGGCTGATCCAGGTCTTGTGGAAATACTTGTGAGAAACAGCAATTCAGCCATTCAATTCCTAACATCATTTGGTCTAAGTTTAACGGATGTTGTCCAGCTTGGTGGGCATAGTGCCAAACGGACACACAGATTTCCACCAACCAAAGAGGGTAAACCTGTCCCTGTTGGTTTTACCATAATGTCAACCCTTCGTAAACATGTAGAAAACAATTTGAAGGAATCTGTTACCATTCTTACCCAGTCAAAGTTTAAAGATGTTATCATTAATGATGAAAAAGTGGTAGGTGTAGTATGTACAAACTCAAACAACGAAGAAATTCAAGTGAAAGGAACGGTTGTTCTAACTGCTGGTGGTTTTGCCAATGATCATACGGAGAAGTCTCTCCTTGATAGGTTCACCCCTCACCTGTCTGCATATCCAACCACAAATGGCCCTTGGGCTACTGGGGATATCATTAAATCAGTTGAGCCTCATGGCTTTTCTTTGATACACATGGATAAAGTGCAAGTTCATCCAACTGGATTTGTTGACCCAAAAGCACCGACGTTTCACACAAAATTTTTGGCACCCGAGGCTCTTCGAGGCTGTGGGGGCATACTTCTAAATGCAACTGGCCAACGTTTTGTTAATGAACTTGGTCGACGTGACCATGTCTCTCAGAAGATTTTAACCGAATGCGGTCCGTTCGATCAGACAGAAGGCAGTCCTACAGTGGCTGTTATGTTGCTCTCACAGAAAGTGATTGATAAATTTGGTGCCCATTTAGCTGGATTCTATATATTTAAGGGGCTTATTCAAAAAGCGGGAAATCTAGCTGATGTTGCTAACAAATTGGGAGTAAACGAAGAAGTTATTGTCAAAACTATCGAAGAATACAATTCTGCCGCCACTAATGGTCAAGATAGTTTTGGAAAAAATGCTTTTCCAATGCAGTTTGATGATAATGATGTTTATTTCATTGCCTACATCACCCCAACACTGCACTATTGTATGGGTGGCTTGAAAATATCCACAAAAGCTGAGATCATGGTGAAGGAGAGCAGTATGCTGGGAGTCTATGCAGCTGGCGAAGTCAGCGGTGGAGTGCACGGACAGAATCGGTTAGGGGGTAACAGTTTGTTGGAATGCGTAGTGTTCGGAAGAATCGCAGGTAAAGAGGCGGCTCATAGCGCTTCTTAATAATTGATTAAATTAATTGTCTTAATAACTTTAAGACCAGAGCATGAACACTTACGCAAAAATAATATTTTGATTGACATTGGAGCAGGGAAATAGTTCTGTCCCTCTCAGATAAATCTTTCATTGGTTTTCTTTTTTTGGTGAGGGTGTCAAGACAAAAATTTTGTAATTTTTAAATAAAGTGTGCATTTGAGGCATTATTTTGTAATACAAAAATATGAATTTCTTATTGTAAGCACTCTTGACAGTCATTTGCTAACCGTTGTTGTAACGAATTTTAATGTCACCACAAATAAAATTGATATCTTTTTACAGATATATACGTCTTTTCGAAATTTAAAGTTTCTTCTGAGAATAAAATATTTTCGTTTAGTTTGTGATTTTTTTCTTTTTCAATATTCATTGTCTTAAGTTATGTAATGCAGAGTTATCATTACCAAAGATTTTTTGCAGTTGTTTTCGCTTATGCTTATGCTTATCAAGCATCTAACAACCATATAGTTTCATAGGTTTTATATGCTGGTGTATAAATTATTAAATAAAAAATGTTATGATAAATTGCATTGAGCCGTTTGGAATATGTCCGAGGACAATTTGTTTGATGGTGCGACTGCTTGGTTTTCAACAAGTGTCAATGATGAAAACAAGAAACTATGGGGTAAACTCGTTCTTAACTTTTGCACTTTTTCATTTGATTCCTTTGCAGCTTTTTAAGTTCTTTGTGAAGCAGGATTGCTTTTTATTGTGTTTTGTTCAATTAGATGGAATTTTTGTATTTTTAGAATAAATTTTTTTGACAACTCCAGGCCTGCAACAATTCATCTAAAAACAGATACTACCTGTTAATTTTGTTTCATTATTTTTGTCTTTTTGTTTGTTCTTAAGATGCTAATAACCATCTTTTATGGCACTGTTACTTTTTTTATTAGTGCCAATTAAAAGCTTTTTAAATCTTTTTTTTTTTTTGGTTTCAGGTGAGCACGGTGGCAGATATTCAGTATCGATAAACAATGCATGTTACATCTTTAGTGATGATGTGAAAGCCAATGACACGCAGCAGTATGTTGCAATTTATTTTAGTGTGCAATTATATTTTCAGTAAGGATGAACCTGAAGTTAGCTATTTGGCCAAGATCACAAATCGTTTGATAAATATGACCAATTTATTTCCACTGTTATTCTCGAATTTCTTTTCTCATTTTTTACTGTCTTCAGTATAATTGTGATTATCACTATCAATATTCAATACCCGAACGTTTTCCCTTCCCAAACATTTTTTTCTAGAAGATTTCTTTAAGGATGTTCTTGAATTTTTTAATTATCTTAGAATATTCAAATCAAGTTCCAATGAAGATCTGGTTTTATTTAAATCAGAATGGATAAATGAGGCTTTGGATGTTTCAAAAAATGGCAAACTGTGTACGTTTGGTATTGAAAAGTTTATTCTCCTGTCTCAATCCGTTGAAGAAGGTTAGTTTAATGCTTAATGTGAATCTTCCATCTTGCCATCTTAATAAGAGATGTTTTTAGCATTGCATAGTTAGACAGGTACAAAGCACACAACCCCCTTGAGTGATTTGAACCCAATCAAGGGCCTGTGCACTACCTTTATTAACTGTAAAGATTTATATTCATTTCTTGTGTGATCCTCAATTTTCCCAATTTGATTTTCTTTAGCATTCCTGAATAAGCAACAGAATTCTAATCTCACTTTATCCTTTTTTTGCATTTCCTCCATCTTTTTCCCCCATATACACAGAACTGAAATTGTATGCTGATGAAGAGAGATACAAGAAATTTGTAGAAGCTGATAAAGCTCAAAGAGCTGAAAACCGAAAGGACTTTGAAGAGGTTTTTTTATTATTTATTGAGTTTACACTTGTTGTATTATGCATGTTTATGTTTCTATGCCCCTCATTTCACTCTCTGCTAGCTTGTGTGTTGAACGTATAGTTATTCCTCTAAGGTTTTACTCGATCAATTCTTTGAACTGTGTTTCTTTCCCAAGAGTTTGAGTTCAACTTCAAGTTGATTGTGGATTGATTGTTTTTGGTCAAACTCAGGCTTTAGATGACTTCACAATCATTCACTTTCCACTTTGGTTTTGTTTAATTTTATTTTTGATCGTTTAACAGTCTTTCTATTTCTTTCAAACAAACTTCAAAAGTATTTAAGAACCATCGACAAGCAAGATAAACGAATGAAGAGATCTCCAAGAAAATCTACTATTAGGACAGTTGGTGCATCAGTCAAATCGAATTCTCCCTGTAGCAGTAGCGTGTCACCAAAGCATGTTGTGTCCAGCAAAAGATCAGTAAGGCAATCTGATATCCAAGATACGCCTTCAAAGAAGGTCTACAGCTTGCGAAATCCTTCACGTTCTTCTCCAGACGTTCAAGATTCACCATCGCGGAATACATACTCCTTACGAAGACTATCACAGGGTGTAGAACGATCAAGGACTTGCCCTAGTAGAAAATCAAAGCGATTATCTAACAGACAACACAACTTAATAGATCACACTTCAACACGAAAGAAAACGAATTCTCAAATTTCAGAACAATCGTCTGATGAGGAATCCAGTCAAAATAGCCAGTCAACCGAGGATGACATTTCTGTCACTCACTCGTCGTCTCACGATAAACGCAAGCGAAGTGTTAACACTGAAACGAAACTTAAACGACTGAAAGATATCGCGAATGTTACACAACCCTCTCTTCTAAGAAAATCGAAACGATTATCTAATAGAAATAAAGTGATACCAGATCACTTGAGAAAGAAAAGGGGGTCTCACGGGTCCCATGACACAGGTGAAGTTGTTGCAAATCTGGTGATAAACCTCGCGCCACACACTAATAAAGAGTCTGAGGTGTGGTCTCAAAACTCCTGCAGTAGCCATGATGAGGAACATCTTGATCAATTAAACACAAAATCACGCAAGAACACACACCCAGAAGAAGTGTCGGGGAAATTACTGCAGGTTTCTAACAGCAAGGAGACGAGCAGAGAAGAGGAGATGAAATCATCTTTAAGTCCAACACAACTTGGTAAAGAGGATACCAACAGAACTAAGAAGAAATCAGCCAGCAGTTCCTTTTCACATGTTAACAAATCACGAAGTACTTCACAAAGTGACTTTACCAACCAACAACCAATCAGTGATGAATATGCCAACCAACAACCAATCAGCGAAGATCATGCAAGTGATGCAGAAACCGTTGTAAAACAGAAGGGTTTAAATGAACCACCTCAGACGGTTTATCCGTCTCGCATAAGGAAATCTGTTAATTATAATGAAGAATCTCAAACTGATTGCACAAAGTTGAGTGATGCTGTTGTCGATGAGCATGCAAGTAAGTTGTTGTCATGCATTTTTGTCGTGTTTGTCTATTTAGGAAGAAACAAACAAAGAATGATCGGATAAGTCCCTTTTCTCTCTAAGTACTTCCCCTAAAAATGATTTTAACAACTGATTTTGACAAATAAGCCCTTTTATTTTACTCTATACATTCCTAAATATTTTGGTTTGTTTATAAAAGTACGTTTAATAGCTTCTCTTTCTGTTCCCTTCATAACTGTGTGTGAACGCTTTCTATGAGTCGGGTTGTTGAGTTGCTTTCGGATTTTGTTAAATGTGAACAAAACTATTAGCCATATGTTTTTCCTGTGAATGTATCAATTTTTATTTTTTCCTATAAAGTAACGCCCACAGATGGAAGGCGTAAACGCAAGCTATACAGAACATCTTCGTCTGGTTTACTACTTGGTGAGGAAGAGAAATGCAATGGCGTCGAAGATCAGAATATGGATACTCATGACAAAACTCCAACTGACCAGTTAAGTCCGAAAGAAATCAATGACATGCTCGGTGTGAGAAAACAGGTATTCAAATTCCCAGTGAGCAAAATCGTCAAAAAGTCACTGCGATGAAGAGCATTTTTATTGTAATAGTGTGTATATTTCTTTAGAAATACGCTCCTTCAACGAATTTGCACATTGGGTTAAGCGACTACTTTTTTTATAAGGAAATATCGTTTATGTAATAGTACCGGAGATTCGGGAAAAGCCCGGTGATTATGAGAATACAGTGATACCTTCACCAGGCGTACACGTTGTGGAAATGGAAAATTATCCGTTCTAGAGAAGTGACTGTCTTAGGGAGGTGACCGTCTTAGGGAGGTGACTGTCTTAGGGAGGTGACTGTCTTAGGGAGGTTTTCTCATGCTGAGTGCTGAGTGAAACTAGATCAGAACTAAGGAAGTCTTACGACCTAAACTTATCATTCGCGTATAGATAGAAAACTTTTCAAAAAAGTAAAGTTTTCTTGGTTTTAAGACGAAAAGTTATATAATATATTATCGCCCGATGAACAGATTAATTGAAATTCATGTGGTCTAAATTGGAGAATCACGTTATATAAGGAGCATAAAAATAGACTAGACTAGTCAAGGATCACTACGGAGGAGTACATTTTTATAGAAATGCACTTCGTTGCAGTGACTTTAACTATTTTACCCAGACTTAACGAACGTGAGGCTTTAGTCTTATGGTTACACACTAACTAGCATTCTCATCCTCTCTCTACACACAGCGACCTGATGACCTTAAAAGTCAGACTTCTAGTTGTACTCCAACTTTATTGACTTCTCGGTTAACTGATCGCCGCGATATGAAAGAAAGTCGTAGCGCAACTATGAAAGCTCACAAGATGGTCGTGCACCATCGAAAACTCGGTGAGAAGTATGTGCAAGATTTCGCATTTGGCTCGTTTTCTGGTAAGTAGGAAATCGTTAATTTTTTTCTTCTAAATTTAATAGCTTTATATTTCTGAACTTGTAATCCAGTTCAGGATCGTTTTCGTATTGTTTGCTAATTCTAATCTTTCTTAACCACGACGTTCTTATTAACCCTTGAGTGGAGATAATTATAACATTCCTGAAGTCGTTTCAACAATCCATTAACGCTTCTTGTGGTTTAATGACTATTTGGTTTAAAAGTCAATTTTGATTATAGTGAGCTGGTTATGATGTGAATGCTCTTCCCCTGAGTTGATATTTTCGCTCTTCGGCCAAAAAAGTCTTGTAGTGTTTGGAATCTCTTCACTCGGCCGTAGTAAAAAATGATACTGGGTTGATTAAAAAATACTGAGTTGATTAAGAAATAACTTTATGCCAACCAACTGTTCAAAAATTCGCCTAACATTTTTTCTCACTTCTGTTCGTCCAAATTCTTTCTTTCTATTGATCTGGTGATGTGATTTGATATTTTGCTGACTAATATTGTGGCAAAATTAATTTGTTTTGTTCATAAACACGGACTTTTTTTAGAGTACATGAACGTGTCCAAAATCGATTAATAACTAGGTAACGCCATTAAATTGAATCAAAATTTTCGATTAAAGTTTGCATGTCAGTTTATATACTTCGGGAAACAAATAGGAACGGTTGAGCCTTTCGGCTTCCAGTTAGGGTACTATTTGATAACCTAACCGGTACGAACCATCCCTATGTTATGTTATAATTTTTCATGTTATAATACCATACAATAACTGATGTCACTTTACTTGTGGTGTAACGAAATGATAATCTATAAAGTATTTTTTCATAATAAAACGTAAACGGGATTTCCCGCTGTAATTTTGTTTCATTATAGAGGCCTTATTACACGATAAAGTGATGTCTTTACCCGTCGTGGAAACAGACAGTTGACATGCATCGTTGACTGCACATAAAAATAAACAAACACTGACAATCTTTCTGATCGATGTCGATGGAATTAAAATTCAACCAATCTATGCTCGTTAGTGTAATTAGCAGCTTATATAGTGCGTGCAAATAGAAATAACATCAAACGGGCTATTGTCTACGGTGAATCAATTGAATTTTATTTTTGTTGATGATCTGTCAGGGGGCCATGTGAAAGGGCAGCCCTTCAAAATGTAGACGCATTTTAGTTTCCCACAGAGATGCGTGCTCAAGTTTGTAGACAAAGACTCGATCATTAATTTATCATGTTGAAACTTTCAGTAATTATCGAGCAAAAGAAATCAAACCACACTTGGAAAGCCATCTTTGAATATTGAACTTAGAACAAACTGAGAAAAATTAAACTTGAAAAAAATGGTGAACAGTTTCTTTTAGCAACTGATGTTGTGTGAATGTGTTTGATGAACGTGTTGTTGTCATGGTAACGAAAATAAGAAGTCCATTGTTTTGATTTTATTCGAGTCTTTTTGACGATTTTAAATGGTCTACCAAGCCGGATAATGAGAGATTATAATTACAATACAATGATGGTCGCTGAAGAAATGTCATGTTTTGTTTATCGTTTTACAGAACAGTTGTTATTCTAACCCGCTAGTACACACAAACCCAGTGGGCAAAATCGTAAAAGTAACTGCGATGAAGAGTATTTCTATTGAAATAGTAGATATATATCTATAGAAATGTACTCCTTTGTAGTGGTTTTTCAATAAATTTCAATAAATTTTCTTACAAAATTTTAAGGCGATATCAAAGCATGTTTTTAAATACAGGTTCCACAAGAAGTGAACAAAAGTGTAAAAATTAAAATCTTTGAAGGAAGTCCTGATAGAAATAAAATAGAGTGATGAAAAGTTTAAAAAATTAAATTTGCAACGATCAAGATTCTGAAAAAGAACTTCCAAAGGAACTGATGCATGATGGTACTGAATTTTCGACAGAAATATTAGTCTGGCAGATGATTTTTTACAACCATGGTTTAATTCAAAACTGAAAAATCCACACACTACTGAAGATTGCAATCTCAAGATGTCGTGAAAATCAATCAGAGTGTCAAAGATTTATGAATACTTACATTGCGATTATACACGACTAAAAAAACTCTCCTAACCAAGTTGAAAAATTCACGTCTTTACGAAGTTACTGGGAAAGAGATGTGCTTCATGTAACACCTGGTATGAACTGGTATATGTAATAAGAAAAAACTTTGGAAACACACGAATGATCATTTGCATCACACATGGACATGGAAGATGACGTTAGAGGAAGATTTACAAGGTTTTGTGAGAATCATGTTGAAGTTAACAAACTGTTGGCATTTGTGGAGATCGATATGAGCTTTTGTTGCCACCTGTGATAATGGCTGCCCTCACTATTTTAATTGACTATATTAGCAGATATTTAAAAGAGAAACTTAAGCATGTCACTTAACCCTTAGATACAATTCGTGATGAAATAACACCAACAGAAATTTTTTTTAGCCCTTGGAAAAATTAACGCTTCGAAAGAATGATTTTGGTTTTGATGTACAGCTTCGAAAGGCAAATGTAGCTGTATTTTGTAAGGCTCACCAATGGTCCCACATTGATTTTTAGGCCATGTGGCTATACCACGTATGATAACAAAACCATGCTTTTATTGTACAAGGCTTCAACATTCGCCAATTGACAATGAAAAAAAAAACAAGAAAAGTGTTTCCCCTGAAAAAATCGCTTCTAATCACGTGCATACAGCAAGTGTGACAGTTTCACTTCAAAACGCTGACATAATGTTATGTAATGGAAAACACCCCAAATGAAAGCTAAGACCCTTTTATGGATAACAACACTCTCACATAATTAAAAGCGAGTGAGTGAAAGTTTGAAACTTCAGAGTAAATCTTCTATTTCTATCAACACATTTGTAACACCGATCCTAAAGAACGAACTGTTCATCGAGATATTCGCTAAGATTGTTACACTCCATGGTAATATTAATGGGTGGTTGTAATAAGAACAACTCGAAGAACTGAATCCAACTGACTGGTAAATAGACTTTACCCAATAGAATGCTATAAGGTTAGTTAAATGTTTTGCAGAAGAAAGAGCAAATACATCCGATACAAACTCGATACGTCCACGAGGGAACGCAGCAATCTTGATTGAACTCTCACGAAGTTATGGAAGTTAATAAACCTATATATTATAGTTTTTTTGGACTTTATACTTTGGATTGGCGTCATGTATTACCTGTAAACATAAGGAAAATTGACAAGGCTTAATATTTTTGGAGTAGTGTTTCATTTCGTGATCACCAATCTATAAGACAGACACCGTGGAGGAATGGAAGATTTCCCATCTTAGATAGGTGTTCGTGTTACAGGATATCCGCCAAGGAAGAATATAAGCAAGCATAGCTACCTTGGTGTCTTAGCTAATTATGTATTATTCAATCATAGGATTCACCCATATTGATGACCTCGATGTACCAAACGTTGTGATTGAAGACTTTATCGTGAACAAGAAAGGCTGTCGAGTTAAACTCGTCAAGTAGATTATTTTATCGTTTATGTCTTTGTAATTTCAATGAAGTTTAAAAAAAGTTGAATATGTAGTTACAGATTGAAGAGAGAGAATGGAGTTTAATAGAGACTTTTAACAGACACAGGGGCTTGATATAAAGTTGTGTAGGTAGTGGCTGATCGCCAGTAGCCTGTTTTGCGCTTGAAAAAATGATGCGTGTATCAACACGTGATGTACTCAAAATACCCGCACAGTATGTGCGTACACTCGCGTTAAGCGAGATACCGTCAAACTGGGTATTTTCCTTGGGCGGGATCGAATTACTGGTTCAATTCTCCTAACTCGACCCATTGGCGAATTCCACTTAATGAGAGGTTGCTGCACTAAAAAAACAATCACTTTTTTTTCGTAGCAGGTGGTATCAATTCCACAAATCAACCAATGATTTCCCTATTTGGTACAATTCCATTTGTTGAATCTACTTGTTAATCGATTGAAACGAGGAAGGGCCATCGGTCTTTGTTCTATCTTTATTGTACATCCCATACTCATACGTTTTATGGAGATCTTATGTGGCTTCACCCCACACCTGGGTACACCTATCATTTCTGTTATAGGAAAACAGGCTTTAAATAAAGTTGTTCATAATTTATTTATATATTATACATTTATTAAAATCGTTTGGCTAATAGAACAAGAATTCTCGAGCATTCCCAATCAGCAAAATCGTCAAAAATTCACTGCGATGAAGAGTATTTCTATTGAAATGGTTAATATATTTCTTTAGAAATGCACTGAGTCGCAGCGATTTTTCAACACAAATTTGCCCACCGGCTTATGATCTTGCTACTTTAGCGTCCATGACGTTCACACTTTCGGAACGACTTGGTATGGACGTGAGAGCAAATTTCTAGACAATTTCTAGACAGAACCTTTTCTGTTATATAAATATTATTTATTTATTTATTTATTAAACTGTTTAATCGTGGTCAATCAGGAATATAATAATAATCGAAATCGAAAAACATAGACGCTTATTAAAATCAGGATTGGGCATCGTCAGTTTCGGTAACCTCCTCCTTCTCGTGTTCGACAGTTTTATTGATAGAAACTCTTCAGTGATGTTTGAAAATAACAGCTGTGTAGGAGGCTTTATATTCCATTCGCATTGAAAGAATGTGTGATCCAAATCATGTTATGATTTAAACCAAGTCGTTGAAAGCAAGATTATATTTAAATCCGTTTGGAATGCTATGTAACAGTGTGAATTTAACTCGACCTGGTTTTGTTTCATGTTTTCTCGTTCGTTTTGTGTGGCGAGTCATTTTTTTGTTAAGCTGTAAAATTATGGGACTCTTTAGCTTTAGCTTAGTTGAAAAGTTTCATAGGAGAAAAAACTTTAAAAGATGTATATAATAGTTGAAGATTATTTGATTGCAGATATGAAGTGTTGTATTGCAGTATTGACGTTTTGCTCTTGGCCTTTTTTATTTTGGATACTAAATAATATTGTGCAAATCATCCACACTAGCTGGCTCATATCTTTCGATAACATGTCAACTTTTGGTTGTGATAAAATTTATATTATGTCTCATTTTATTCTAATCCCAAATCGCCATTGTAGACGTGACGTGAGTATTTTATGTGGCAGGATTCAAGCGCTGCATTACTACGGTGAAAACACTTATAAAAGTATTTGAACAAATGAGGCCTAGCCCGAACCTTACCCTCACTAACCCAGACACATTTTATAAGGTTTACGCCGTAAAGTCTAATGTTTAAATCCTGTCCCATATATTGTATGTGAACTCCTTGTTGCAGGAATTCAAGCTTGATATTTAAGGTTTGTTTGCGATATAATTACTATCTGAGTTCGTTATAGTACAGCAACGATAGTCGATTTTTCTGGGGGGTTTTGTGGCCATAAATTATATTTTAGGGTCGAAAATTCGGCTTTGGTTTTTGAATAATACTTATGCAGGACTAAATGATGAGTTTTTAAGAAATAAGATTAGCAATGTTGCAGCTAAAGGAATTTTAGTTAAGTTATTTGACGGATTGCAGTGAAAGAGGTAGTGTAGTTTAGAAAGTATCTTCCTAAACGTAACCGAGCTTAAACAGCCAGGACATCTTAAAATAACAATACGTTCACAAAATTCAAATTTTATGTTGTAAGATGTTTCCCAGTGATCAAAGTCGTCGAAAAGTCACTGCAACGAAGAACATTTTCATTGAAATAGTGATTGTATTTCTAAAGAAATGTACTTCATCGCAGCGATTTTTCAATAAGTTTGTCCATTGTGTTGGTTGAAACTGTAGTGCAGGGATTATCTTCTTTACTGGGATTGAGCTGTATATTGGCTAGTCCGTTCAGTCGTGTGACCATTACGATATAAACCATATGCTTTGAAACAGGTATTCTGTGATTTAGGATTAGAAAAATGGCTGGCAACTATATTAAGTACAATATTCTTCGTGTTCTGAAAGCTAACCTGGAAGAGACGGTGAAATTTTACACCAGCAAGTGTGGGATGTTGTACAACGTCAAGTCTGTTTCTAAAGAGTCGTATCCGTACAGGTGGGAAGATACCAACCTGCACATATTTTCTTTTGATGGCTCGAAAAAATCACCGACTGGTCTATGTTTTATCGTCGACAACTTTCCGTCGGTGGATTGTAGAGATCGCGGTTATTGGAAGGTCGGCTTTGGCCTGCGTGACGTCAATGCTGCTGTGACGCATCTTAAAGAAAGCGGATGTCAGGCGACGCCTGGCGAACAATTTATTGATGTCGGTTTCTTAACGCATGTGTCGGATCCGAATGGTTATTGCATTGAGCTTTTGCAACATGATTTCGAGAAAAACTTCGTCGCACCTTCCTGCCAGTTAAACGTCCTGAAGCAGCCGGCCGACATCCCTCCAACCGTCGGACAAATCACGATACGTTGTACTGATGAGCCAAAAACAATCGATTTCTATACAAAGGTTTTGGGAATGAAGCTCGTGTGCATAGAGCCTATAAAAAGCGGCTCGTTTGTCTGTACCCTTTACTTCTTCGCGTATACAGACGAAGAGCCTCCCAATGCCGCCGACTTAACGTCAGTCGAGAACAGAGAATGGCTGTATCGCAAACAGTTCTGTCAAATCGAAATCCAACACCAGCCCAACCGTCCCAAGGATTCCAAGTATTTCACTAACGACAAAAACGAAGATGGTGTAAAACTTGGACATGTTGGATTTTGCTTACACGTCACACCGTCGCAATTGGCGACCGTCAAATCCAACGTCAGCGACTACGACGTGAAGACGGATGAAGACGGAAAGGAAAAGTTATTTGTTCATGATCCGGATGGTTACTTGATAGAACTACATGCATAGAAAGAGGGCGCTTTTAAACGCCATCAGTAGTTTTCTTCATATATAGCGTCATAGTATATTATATATATAGCTGTATCTTTGCCTGGCGATTTTTTTGAACCACTTAAGTTGCGTACACCATGTCAAATTTGTTTGGATGATTGAAGAATAATCTATCCTGAAGATAAGGAAAATATATTTTGCACGAAACTCACCACGACGGTAAGAACAATCACACAAATATTATCTTTTTACAATCTTCTTGTTATACTTGTCACGAAGTATGTTTGCAAACGTCTCGTTTTCTAACACTGCTCGTTTTTTGAGTTGCCATGACAACTAAATTTCTTTTTATCAAGTCTTTTCTATCAGTGCTTTTGTTATGACATGGAGTACATTTTTTAGCATTAGTTGACTGCTTGTATCTTAATCTTGATCTTAGTGTATTGTATTGTTTGTATTGTTTGATGTTCCTGTTGGTGGAAGCCAACTGGTTACATGTTGACGTAGCTGAGATGAGTCATGTGCTCGCTTATGTAATAAAACCTTTCTTAGTTTTGTTGAAGACAGTTTTTGGTTAACAGCAAATGGTTTTTACTTTTTACGGCTGTATCGAAAGCAAAAACCGTATTACAACTCCCTTCACTATACAACATTTATTACCCCCTCCCCCCAAATACCTTTATAACCCAAAAGTGGTAAAATAATGACTGCGATGGAGAGCATTTTTATTGAAACTGTCTATATTTCTATGGAAATGCACTCTTTTGCATTGATTCTTCAATAAATTTGACCACAAGTCTATATATTATATACAACACAAGTACACACGGCGATGAAGTGTTATTCCTACCAGAACAGAAGCGATACATTTTTGAAAAACCTCCCTTCGTGTGATTTGAATGTCATATAAAGGCATGTATCTGGAATTTTTGAGAAAGCTAACATCACACGTTAAATTTGGCTACCACCTCGAGATTCACCCTCTTTCTCTTCTGAAACACGAGCGTTTCTTTTTGAAAAATCTTGTTTCTTACCAATACCAAAATATAAAGTAAATAATTGACCACGATAGGGCTTTTCTTGTTGAATGCTACCCTAAAAACATCAACATTCTGTGGGCAATAGTAGCAGTTGGAGAAGGCGCTTTAGAGGGCGCTTCATTAACACCATGTAAATTATCATGAAATTTGTGTTAATTTTGCATGAGGCCCCCAGATTATTCCTCCACGAATACAAATGACGGAAAGACAAGTCAATGACAAACACGGAGAAGAAAGTATTTTTAATCTAGAAATCATGCGCCAACACGACTCTTCGTCTCGTATTAGAACACCACAGTTCGTTATTGTCGCTTTCACACTTATGCTTGGCTGCTTGGGTTATTATTATGTTATGACTTACAGTCGGGAAAACGCTGATTTGCTAAGCAAATACACTTCCACCATGGCTAGATTGGAAAGAGTTGTCAAAACCAATGGGGATCTCGATAAAGCTAAGAAGTCTTGTGATGCTAACTTAATTTCATTCGACAGATCTAATAATGACTTGCATAGTCGGATAAAAGAGAAAGAAACAGAACTAGCTGAAGTCACTGAAGAGAAGGAAGCAATTGCCAAAAAGTTCAAGAATTCTAATGAATTCTATATTTCTGTTAAGGTATGTTTCTTTAGAGATTGACTTATTGTAGCTAATTTTAACACTGTTTTTTATGTTGAGTGCCTGCTCCCCTTCTTACCACTAACTTTAAATGCTGCAATATTTGTCAATGCAAATCGATTTAGCACCACAATTGGTCATTCTAGATTTCAAATCAACAAGAACAAACAAGGAGAATAAACTTAATAAACTTAATAACAAATACTGTAATTACAAACATCATCAGGGTGATGTTCCTCTTTCTGCTAACTTGTTCTTCTTTCTGCTAATTAATTTCACGTTCATCAAAAGTGATGCAAATAACAAAATTGTATGGAATTTAGTGTTCATAATAACAGTTTAATCCCTTTTCTCTCAATTTAAGTGCTTTCCTCCTTTGCTTCTGCAGATATAAAACAACCACAGGCTTATATAAATGCATGGCCGTTATTGTTTACAAATCGCAGGCAGCCATATTTTTATCACCGAAGTTTTTTTTAGAAAACAAAAGTGCCGTTTCGACAAGTCAACTTTTGATCGCAAAAAAAATCTAGGCACGTGTTGGGAATTGCACTATTGTGAAGGTGTAGAGAGAGAAAGAGCTATGAAAAAGTAATAAATTACCGTAAAACGGGGTGACTTGAAACAAAATTCGCCGTTTTTTGAAAAGATTTGATCATAACTTTTATTCTAAGAAAGTAATTACTATGAAATTTTGAAAAAAGGTCCATTCATCTTTTGTCTTTCAGATAACGAAGTGTTCAAACTAATTGATGCATGCCATCTCAAATTATTGCTTCACAAAGTACACCTACTGAAATTTATCGTGCGGGGGTGACTTGAAACAGTGCTGTTTCCACAAAAATGTGCTTTTATAGAGCGCCAAAACAGAAAACGTGTGATCTACGATTACTTTCGTATAAAACATAAATTAAAATAATTTGTTAGCACCAGCTCACGTTTGTTAAGTGATGGAGAGTGTTAGTATAGTGCGTTCACTCTAACTTGGATAATGTCCTTTTGCACGATCTGGTGGAAATTGAGCGTCAATTCCCACAACACTTAAATATCATTGATCGTCTTTTGTCTTGATAAGGGTAGAAAAAGAATTTTTTACGGTAGCAGCGAAGCGAATACCGTATTAAAACACCCTTGGACTACTCCTCCTCCTCCTACTACTACTACCGACCGAAATGGCAGTTTAGCCTGTGCAGCCTACCAATGTCGCTTTCGAAACTGCGTAAATTGCAACTTAAGAACGGAGGCTAATAATCTTTATAACTACCAAAACATTCTTTATACGTTCTTTTAGTATTTTACCATAGATTCGCCATTTCCAATAAACATTTTCCTATTAAAAACACGGTGGGGAACTTTAGTTGCACCTAGTTCGAAACACGGTTAAAATAAACTTAAGCTTTGTTTTTGGTAACGTCTTGTGCTTCGAAGTTCGAAACTCTCTTCTTCTTGCAGTTACAAAGATTCATCGAAATTCATCGAACTTACACTTTTTAAAAGCATTTTACATTTTTTTTATATTTTTTGCGTGTGTATTTTGTTAGCTTGTCTACAAAAATGTCTTGGATTAAAGTTTGAAACGGTTTCACTTTGTTTCTTATATTTTTAGAAGACGTTTGTTTTTTTCTCTTTTCGGTCTTACAGCTTTCTTTTTATAAAAAAAAATCTGATATAAAAAAAACGTAGTTTCGCGTATTGTGCATATTTCTTTTGTTTGTATCAAATAGTTTTCTGGTGGTTTTAGTTAAGCCCTGTTTACTCTTTTTCAAATGAAAATTGCCTTAATTTAAGCCTAAGAGATAAACAAAGGTCGACAAAGCTTCATGGGGCTTTCAGACTAATTAATTTAGAATCTATTTCGTTTTGTACATTGCAAGTTGAAATGCTGCTACCGTTTTGTGCCATATGGCTCTTGTAAACTTTTAATAAGCGTTCTGTTTCATTACTTTAACGTGTCTGATAAAAATCATTAACGATTATCCAAGTTAGAGTGAACGCACTATAACTTTTGATAATTCAAAATTTCAGAATGATAAAAGATTTTATAAATAAAATTACTGAATTCATTAAAATCATTAAGCATTTCTCTTAAGATAGCGTAATTGTTTCCAGAAACAATATCGTAAGCATGCAAGATGAATTTCAATTTACCGCTACTTAACACGGCCTTCCAAATTACTTGTAAATGTTGTTTTGTTAAATTGTGTTAACTGACCATTAAAGCTTAACGCTATGTTGAACCGAAGGAATTCTCGATTACCAGCCGGCGGCAGACATGGTTTTCAGTTTGCAATTCTTATATTACTATTTTCATGGTTGTGTGAGTGTATTTATACCAATGAGGACATTTAGCTTCATTTCCTAGGGGAGGCTATTTATGCTTCACTCACAACCCCCCGCCTCTTCATCCATCAGCACCAGTAGTTCCGTGGATAGAAAATTACGTTTATTGGAACTTCTAAAACAGTATGATGTGCCCATACTTTTTAACAGGGGGGACAACCTTCTAACAAACATTGCAACACTTTTGTAGTATGCAGTTATGCTATTTTGTAAAACGATTCCATCGGGGTTCATTTATGAATTAGAATACGTTCATCTAACGAAATTTGAAAGTATGGTTATTAAACCTTTCTGATAATTCAACTTATGATAATTACCTAATGACGCATACCATTATTGACGCTCCATCGGCTGAACCTTATCACACATCAATGATTAGATTGAGGTATAATTATGACAAATGACAAGAATATTTATGCAATAATCGAATAGACGAAGTGCATCGAGTGAAAAAAAACGAATCATTTTAATGGGATATATCTCTTTCAATTTTAAACATTTTTCAATAAAATTTTGGAATTATGCCCTTTGACCTTTCTATTTTACAAATATAAAAAAAATTATATTTGGCGATATGCTGTCTCGCCGTGACGAGCTATTTTACAGCAGCACTGATTTTCGGCGCTTTTTTCATCTTCAGCTTCCGAAGAACTTCCTTGATTGAAAAACTTTTTCCATCGAATGTTGCGCTAGATAGTCTCCGAACGGAATCTGAAAAAAATTCGGAGTTTCATTCATTATTTCATGAGAAATAACGTTTTTTCGACGCTGTTTCAAGTCACCCCGCTTTACGGTATTGCATCAGAATCATCACTAAATTTTTCTATTAATGATTATGATCGCCTATTATTATAACGTTTCAAATGAAAATCAGACTTTTATAAATGTAAGATTCACCCACACGTGAAGGAAATAAAAATAATGACAATATGCATCCTTTGGGTGAAACCTTTTACAAAAGAAATTTCACTCATGTTTCTTATGATGAATCTATAGGTGACATTAATAACGCAGGATTTGCCACTAATTGAATGTTTGTGTGAAAAATTCAACTGCTTGAATCATCAAGCTGAAATCAGTGCTAACAAGAACAATTTTTGTTGCTATAGCGGAGAAAGGACACCTGGTAAACTTTTTATGATTTACTTGCGTACACAATATAATACAAGACAAGATGCCCTAACAGCCAAAAGGATTTCTGCAAAACCTGCTGAAAAATGAAAAATAAAAGACCATGTGACTTGAAATGTGAAAGAGATTATATATATGATTTCCAAAATAAAACATCACATTTCTAATCATGTACTCCCCATGACATTGTCAAAAGATAATTGACACTATCACTATAATGTATATACTGCCAATAAACTGGATTACATCTGAATTACATTCTTTATTTTGCTGGTACGAAACAATATTAAGGATATTAAGGATATAATGAGCACATAACTCATAAACTCTAAAAGATATGAATTTCTGAATTTGATAACTTTGTGTCAATCTTCCTAAATCACAAGCACAAAAAAGCACACAGATTATGGACATGCAAAATACATCTAAATAAACCAAAATCAACATATAATTGAAATCAGACATTTTTGTTTTAGTTTGATTAATGATATGGCATACACTCACAAACATTCTTAATCTAAGTTGACATTCATGGCCTGTTTATAAAAATTCTTGAAGAAATTTGAAAATAAGGTTGAATAATTTTTACAACACAGCATTGCATTTCTGATTTCATAGACACAACAGGGAATTGTGAAAGTGTAATTGACTCTGTGTGATGACATAAACATACTTTATTTTGGGGGAACGAAATATCAATTATTATTTATCCTTTCAGATATCACAGTGATTTTGTATGTGAACCGTACTCTTTAAACATTTGATATGTACCATCAATCTTCTTAATTATGAATGGATTTCTCAATATTGAAAACACAAAAAGCAAACAAAGATTTTGAAAGTATACTTATACATACGTATACTTATACATATGCTCAAGCACACACATAAATTATATAACTTGCATTGTGTTTCATGATGTGCAGTGTTTTGAATTTACAGACAGTTGGAAGATGCTTCAATTCGCTGATTAGGAAAGTCATTCATAATAAGGGACATTATCGACAGTTAATAACTTAAAAACTGATATAAAATATTAAAAACATTAAAACATCAAACATTTAAAAGTAGTGGTGCAAAGCGTAGACAAACATTTTTGATGTTGGAACTTAACAGGAAACTGAGCTGAGCTTAAGTATCCAGAGCTTAAAAAGATGTTTTCAGGCTTTTCAAGACATCTCAAGACATGTTTCCACTAAAAACAAACAAATATATGCCTTTTTGACTCTTCCGTTTACAAAACGTTGAGAATTTTGTTTTAGTTAGAAAAGAATGATCACAGTTCAAGATAATTATAAGTTTCTTCTATATATTTTCGTTTTTCATCTTAAAAATCCACTTGTGTAAATTTAAAAGGGTTTCTTCCCGCTGACATGCATTGCACGGTGCTTTGGTTTCATGTAACCGCACGCATGAGTTTTCAAAAAACCGCTAGGTTTGGACAGTAAAAAAAAGAAAAAGAAGAGAAACAGAGCCGGTTTTAATGTATGTATTTCTTGCTTTCACAAAAATCCAAAAACTGTTTGTGTGGATAAAATCTCAGATGCTGGTACTATTCAAGATGACAGAGGTATATGAAGGAATGGATCCATTCCATTATTTATAAAATTGAATTTATTGATTGATTTATTGATTTATTGATTTATTTTTCGAAGAAGCCATTTTTAATAATTACTACCCGGTCTTGGAGTTTATTCTATAAATCAGCAAGTATTTGTCAATTCACTTTGAAACCTTCCATAACAATAGCTGAGTGTATATACTTTCAAATAACAAGAAGTTTTGTTTGATTTGTTAAATGAAGGAAATACTACACTATCAGACTCAAAGTAAGCCGTAAGCTGCACATAGCGGTAAGGGGAGCAGGCACTCTACTTTAATGAAGGGAGATTATGTATAAACTTATAAGCTTTTATGTATATAAAGAAAATTTAATGTATTTGTGACAACCCTCCCAAATTACAAGCTGAATACAATCTTAATTGCAGTTTATTCCCATAGCTATTGACCTGTCTTTCTATATTGAAAAAACAAAACCATATCATTTCCAGGAAGAACATGGCAGACATCATTTTTTAAATTGCAGGTTTAAAGAACAGGCCAATAGTTACTGGAGTGAGCTGCAATAAAGCCAATAGTTTCATTATATTTATTTCATGCATATAAAATGATTTTCTGTATGAAAAGCTGAATAGCATAATTGTAACAGGATAGAATGTTTTGAAGAATAAGATGAGCTGTGCACTACTTATTTGTGACGTCTTAGCGCCTACTAACTAGCTAACTAGCTAAGTTTTCTTCTGAGGCTAGATGAATTGTGTAATAATCCAACTCAACCAGATAGCTTAAGCAGATGAAATTCAGACAAGATGGTTGAACTGGATTGTTAGCCAAGTGCATAAACAAATAGTCCCTTAATACAGCAAGCTATTTCACATTTTTCATGAAACATTTGCTTAACCCTCATTGTGAAACGAATCTACTACAAAAATATAGAAGGAATAACGAAACTTTGTCACCTGTTATTTTTTTAGGATATTCTTGGTAAATTGGAAGACCCAAACTTTGAAGATTATGATGGTGTTAATTCGCAGTCGAACTACAATGCATTAAAAGATGTTCTAAGGGAGTGGCAGAGTAAGCTTTACTTATCATACACATTTGTATATAGGAAACCTTACGGGCATTAGTTTTCAAAAATCCACAGTCAAACTCTCAGCAAGTATCATCCACACACAGTGAATTAGTGCATTATTAAATTGTAACCACAGTCAAGGGAACCTCTAGGCTCCCTTTTTTCGATCACTTCTACCTCACGGTACGACTTCTATTCCTGGATTTCACCACTTACTTTTGATCATTCTCATAATTTGCTCAATGCTTAGCAGACAGGTATGGAGTTTCATACTAGACTCTTTGGTATGGTACTCTTTGGGAATTGAACCAGCCTTGCTCAATGTAATGGAGGACTCATTGTGCTATAGCAGTATTATCAGTAAATGATATTACGTGTGATCCCAATACGGTTTTAAATAGACATTAGTCCTTTAGTGATAATTTTATATATCGTTAAGTGAGAATTATTTTTATTTTCTCCAATTTTTTTAAAATGAGAAAATTAAACTCTAAATTTCATAACCTCACAAAACTTTTAAGAAACCTATCTACAGAAAATTACTTGATACCTTTTAATTGGAATTGGAACCCTTGAAAAAAAAAATTATTTCAAATTTACAAGTAGCCACTTTCCTTCAGGGAAAGTTTGTAATTGGAGATAGTAATAACAATAGTAGGGAAACAAGTGATATTTGGTAAAATTATTTTGTTTTAACTCCGTTCTCAAAAAAACATCAACTTTCCTCTTTTGTTGATTCTATGTATATTCCTTACAGTTGCTTGGACACTCCAAAATCTTAAGTTGGAATTTCTAAAAACTACAAGCTCTCATCAAAAGTCTTTGGGACACAAATTATTTCCAAAGAAAAACCCAAATTAAGTTGACCTGTAATTGATGGCAAAGATTATGCTTATCAGGGTCAATTTATCAAACATAACTTAACGGAATCTATGAATATGCAAATTGCATAAAATAGTATCAATCTTTTTTCACAAAAAGCAACTTCAACAGGAGGCATATAGGCAAACATACTTTTGAGTTTCTTTTTCAATCTGTCAGCTTCCAAAACTTTCACAAACGGGTTTTCTGGACATTTTTTGGCAGGTTTTCTGTTGTTTTTTTTTTACTCTTGGTTAGCCTAGCCTGTTTAAAAGAATCGGTACATTTTTCTTAGGAACAGATTTATAATTAAGCAAGGCAACAATTTAACTGAAGTCCCTGATGCGCTCTGATTGCATTTGTATTACAACGAACAGATTTTTTCGATTCACATTAGCATTCCCACCAAAGTGGAGAAAATATCTCAGCTGGAGACAAAGCCCTGTCCATTTGACTAGATGATGATCTAATAACCCTATATCAACCTGTACATAGAATAAGCGGTAGTTGCTTGGCTTTTGGAGATAGCACATAAGTTTATTGGGTTATAACTAATTAGGAGATAAAACAAGATAAGACTGTCGTTTGAAGAAGATTTTGCGCTTTGTTTGGAGATGGAACAGTAATCCTGAAAAACTTGAAAACAATCGTTGCTCATTTTTTTTCAAAAATGGAAACAAAATTATTCTCACCTAACGATATTTTATCAACGTTGAAGTAATATTTGCATTTCTCATTTTACAGAGAAATTGAAAAATTATGGGTTGATTGAAGAAAGCCAAGTCAAATCCAACGAGAAGTTGACTGAAGTACAGTCCGAGTTGTCACAAGAAAAGAAATTAAGGTATGATCACCACTGTGAAGAAGAGCACTTTCATTGAAATAGTATACATACTTCTCTAAAAATGTACTCCTCTGCAGAGATTTTTCAACAAACTTGTCTTGTTATACTGTGCTTTAAGTAAAAATGACTGAGATAAGAATTGTGGCGAAGCATCCTACGATGTCAATTATAGAACGTTTGAAAGCTTCTACTTGATGTCATCACTCACCTAACGAAGACATCACTCACCTAACGAAGATTCATTTTTTTTCAGCCAAACATACATCGAGGAAAACAAAGCAATGAAAGCTAAAATAACAGCTTTGGAAGAGCAACTCGACAAATTAGAAAATGGTAAACAAATGCAACCAATCGTTATTAGTTATACTTCTCATAAAGTCTGTGTACATAACTTACATGGTTTCCCAATCTAGAGAAAAATCTTCGTGGAATAAAGAGTGGTGCCAGCGTGGTCAATGTTAGAAAGGAAATATTGAACCATGGTCAAACTGAGACAGAACGTCGTGTCATACCCGATGTTCCTGAAAAAGAAGGGATCCATGGAAATGAAAGGCATGGACTGGAGCGAAAGATTGATCAACACGCTATCGTATCCGGCAATGTAACTGGTGCGAAAGACAATGCTACTGTATCCGACGTGACAACTGAAAAAGTTGCTATTGGTCAACAGTCACATGACCAACACTCACATGCAAGTAATAACACTATTCCTTCCCAACATGCACTTGAAAAAACAAGCGCACCAGTACCGAACCAAGTGGCAAATCACAAAGTAACGCGCGAAGACGAAACGACAGATCGTGAACATCTTTACAGAGTGCGTGATGAACCTAATAACGGTAACAGAAATCACAAAGAGGATGGAGATGAGGAAGTAACGAACGAAGACACGAACGAAGTGAATGGAGATGATGGTGATGATAATGATGATGATGATGATCCCCATAGGCGTGATCCCCATGGGCATGATCCCCATGGGCACGATCCTCATGGGCGTGATCCTTATGGCAGTGATCCGCATGGTTATGATCCTCATGAGCATGATCTTCGTGCCGAAAAGGGTGAGGAGGATTTTGCCTGATGACATCAACATTCTTTTTTAGGTTATAATGTATTCGTAGGACTTCGTCGGGTCTATTTTGTATCTTTTTGTTATTTTATTTATTTATGTATATTTGGACAAGTAAATTGAGTTTTTCCACTTCTATCTTTTCTGTCAACGTCTGTGTTCTTTGTCACTAATCACTAACAGTACATCTTCAAACCTGTAAATAAACAAACCTGTAAACAAACAAACCTGTAAAAGCTGAACTAACCAGTAAAAAGTCAAGAATACGGGAGAGAAAAAAATTTGACACTCGTGAACAAAATTTGAGATTCGTCAGAATATTTTATTAACGAACAAACCGAGTGGGCAAGTTCGTTGAAAAATCTATGCGAAGGAGTGCATTTCCATAAGAAGATACGCGGTGTTTCAATAAAAATGCTCTTCGTCGCAATGACTTTTGTCGATTTTACCCACTGGGAAGCTAAACACACTAAATAGAAAAATATTAACCACAGATGCACGAGAACCACCATATTTAGCAGACCCTTAATTGATTTGGAATTTTTGATGATTTTATACTAGTGTAGTGGGGGTTGTACTTTTCGAACTATTTCCATTCATAAGCATGATTAATATATTTATATTGTTGTGTAGTATAATGAATTTGGTTGCTTGTTCTCCTTTCTGATTGGTCTAGGCTAGGGGTATTGATAGGTATGTTCATGCAGCAACAGGTGGAAATAAGTTGAATGTAAACCGGCCTTTAAATGATGACGTAATTGGACTTTGGTTTTTCTATTTATTATTAACGATAAAGAAATTACTCGATCGAAAAACACCCAGTGTGCAAATTTGGTGAAAAATCCCTGTGTTCGAGTGCATTTCTATAGAAATATACACACTATTTCAATGAAAATGTTCTCCCACGCAGTGACTTAATAGGCGATTCTGACATTGGGGTATCAATGAATATTAATTATTTGTTTTTTCTTCCAATCGCGTTTATTCTTATTAACCATTTTTAATTTGGCAGACGGTTTGGCTTACAAAAGAACCGATCATATGTTTTGCTTTTATGATTTTTAGGCCAGCCTGGTAGAGCGAACGAGATGACTTTCGACGAGTTTACAAAACACAACTTAACACATGGTGTAGATGCACGAATTGATTACCGTGGCTTGGACACGACCGCATAACTTGCACTTGAATTTTTGAAAGTTATTAGGCGCCACCCACTGGGTAAATTTGTTAGAACATGTCTGCGAAGGAGTGTTTTTCTATAAAAATATACACACCGTTTCAATAAAAATGCTCTTCGTCACAGTGATTTTTTGACGATTTTGTCCACTGGCCATCCATTGTTTTGAGGTTAAATCTAACTCCATATATGCTACAATATCTTTTGCATCGAGTTCAATTCTGTTCAACCAATGACGTCATCGTTCAAGTGAAGTGAGACAATGGAATGTTAACATTGACGGCTTGCAATACGCTTAACATATTTCATCGAACAATTTCAGTCCATCTTCATGGTTTAAACTTTGTTAAATTTGTTTGACTGAGTGAGTTTATAAGCAACATTAGCTTGTTTTTTCACCGACAAGTGTGATGGTTTGAAATTGTTCCACTCCTAATCTATTTATTGCTATACTTATCAGCTATGTGTATTTAGTCGTGTTCTGCTGTTTATGAATTCATCACGTGTTATTTGTAAAAACCATTGAGTGTTGGTTTAGAATCATGGAATTTAAACCAGAGCTGCAAGGTTAGGGAAAAGTCGGAGAGACCTATGCAACCTGTTAGAGATAGGTTGATCAGTATTAAATTTTGTTAACTTGAAAAAAGCCTGTACAAGCCTGTGCTTAATTTCAAGTCTGAACAATAATCCTGCATAGCCCTTAGTCGCAAAGCCCTAACATTGATACGAAGATATTGACATCTCGAGACGTTTTTTAAAGCGGGCATCAATCACGTAAAAAGGGCAGACTATCTGAGTTTGGAAATTGGATCGATAAACTGTCATGGTGGCTTGCATGACTAAAGGAAGATTGAACCCTGACCTTCAGTTCTGTTAAACGGAAATTCGGTGAAGGTCTGTTACCGGTTCATATGATAAGCTAGATCATTAAGTTAAGTCTCTTAATTGTAACATTTTGCTCTGCAAATCGTTTGAAAACTAGGAGGGTGTCGCCATCATGCTCTTTATATAGAATTCTATCCCCTTGAGAAATCTAGCAGTTTCACGACAGCTATTAGGGAGTTTAAGCAACGTAGACGACGACGTGAGCAAAAACAACAAAATAAATAATTGTTACCAATTAAAAGTATGAACAACTTGTTTTTGTTAGAGAATCAATACCATTGAAAAACTTATTTCGACTGGAAAGTCATCAAGTTACTGTAAAATCTACATAAGAGAAAAAGACTCATCTCTGTAATCACGTCTCCGTTCTCAGCGCGGCTTCAAAACGTGATTTTCACGTTGAGCATAGAACGTGCAAACATGTTAATGATGTAATTATCTTCCCAATGGCCTCATTAGCTGTAGACATTCTTTCTAAACAAATTCCACAAAGAAAATAAAGCTTTTGTTTTAAACACGTCGCCGTCTTCGTTGCCGTTGCTTAAGCTCCCTATTTTTTAACAGAAGACCAGTCTTGATTTAATCACCAGCAGCAATCAATTCCAGTATGTCTTTATCATCACTGCTAACAGGCATGAAGTGTTTATTCTGAAGATGTGTTTGAAGAAAACTAGACTCTCTAGTTTTGAGTTTGGTGGAGGTGAATTAGTATTACTTGTGGCGCCTACCATATATATCGAAAAAGCAACAATGTCTTCAATCAGTGCCAAGATATGTAAGTCAAAGAAAATACATTTTGAAATCCTCAATTTTCATCCATCCAAATTTTGTTTGTATCGATTTAATTCGAATATTTTCAATAATGGGAAATACAGTCGAGTCCTGCTATGTCGAAATCTCAAAGGATCGGTTAAAAACTTCGAGATAGCACGACTTCGAAATATCGAAGTTTATAGCGGGCTGTAAATACTGACGGGACCAAGGTGTTTGTTCGAAATAAGGAGAAGTTCCAGATAATGCGGCGAGTCAGCTGTATAGTATACTCGAAAATACTCGAAATATAATTTTCTTGCGCTTTCTGAACAAAAAGTTTTTATATTTTCTTCAATTTTGTAATTTTGCAATACCTTATCGGCCCTTTTTACGCCGGCCCTAATGTGGCGTTAATTTTGTTGCGCGGCGTTAAAAGGGCCGGCGTAAAAAGGGCCAAAAAAATGGAAATTTTTCAAAAAATCGGCGTTATTTTTTAAAGTTGAAATTTGGATTTGAAAAAATGAAACAAACTTTAGATGTGAAAGAACTCTTTGGAGACAATGAGGAGTCAGATGAAGGGGAAGTTGAAGCAGAAATAGAGGTAGAATCAGATGACGATGAGAGAATTAGAGAAAATAATGAAGCATTAATGAAAAAGAGGACGAAATAGCTGTAATAGATTAAGTCTTACGATGTATTAGATGATATATATTAGAAGACATTTGTAGTATAAGTTAAAATTTGAAAAGAAAAAGTGAAAAATAGTGCTTAAAAATTTTTTTTTTCTTTTTTACTTTTGAGGCGTAAATAACGGCCCTAAGTGGCGTTAAGGCAAAATCTTGGGGTGGCGGAATAAGGGCCGGCGTAAAAAGGGCCGGCGTTAAATTAGGGCCGGCGTAAAAAGGGCCGATAAGGTAGAATGTAATTTAGCTCCTTTTCGGCAGCCATTATAATCAATATTTATCAACCCCAGCCTCATTTTCATGCAATGGCGAGTAACTTCGGGGAACGTGTATTGATTTCGGTTTTTGTACGCAAAGAGATTACATTGAGCACTTGAGATGGTCATACCAACATGGTAACCAGGGTTTATTTTTGTCCGCATATCATGAAAGACAAGAGACCGGGTACTAGGGTGTTTCAATGGTCATCACTAAGCCAACGAAATTCAAAGTCTTAAGAAGTAGATTGACATTTCTTTGGTTTCTGTGCAAACATTGTATTTGAAACATCTGATTTAATTTACCAAATGACAAAATATTGAATCTAGACTCAATCGGTAATCTTTGGTCAGTAATGGAATTTTACCACCACGCATGCGCTATCCTTTTGTTTGAAGAATCAATTAAATTGTGATATTAATGGCTTTTTTAAAGCTTTTTCATATTTCAAAATGGCTCTTCATTTAAATCAAATATATTAAGATATACAATATACGATAGGTTAATTTTTATTTATTTATTTAAAAGATATTTTTATAAATGTCATATCAAAACTGAAGTGCAGAGAAAATGAGTTAGTTCAGAGAGAAGACAGTTCAAATACATTTCAACCATTCGAGGTTGAGTGAGTAGATTATATCCTGCTAGTTGAAACGCCAGATAGTGAAACACAATGTCGAATTTAAAATTTGCATTTACAATCTACGTTCTATCATTTGCATTGTCGTGTATTTCTACACAGAGTTTCCCCGGCTATTATGAGGGGCCTGTGTTCACGTATATTAATGCTTCGTCAGATGTGCGAGTACCTTTCAAGATTTATGGCAAAAACAAAGAATACAACATGATCGATAGTAGGCGAGACAATCGAATTCGAGAGTTACTTAGCAACCCACAGACACTAACAACTTCATACCCAAGCAAAGAACCACCCCTTAACAAGACTGGACAAGTAAGTCATAAACGATTGTCTTATCGCTAGGATTGATGTAACAAAATTGCATCTGACACCATAAAAGTTGCATCTAACCATAAAAATTTGCTTTCATTGGGCGTAAAAATTTGCTTTCAATCTAGCTTTTATTTTTAGATTCATCACGCCGAACTAACTAAAGGCATTATTTCTTACATGGAAGTCTTAGATGTTTTTAAGTACGTCACTACATTTTTTTCTTTCTCGTAGTACTCTAGTGATGAAGTGTGATGGCAACAGTACCTGATTCCATTGATTTGATCGTTCACTCTGAAATGAAATACTTGTTAACTTTCAATAAAAATCTTGCTACTGTTTCTTAAGGTGTTCTTAAGTGATGTGAGATACGATGGGAGATGTATAAAAAACTACCAAGACACGGCAAATAGGGTAGCCGGAACTTCTAATACAAATTCAATCTTTGTTATCAACTGGTACTGGTAGCATTGTGGTAGAGTGCTCGCTTCCTGTTCGGGAGGGTCGCGGGTTCAATCTCCGACCGAGTCATGGCAGCGACTATAACAGTGTGAATCACTCCTCTCTGCTTAGCACTCCGCAAGAGAGTAGGAATGATGTTTAGGATGGTTGTCTAGTTGATCGGTTCCTAGAAATATCAAAAGCAACTTTTTGTTTGATACGAGTTTGACAGTTTGTATGCGATAACAAAATACAAAGAACTAACCAAAACAAAACAAAAAACACTTTCAATTCTTCCTTACAATTTCGTCTTACTTCTTCTTCGTTTTTGGCGACTAATGTAACGTTTGCCGACACGACTCATTCTGACCCTGACACCCTTGATCACCTTGGTCGCAACCGCTCAAAAAAAATCAAATTAACGTGTATTACTGACGCATGCGCACCCAGCTACTTGTTATCTTCTAATTGGCAAGAGGGAAAACTTGTCAATCACTCATAACTAAACTGACACTCTGAAGCATGCCGAATTAAGAAAAAATAATATCCACGGAGGAAAATTATCGGGTTATAAAGACTTAAAAAATCTGAGTTTCTCTTGCCTTTGTTAAGAGGTATAAAAGCTCAGGAAATAGCAATACAGGCTTACGGGATTCATAATCGGGTTTCATGAAAAGTAATGACGCGTCGGGTGGACGTAATGAAGAATCTATAATTCGCATAAACATCAAGTTTACAGCGCAAAAAGGGCGTGGTCGACGAGGGAATTTTTCAAGCCAAAGTCGTTGCCTCCTGTACTAATATGTACTTATACATAATGAAGAAGTACACTCATATTAGTTGATGAAAATATTTTCACGGTTATTCTTAGTTTCGATGGAGAAGGAACTGTCCCTGTTTTGATTTGCACCTCGTGGTATGACGTTACCACCATGGATGGTCATTCACCAGGAAAACTTACGGACGCAATTGAGAACAACAACATTTTGAATGCGACCATGTTTACACCATGGCAACGATTTACAGAAGAAGATACTGAGAAGAAAAATGCTGGTCGAGAGTGGGTCATAGGTCAGTAGTTTGTACCTCTTACAAGTCGTTTTACATTATCTAAAAATAGAGTGGAATAAATAAAAGAAGATATCATTGCGCATGAGCAGAGTTTGAAAATAGTCCAGCGTCGTGGTGTCTTTCCAGTAATGATGAAATGGTGAATAACTATTTTTATTTAAAAAAAATATATAAGAGAGAGGAAGTGTGCATCTCTCACGATATAAAATGCAGCTCCTTTTTCCAGAATGCATCTGTACAGTCTGTACAGCTTCTTTATTGCACAATTCATTCTACGGACTCGCTCTCCTACTTACCAACCCATACACTACTGATCTCGTATTATTTAGACGAATATCTATGTTACTATGAAACTGGTGCAGCAACATTTAACATACTTGGAGAATGTGTGATTCCTTACACCGAAATAATCGAACATTATAAAGGTCTTTGGCCGACTGATGGTATTCCAAGTGCGATAAACGGACGAAGAATGCGTGCAACAAACAATCTGAACTTAAGAATATATCTATGTCCAGAAGATGAAGATGAAGACGACGACGAAGAAGAAGAAGAAGAAGAAGAGTGCATAGTGTATCCATGTCTGGACGAAGAAGAGAAAACCATTCATTGCTCAGTAAGTAACATGGCCGACAAACTATTGTTGGTTATACAGGGCGAGTGAAGATAACAATAAAAAACTGAAATAAGATAGCTTGCTCTAGGACATCTAGTGTTGCGTTTTAAAATATAGATCTCTGTTTAAACACAGTGTGAACGCCCAGTATGAACACCCAATTGTTAAGTTTCACCGCCCTTTCATTATATTCGATTATTTTGCTATTAGGATCATATCTTTTAATCTTCTCTTATTTCTTAAAATTCTCAGTCCAAAATTCTCAGATTAACTTCTTACAGATGAATAATGTGGCGTCATTAAAATAAACGTCATCAAGGGCAGGCATAAAAAGGGCGGATAAGGGCGGATAAGGTATCAAAAATCACTCTG
This sequence comes from Turritopsis dohrnii, assembly GCA_027922465.2. Classification (NCBI taxonomy): domain Eukaryota; kingdom Metazoa; phylum Cnidaria; class Hydrozoa; order Anthoathecata; family Oceaniidae; genus Turritopsis; species Turritopsis dohrnii. Next base: position 779,564 of record BQMF02000025.1, read on the forward strand.
ACAATTTCTTTAAATCCTAGTATCTAGTTATCGTTATTGTTATCTTTCTTAAAGAACAAAACATCAGAGAAAATCAAGTACGTTGATCCGATTGAGAAGATCTTGGAAAATACGGGGGCGTGGTTTGAGGTAATAGCTTTTAAACTGTCATGAAAGAAACCTTTTAAACTTACACAAGACTGCCAGCAAGTAACCAAGTCAGCAGTTAATTAACTGGGAGTTTTTAGTCCTTTGGCTTCCATCTGTACTGGTTGGTTCTTCCACCCATCGAGTTGCAACTAGCGGTATTTAGACTCGAATTTTTTCGTAACCCTCCCGCCAATATCATTGACCAAAAACATCAGTTGCCCTTATTCGTTCTTGAGATATTTTCCCCTAAAATTCAAGTTCGATTGGGCATGCAATGCAGCAGTGATAAAAATAATTATTATATTACTACTTTACTGAAAGTGAAAAAAATATGCTACTAGCCTCTGCGTGGTTTTACGCGTCTTCATAAGATATCGATCATGAAATATCAAGGCTAAAATCTAGGCTAAAATCAAGGCTTAGTGGTAGCCAAAGCATTGCCCTCACGAATAAAACAGCAAACCTAGAAAGTATCTATGTATTCTGTCAATGTCCCCGCCTGTTCATACCGAAGATTTGAAAAAATGCAACTCGATACCTCTCCGGGCTAAGCACTCAGCAAATCATGTAAGTGGTGAAATGAAAAGATGGGAGTCACGCCCGCCTCTACTGTAGGTTCAAAGAGATGGGAGTCACGCCCGCCTCTACTGTAGGCTAGAAGCGGTCGATGACGGAGGCTATAGGTTCTCCTTGACTGCGGTCGATCCAGTTACACTTGTTCACTGTCAATGGGAACTAGAAATTTGGAGATTCTTGAACAGGAAGGATAGGCATTATTCTCTTTGAAGATTCTTCTTACTTCACTTCTTCTTGCATTGACTAAATAGAATGTAAAAAATAGTTGCCTGTTCAACTAGATGTACCAAGTGTCTGTCTCGTTTAGTTAGACACGGAGCCAGTCGGCATTGGATGGATTGTAAATGCCACCTACGGATTGTGAGTAAATTTTAAAGGAGACACATCAGCAGTGTACCATCACCTTTAACCATAGGACAGCACTACATTCCTCTAGCACATCCCTTAATAACTTTCTAATTATTGAGGCAGGAAACGTTAAAGAAACAGTTTCATATTTCTTTAGTAACCGAGTCAAGAAAGTTTACGAATTGAATTTCACAATTCTTTTTTCCAATTGGACATTTGATTTACCGCATGGCCTTCTGGATAATTATCGAGATGAGTCATTCCACTATAATAACTTTAAGCTTGAAATGTTCTACTGGATCGAAGACCCGCCCCCAAAACCAGGTTAGTTACCAGTTTCCTCACAATGACAGTTTAGTGACATTTTTCCAAAAAAAGTGGAATTAAGTTTTCTACTTTTTCCATATTTGCGATGTTTTTAAATTTTTTTTCTAAAGGAACCATTTTATGGAAATATTTCCATGATAAACTACTCCCTCGAAGTGTTATGTGGGTAAGGTCTTCCGCCCATGGTGGTTGACTTTAACGCCAGTTATGTCGCCTGACGTGTACACAGCTAACCAAAATTAATAGTACATTTGGGCATTGTTAGTAAAAAAGTTTGATTTTGAAACACACACACACAAAAATTGCTGATTTTGCGGTTGAAAGATCGATAAATATTGTTTATATTTTTATCTTACATTTTTATATTTTTCATAATTGCTTCATTCTGTTTTTTTTTTAGAACGTCATACCCCTAAGTCGTTCTGGATCATGGTATTTATCATGATTGGACCAATGTCTGTATTATTCTTGGCGATAATGCTGCTCTTGTGTGGACAAGCGTCTCGTCATGTATTTAACATAAATCTTTGGAAATACGCCAGCAGTCGAGTTGCAATCCACAGCAGCTTGGTCAACTTCAGAAGGAAAAGGAAACTGGAACGCGAAATCGAGTCACATATCAAGCAAGAAATCAGAATGAGGGAAGAAATCGAAAACTCGGGTCTCAATATCGATAACGTTTGATTTGACCTGAAATTGACCTTCCCGAAACTGTTTAAACGTTGCATAGTAGCCGAGTTATCTTGTTTAACCTCGTTTTCAATATTCAAACTGCTTCTAACTATTACATTATTAAGTTATGACGTAATGAAATCAGTGGAAAAGTGATTTGCATAAATACAAGGTTAAATCGAAGCTCGGCCACAATGCAGCGTTTAAACAGATTTCGGGTCGGAAAAGCTGCATTTTGATGACGTGCTAACAGACGGCTATATAAACTTTAATGGGTGACTAAATTTTTTTTCAGCAACCATTTTTAGAGCGCTACTTTTTTATTCGTGCAATAATTTTTCTTGACAGTTCATTCCATGAATAATGATCAAAATGTTTGTATTCTGTTCCGTATAAGAACAACTCCTGTCTTCTGTTTGTTGTTCACTGTTGCCTGGTATTAGTTGGACATAAAAGAAAATACGCTCGATTTTTTCGTGACTTAACTTAAGCTTGACAATCCCCAATAATAAAGACATTTTTTAGTTCATCATAAAATGGGAAAAAAATTTTTTTGAGGGTATCTGCCATAGCATTTATGTGGGCAAATTTGTTAAAAGTCAGTGGGGTTTTTTTTCACTTGGCAAAAAGTGGTTCTTTAAAATTTTAAAAATAAAATTGTTTCTCGTGCTGGTACATTTAGTCCAGTCAGATTGTGCAAAAAAACATAAAAATTGTGCAAAATGACTTAAAAGCATGAAATTTGGCACAGTGGTAATTTAGGGGAAAAGAAGTAATTTAAGCCTCAGACCCAACAAAAAACACCTGTTTTGTGTATTTTACAGACCAGAATATGTTCCCATGGCAACGTAATATTTTTTTCTACAAAGTTGAAAGTGTTATATACCGTTGGAAAGATAATTCTTTCCTGAACAAAAAACTTCCTTAGGTCATGTCAAAAAAATTAATCTATCAAAAGTTATAAGGCGTCAAAGTTTGGGTCGTGACGTCATCAAAATACCAAAAAAAATTGATATTTTCAAAGTAAAACATGCTATAACCGTTGGAAAGCAAATTTTTGCCTGATCAAAAAACTTGCTTAGGTCGTATTATGGAAATTAAGCTATCAAAAGTTATTAGGCGTGAAAGTTCGGGTGAATACGTCATGAAAATACCAAAACATTTTGATATCTTAACATGCCAGACTCATTCTTTTGGTTTAATATGGATGCGCATTCACACACACAGTTACGAATTTAACTATCTCGTCGGTATTTGTCGAATGAAAATCCGGCTTTCAAACATTAGATATTTTCGCTGGCGAACGGGTGATTACACGCACCCACTCCACAAAATTGATGAGTCTGGAAAGAAGCAGTTCAATGATTTTTTCAATAGCAGGTTATAACAGGAAAAAATCAGTATTTATGCAGTCATTAAGAAAAATAATTTCTTCATCTTCACGCAATCACCACAACGAAGAAAAACATCAAAGATGGAAGTTACAACACTCAAAAAGTCATGTCAACTCTTCTCGCGACTTTACAGAGATGGCAATCTTGAAGAATTCTTTTCACATGAAAATGGCAGTTATCTTGCATCAATCTCCAAAAACGGTGACTTAATGTTCGGATCAAAGTCTACCCTGTTGCACTGCCTTAAAATCGATAATGAAGTTGCTGCTGATGAAATGTGTATGGACTGCATCATATTGGATGGAGCAGCAGTTGTAAACATAGTTAAACCAAATAGTCAAACCACATTTCAGGAATACGCAACTCAAAAGTTCACACCTCACATCCAGAAACAGTTAAAGAGAAGCAAGAGAGTGAACATTGTTTGGGGTGTTTATCTAGGGAATTCCTTGAAGTCTTTAGCCCGACAAAAACGAGGTATAAATAAAAAAACTCTTCTGAAAGGGGTATGAACTCACCCCCGTTTTTGAAAGATTTTCTTACTGCCCCACCCAATTCTTTCAATTTTCGACAAAGTCCACCCTTTAAGAAAAGTGAGAGGCTTCAAAGGGGGATTGAAACTATGAAAAAATGGTACGAAGCAATTATATTTCAAACAATTTTATGATGTTAAGAAAAACAAAATGATTTCCTTTCGTTTTTACGTAAAGGCATTCGACGCAGAGTTCTTTCGGCGACCAAAATTCCTGGGAACTGGCAGTCCTTTTTTGCGCTTAGATGAAAACAAAACTGAACTTTTTGGCTTCCTCGCTAATTAAGCAACACAAGCTGAAACTGAGAAGTTAATTATCAGTACTATTGGCTCCTCAATCATCACGAATATGTCAGTTGACAATGTATCATCTCTTTCTCCATCAAACCACGAAGAAGCAGATACGGGTATGCTCCTTCATGCTCTACACGCAAGTCGTTCTAGAATGGAAAAAGTTATGATTCGCACCGTTGATACTGATGTAGTTGTCATAGCCCTTGCAATGTTTTCCTTGCTAAATTTATCAGAACTTTGGATTTCATTTGAAACTGGTAATAATCGTCGTCTAGTACCGATTCATCTCATTTTTAATGCTATTGGTGCTGCTTAATGTAGTGGCCTGCCCTTCTTTCACGCTTTTACAGGATGTGACCAGGTTTTGCTTTTACAGGATGTGACCAGGTTTCGCTTTTTGCAGGAAAAGGAAAGAAAAGTGCATGGAGAACCTGAAAAAATTTTGATGATGTAACGTTTCGTTTCCTGTTCTAATTTTCCTGCTGACCAAGAACTAAAAGAATTATTTCCTGTTATTGAAAGATATGTCACTCTTTTGTACGACCCAACAAGTCTCATGCTATGCGTTAATGAATGTTGGAAAGTACTATTTGCAACAAAAGGTAGATGACTGGAAGCTAGCCCACCAATACAAGATGCTCTCCTTCAGCACACAAAACGTGCCATTTACCAAGCTAGTTGTTGGGGACAATCCCTTATTGCACAACAGAATTTACCTAGTCCCAATATATGGGGTTGGCAACAAGAAGAAAATGGGGAATTTTCCATTCAATGGATCATGATCCCTGAAGCTTCTGCTATTTGTCGTGAACTCATTTCTTGTGGGCGTAACCCAAAGAAAGGATGTAAAGGACGCTGTAAATGCAAAATCATATCATTAAAATGCACTGCCCTTTGTAAGTGCGGGGGTGATTGTGATGAAATACATGTGTAGTAATGTTTTATCTTTTTTGCTAGTCATATGAGTCTAGTTTGTATTAATAACGATAGCTGCATATAATAAACAACCAATATTTTGTAGGAAAAATATTTCAAATACTAGTAACTCGTAACTCGTTTTTTACGGCTTTACTTTTGAAACGGATGTGCAAAAATCCCGTGTTCCCGTGTGCGAACCTCGTGACGAAAATTTCAATCAAGGCATCAGGACTGGAAAGTGCACTGATGTTGTAGAGCTCGAAAAACTGATCAAACAAATGTATGGGATCGTTTCGCTACGACCAACCGTTGCAGAGATATCGTCAGTCAAAGATTTCGATGACGTTATAGCCGCAGTACCAAATAAAATTTAGGCCCAATTGTTGCGTAACCCCATTACCCGTATCAAATGATGCCACGTGCTTTTGGAATAATCGTGAAAAAAGTGTCTCTCGCCTCTACGTGGTTTTACGCACACATAAGAACAACTTGACCGTAAAATTTAATTCAATAGGTCACTCTCTGAAATAAAAGTGATATGCACAACGCGGATTATTATAATAAGATTTTATCATTAAAAGTTTGACATCATCACCCACAATTCGATGCCTAATAGCTTTTGACAGGTTAACTTTTCTAATATGACCTAAGCAAGTTTATTAATCAGGCGAAAATTTACTTTCCAACGGTATATGGCATGTTTTACTTTGAAAATATCAATTTTTTTGGTATTTTGATGACGTCACGACCCAAACTTTGACGCCTTATAACTTTTGATAGGTTAGTTTTTATGACATGACCTAACCAAGCTTTTTGTTTAGGAAAAAATTATCTTTCCAACGGTATATAACACTTACAACTTTGTAAAAAAAATATTTCGTTGCCATGGGAACATATTCTGGTCTGTAAAATACACAAAACAGGTGTTTTTTTGTTGGGTCTGAGGCTTAAATTACTTCTTTTCCCCTAAACTACCACTGTGCCAAATTTCATGCTTTTAAGTCATTTTGCACAATTTTTGCACAATCAGACTGGACTAATTTGTGAATGACTTTCTACGTTACAACATACATGTTCTTCAATTTTGTTAATTTCATCTCTGTTGAATACCTTCCGAGCGTTCCTTAAACCTCGCACACAGAGAATTGCCGATCGTAATAATGCAAATGAAATCTTGGTATTTAACCAAGACGCTACCAAGCAGCATTGTATGTCTCTTTTCTCTGAAAGTCGAGTTGCAAGCACCGAGATAACTTTGTCTGTCTCTCTGCCATAACCGCCATACGGTGTAAAGACAAGTGGAGAAAAGGAGCCGTGTCCCACTTCCAAGACTTTCCTAGCGTACGATAAGTTAAATACGATAAGTTCAACATAAACATTCCTTCATAAATTTGAAGTGAAAAGTCAAAAATATAATTCACACACAATTGGACCGTTAATTTAGTCAGAAGACCTTTGAAAGCATATTTCTATGATAAATAGTTCTTAGACAACATAATTCCAGATAGGGGACAACTTTGAGATGAAATATTCCATTGTTAGGTTTGTTGAAATTACATTACTAGAATAAAGTGGAAGTTTTTCATAGTAGCAGTGGTACAACTATAAAAGTTTAGTGAAGTAACGTTGCTGTTGTGGAAAGTTAGTGCACCTTAGGATGGTAAATTCTTAAAACATTTAAAGGCTTTTTTTGATTATTTTGAAAACGACTTTTAATTGATGGAATATTTCCTTCTTTGGAAGCTCTTCACAATGACAAAGCTTTGCTTAAATGAAAAATTAAAGTCTTTCTTATCGAAAAATCTACTCAAATTGATAATAATCTGAGACAACGAAGATGTACGATTCCTAAGTTATAGTCTCTAATTACTAGCAAAACTGGATTATTTTATCTCAGGTAGCTCCATTTTATGTCCAACTTCATTTAAATGAAAAATGTAACAATCAGCTTCTTCCAATTTCAAAGATCAACTATTTTTATTGGAACGACGAATGTTTCGAAAAATGGGTAAATTCGACAATGACTTTTTCAGTTAAAAACTGTAATGGAATTTCAGAATCCCAGAGGGCTCCTTAAAAAACAACATGTCCTACTAAAGCTTCCACAGAATGTAATTTGACATTTCCAAATTTAAGAAAACGCTTAAAATGGCAGAGCAATCAAACAATTGAACCACCAATGCAGTACTCAATAAAATATTTATATGGAATACGCCATGCAAAAGAGCTCTAGTGGATTGGCAGGTATTTTTGGTGGAATATCTCCTTCTACACACTGAAGGAATATTTTCATGATTTGTTGCTCCTGACTTTAAAGTCCTGTAGCTTTGGAACCATTGATGCTTTTAAATTCCGGGAAAAACAAATTGGAATTTTCAATCATTTATCTATAAAAACAATTCGAGCTTTGAGCAAGTACTTGACCCGTAATATGAAAACTAGCAAGTTGTTCTCGCTATTGTTTTACAACCATTTGTTTTTTGTAATTTTTTTGTAACCATCTTATGAAATATACATGCATCTCTTGTTAATTCAGCATTCAAACATTGGTTTCAATTTAAAATATAAAATGTAAATTTCTGAATGCACTGAATCAATATTCAAAACATCTTCAGAGGAAAGAATTGCTTTGAAAATAAAATGAAATATTATCAATATGTTGTAATAACAGTGACAGCTTTGTTAATCACAGGGAAAATGATCAGATATTTTTCGTTGAAAATTCTTGTGCTTCCATGTTTACTGTATATATACACGGTCAGGAGCTACCCAGAATACTATAATGGACCAGTTTTTACATACGTTAACGGATCGATGGCGGAAAGAACCCCCGTATCTATTGCGGCGTCTAACGCAGAATATAACAAGGGCGATTCGGCAAGGGACGATACCATCAAAACAATCCTAGGAAGTCCGACCATTGACTCTCCACCAATTAATCCAACTAATGAACCACCTATAAATAAATCTGGTGAAGTGAGTCGAACATTCCACATTTGGTTGGTGTTGTGTTTCCAAAATATTCATTCTCCTTTGTTTTATTTAGACCCATTACGTGGAATTTGTCAACGGAATGATCACGTATCTCGAAGTTTTGGACGAGTTCGAGTAAGTCTGTTCGAGTTATTCTAAAAAGGAAGCTGTGACTGAATTTTTGTGCGAAATGCAAAAACAGTCGCTGCGATGGAGAACATTATTTGTTGAACTCACTATGTGCATATTTATAAAGAAATACACTCCTTCTCAGAGATTCTTCAACAAATTTACCCACTGGAAAAAAGTAAAAAAAATAAACCAATTTTCGATGGTAAATTTGGAATTTAACTCAATTCAAATCAAGAAAAAACAAGCAGACCGTGGGCGGTTTGTGGGTGGTTAGGTCAGCGTAAACTGGATGCTCAAAAATCATGTCCTTATAAAAGAAAAAATTGGCCTACTTAAGCACAAAAAGGAAGAAAACGACACGTCCTTTCGAAGTTTTGATAAGGTTTCGACTCTTAAATAAGAAAATGTTTCGCATTGAAGCTGCCCCTGCAAACAATTTTGAGCAGATTTATATCAGGCATGACTTAAGAGGTGCTTAGTCTACCAGTTGAATTGTGTCATAGTCATAAGAAAATGACTAAGATTTTGTGTGACAAGCAAATAGACAGAGAATTACATAATTAGGAAACAGCTCGAAAAATAAGAACAGTCTACATCCGATCAGATTTTACTGTTTCTTAAAAAAAAAAAGAATGTGTGTATGTTGCATCAGAATGAAGTATTGACATGACAAGCAAACTTGAACATGATTTGCAGTTGTCACTTTTAAAAGTGCTAATCTTTCCGAACATAAATCATATCCAATTGTAAATTAAAGACACTGTACACTGTCAATCAAACTACAAAGATATTTTGTTGTTGTCAAAAATAATGGTGAGTATGGTTATATGTTTTATAACCGATTTCTTGTTGCATTCAAAGTTTGGAAGATCTCTGAATAAGATATTCCGATTTGCTTCTTTTTATTATGCAATAAGACCAACACTTAGTGTATCACTGATAGCAAGTGAACTACACATTTGCAGATACCCGTAAGTATACCGGGTGAGTCAAAAGTAAGTACCGGCATTTATACTAACAAACATGTTTAAAAGGTAACTTTCAAAGGGTCGAATGGTTCCACTTAGCGCACGTTCCACTTATCCAGGGATCGACTTATCCGAGGAAATTAAGAGAAGAAATCCAAGGGACTGCGGAAAATGATTCTACTTAATGGGTTTTCTGAAGTATCAACTTTTGAGATGGCTTTTAACAGCAATTCTTCTACGTTGTTATGTTCTTTCCATGGAGTGATCGTGGGCTGTTTCTGGATGGTATGCATTACTGTCTTGTCCTTCAAAGCTGGTCAGGTATTGGAGGACGTTTTCTCTTTCGTGGCAAGACTGGTGTTCCGATTTTTTGGATGCTTTCGTCGTCGAAAAAATGAAAAAATGTATCAAACCCTTCATCTTTCCTCATGTTTTGTAATGTATTTACAACTAGACCAGCGCGGTTTTTACCCTTGGTTGGTGGCATTCTTAATGACTGTAGTGATCTGGATATATTATCTGTCATGGAATACAATTTGTAAGATAAATTGTCTTTTGCACTCAACAATTCTTGCTTTTGTCTCCTGGTCTAACTTTTCTTCCCAACATTCTTCTCAAAATTGCATGAGTGATTTGTAATTATCAAGGATTCTTTTCATGCACTCAGCACAACGGCCCAACTGGTTGTAGAAAGTTTTTGCAGTTTTTGAAGTCTTCCTAATTTTCGATGTTGTTATTGATGCTTCCAAGTGAATTTTCTCGCTTTGCCGAAAACTTTACAACAGATCGTAGGCTGATCTTTGTTACTTACATCAGTCCATACGTCGGCATTTATGTAAAACCTCATCGCTGTGGCCCATGTAGCTTGATATCTCATCTCCAATCTCATCTATCTCTTCCTTATGAATTTCATTGTTATCATCAGCTAAAAATTTCTTGCGTGATGCTTTTTTCATTTAAAACGGTATTAGTGCAATCTTTTCGTGTTTTTTGTGGCCAGTCGATTGATTGGAGGCTCCGATGCTGGGATATCGTAGCTCTGAGATGTCGAGACATCTCTTTAACAATTTCTTCGAATCATCTTCTTCAATTTCCATTAAATCATCATCACTGGTAATCACACACGTCTTAAAACAATTCCTTATTGTCGTCCCTGTTACTTCTCTTCATGCTTCTTGAGCCCATCGAATGATCACTAGCATGTCTACATGTTTAATAACTTGCGTTGTGGAAGTGTTTCCATTGATTCTAGCAAGTATATTCTTAACGAATCTCTTTCTAAAATTTACGTTAAATTTTTGAATGATTTCAGCAACAAGTGGTTGGAGTCTTATAAACAACCAGAATCATCTATGTGCTAGACATTTTCGCGGCACTGGCTAAACACTCGAGATTCCTGTGAATTTCAAATTTCTCGGACCTGCCAAAGCCATTCAGTGGGCAGAAAATGCTGTGAAAAAAGTTATACAAAGTATCCTCAAGAGAGTAAAACATCGTGAAAAGTAAATATTCCAAGAAAATAGAAAAGAAATTTACTTGAAAAATTGTTCCTACTTGAAAAATTAGAGAGACGTTTTATATGCAAAAAGTTCATTTGTGACCGCTTTATGGAGTGTCCATTTTATAATTGTTCTCAGATAAACTGTCCGTCTTAAAGAAGTGTTCACTTTCGAGATTCCACTATATTACAAAAGTATTTTCTTCAAACCAATTCATTAGTCCTGTACTCATGAGAAGTCCCGCATGCAAAACAAAAGATTCGTCAATGTTATAATCACTGGATAGTTGGAATTATCAACTGCCTTAACCATTCGAAAGAAACCTGATTTTCAACGCCACTGAGCCGAAACAACCTTGAGGGGTACTTTTCTAGCTAGAACTTCATCTCTGCTTAATAAGCATACGGAGGCGCAACAGTAAATCTAAACGCATATATAGTTTATACTTATATAGTTTATATTCAATAAAGTATTTACAAACTATGTTATCCTGACTCTTCATACTTGGCAAACTCGTCGCCCTCTGGATGAAAAACTCGCAGTGACTGCTTCCAAGCCAAAACAGCAGCGCCATTTTCTGGCATTTTTTACTGTCGAGAAAACCGTGAGGGTGGCAAATAGAGACAAGTATGTGTTTATCTCCCATCCAAGCTTCCCAGATCTGATTCAAAACTTAAATTTACAATTTCGTATTCATAATGCATCGTCGTCTTTCTTCACCATTCAACCTATGAAATAAACGTAACCAAATGTATATTCAATCATTAAGAATTAGGAATTCATAAAATCTATCAAGTAATCTCTTACAAATATCCTTGATTATCAAGCCAGCGCAACAGTTCACTAGATGTGTCTTCCTCTATAAAGTGAATTGAAAGCAGAAATTAATCGAAAGCAAATTATTCGATAACAATGTATTAAATTTAGCACAGAAACCATTCTAAAAGTATCAAACCATTTGGAAAGCAACTATATATACCAGATATGTAATGTTGATGCATCTAACCAAGGACAAATTCTTTTCAACCAAAATATTCCTAGTACAACAAAGCTATGAATCGCATAAAACAAACAAAGGAAAGAAAAAATCAATGTAACTACAACCTAAAATGAAAACTTGAACCTAAAATAAACCTACAAGAAAGGAATAAAATAGGTCTTCAGTTTTTTCACTACAACCCTGAAATATAGACATAGGTCATTAAATCATTACACTTAAAAATTCAAATGAAAGATCATGACAGTAAAACAAAGATACGTCAAATTTAAAAATAATGGGGTGAAAACAGGATGAACTTTTTGAAAATATCCCTGAAACAAAATAATGCAGATAAATGTTATAAAAGTATTTACTTTATCAAAAACCTAAAGAAAAGTAGCTAGGTCTTTTCACCTACAAGATGAAATGAAGTTCATGACACATATGAAACAGAATTAATTTATCAGTATTATTTCTAATGCAGACAGAGTTAGATAGCTTTACCTAACACCTAAAAGAAGGAAATGTTAGAATTAATCAGATCCTGTACCTATATTGTATCACTTCAAAGAAAACATTAAGAAAATGAGTTGCATCTTTTTACCTAAAAGCTGAAATAAAGTTCATTACACATGTCAAACAGAATTTAGGTATCAGTATTATTTCTAATACAGACAGAGTTAGGTAGCTTTACCTAACACCTAAAGTAGGTGTTAGAAAATGACAGCAGATTTAAGTCTGTTATCCACGAATTAAAATGAAAACATGAACCTAAAAGAAACCGATGAAATAGATATTTAGTTATTTCAGCATGAAATATAGAGATGCTAAAGTCATTAAGTCTTTGCAGTTAAAAATCTAAAATAAAAGTCATGACAATATAACTATGTCACGTCAACTTAAAGAAGAACGGCACGAACACAGATTAAACTTTTGAACATGATTCCTAAAACAAAGTAATGCTGATAGGTGGTATAATGGTATGACAATAATGGTATGACTTCATTAAAAACCTGAAAAAATAGTTAGTTTATTTCATCTAAAATCTGAAATGAAGTTCAGGATACATGTGAAGCAGAGTGAAGGTATTGGGCATGATTTCTAATGCAGATTTACCTAACACCTAAAGGAAGTTAGGGTTAGAACTAATATGTATGTAGGGTTAGGATATGACAACAAAGTCTGTTATCCACAAATTAAACAGAATTTCCTAAAATAAGAAAAACTGAAGAGTCACAACAGAATTGATTATTTCTCTAAAAAGTAATATAGGAAATAAAATGAAGTTTTTATACCTAAAATTTTAAAGATACAAATCAAAACAAGGTTTTAAACTCAATTTCTAAGATAAAATGTGGACACCAGGGCAACCAAAATAAATTGGTTCTCTACAACTCCATAAACCTGAAATGAAAAATAAATTGCCAAAATGGGAAAAAACAAATAAGGACTGGTAAAATAGCTACTTCCCAATTAATATTAACAAGAGGCCCTTAGGCCTTAAGGTCAGCACCAAAGAAAACTTTAAAGATTTAACATAAAAACTTCAATATTCCTTTAATTAGATTATTAAATTATTAAGCCATATTGTTCAAGAATTAATGCTAAGAATCAAAGTTTCTGATTTTGAACCGAAAAATTTAAAGATAACAAGAAACGACAAAAACAACTGCAAAATTATACACAAAATGATTGAATAACCACCCACAGACACGGGGAAATTCTTAACCAATAGGAGAAATAAGCACTACACTTCCTTTCAAACAGGATGTACAATTACAAGCAGAGAGTTCAAATCCAAAAATTTTCAGGTACACATTTCACAGATTAATATAATATTGATAATTATAAATGCACAAACTCCGATTTACTATACACATATTTGAGAATGAGTAAATGTCCTGATTACCATGCATAGGATCAGATCTTAGTAACACAAACAATGAAGGGAAAATCATTGTGTTGATTTGAGTGAATTCATAAATTTGATTACATAAAATGAATTTTTAGAATTTTTAACTAATACTGTATCTAATAAATAAACAAAGCATTGGGTACTTTCTGTAGATTGAAATGAAATTAATGAGACATTGCCTTTCGAATCATGGAAAATCACAACTTAGTTGGTGCTATTTCCTTTTCGCACCCCCACTCTCCGTTACAGTCAGGGTCAGGGTTAGAGTTAGGATCAGATACATTTAGGGGGGGGGGGGGGGGGGGTGCGAAAAGGAAATAGCGCCACTTAGTTTCCCTCTTTCTTTTCACTAAGGAAAAGAAATATTGTCAAATATATACACTTCGGCATTAGTTTAGTTGCTAGCAATAACAACGTACAACGAAACAACTTTTATATAGATGACTTACCAAGTGAAGTAGGTAATGTTTATAAACATTAACATTTATTATTTAATTTCTGTGTAACAAGTTTCATTATAGAATATATATATTAATCAATTCATTTTCCTGTGAGCATAAGTACACCTTCCCAGGAAAAATACTCTTTATTATATATACATTACAAAATGTTTTATCTGTTCTCTAGAAACAATAATAAAGTCAAGTGTTACTTGACTTTAAACATTTTTTTAAATGTATTTTAGAGCTGAAGATGATTTAATAAAATCGAAATTAATATCAAATAAATAAATGATATGCACTGTTGGTTTGTATAGAATCGAATTATTTTTTACCATCATAAGGTTTTAAACAAAAAAGCAATAAAATAATGAAAATTATTATTGACACTGTCAATCAATTTTTCTTTGCTTTTTAGTTCAGGTAGTAGAGTATTAACTCGAATGAATGATTATAATAAAAACAACAGACAAGATAGAAAATGAAAACATGTATATCCAAGAGAATATGGACCCTTGGAAGCAGCAGCAGAGCTAATCATATCCATTAGGTCATTTACCCTTAGCCTTACACATCACATCACCAATATTAGTAAACACACAAATAACTCCACAAAATTCCGTATATATATAATCTAAAGTCACTCAAAATACACGGTCACAGTTGCTTCTTGGTAGGATGGGTATAATATGTATGAATGCACTCTGATTCATTTCAAAATTTCGCAAACAAACTGACGCTGAATCTTTCTTCTAAGAAGTGCATGTTCCATTTTTTTAATTTTATGCCACACTTACCATGAAAAAAATATGTAACTACTTCATCACGAAACAATTCTTAATTGAACCACGGACCAAAATAGCCTGAATTCTGGCAGCCTGCATGGTATCAGCCTACAACTGCGACATTACACACGGAATGACTGACTGACTGACAGACACGGGGAAATGAAAGATCAGCTTCCTTGCGGCGCTGACCAAAAATGCTTTGAGAACGCTTTTAAAAATCTGGTCAAAAGAAGAGTGAAAAAGAGAAAAAGAAGTTTGGGCAAGGTCTAAGATATTGCTGCTATTTACTTTTTTAGTATGAAACAAATTGCAGAACAAATTGCAAAATAATTCTGCTTGCAAATATTTAAAGCATTTAAAGATAATTTTAGAAATCATTTTGCCAATGAGCTGAAAATTAAAAATAACAAAATTTCTCGGAAAGATTCAATATTTCTCCCTATTTTTGGGATGCTTTTGCAGTGATGGAGCTCAGAGCTTCGAGTCCGGAAAGCCAACTTGTCCCGGGCAGGAAAAGCGGTGCCTACAGTGATATGTCACATATCCCTGCTTCAAAGAACAGCAGCGTCGCATGGACATCCTACATGGGGGCTATTCCGTCCTCCACTACTTCAAGAAAGCAATCCAAAGCAACAAAGACATCTGAAACTACCAACCACTAACAAAAACCAAAGAATTTTTGCATGCATTTCGTATGAAATCTGTCCTTGTTGTTATATTAGACTTTTACGCAAATTCGAAAGTTTATGATGTGCAAAGCATCGAACAATCTTAAGCGATTTGACACAAGGAAGATCCTTTTATCGATTAAAAACAACTATTTAAAACTCAGAGAAAACAAATGACAGTTGACAGCTGTCCACAGGTCATACATTACATTTGGCTGTATTTATCATAATTAATTATTACTAATTAGAACTTTCTAAACTGGGACATTAAATAACTGTCTTTAACTCGAAATCTTGTATAGACCTGAATTTTTGGAGAATAGTCTCAAAGTAATAGCATTTAATGCTATCGGTATAATAGCGTTTATAATCAAAAGGATCTCCATTCTACCAAAACAGTCTCAAAGGGCTCCGTATGTACGCCGGTCTCTGTACGACTAACCCTTCTTCGTCGCACACAGTCGGGCATGCACCACCTCTTTACATACGGGGGAGATCATTCTCAGCCTACATAAACTGGCGCTTAAACAAACCGCATGCATGCAGTTTTGGAAGGGAGTTCAAAAAAGTTCATCTACCTTCGATTAGCTCATTGTGCAGTGATTATCATGCAACTTGTATTTCTTGTTGTCAGAGTATTCAAACTAATACTAAAAGTTATTCCTAACCTAGACTTTCCTTTAATTTTTGAGCCTAACATTTTTTACACAGAACAATATGTTTGTAAGCTTCATTCTGAAAAAGAAGAAAAAAGAAAACAAGAAGACAGTTAGGAGGCATCACTTTTTAAGCTGGAGAAAATAAAAAAATTCATACGCCTGTTCTTGACTTTTTATCAGCAAACTGTTTCTTATTTTCACATTTTCATCCATTAAACATAAAAAGTTATCGCAAACGTATTCCCGTTGGGTGGACATTACTAAAAAGTCGTTTGAAGTATTGTTTTGCGTAAGTCTCTTGTGCATTGTTTGTGAAAATGGCATTAAGCTTAGTCTACACTGTCAATTTTTACGTTATTTAGTTATTGTATTTTTTATATACTTTGGAGGACTGGTAATTTTTTATGTTACTGGTTTTTAATGTAAAAAATAATGGCGTGTACTTATTTTCATTTGTGAGATAAATTTAGTCGTGTATTGGCATTTCCCGAACATGTTTCGTCGGGCGATATTTTTTGGGAAATTCTCCTACTCAGCCTCGTTTTGATGTGATATCACAGATTTTCCCACAATGATTTTGAGTTAAAACCAGGGGCGGATCTAGGATTTTTTAAGGGTTAGGCAAATTTTTTTTTGCCAAACACACATAAGGGCGCAATCGATGAAATTTACGCCAGTTTACGCCCAATCTAATACATACTTTTCGAAATGTAAAAAATATTAACTCGAATTAATTCGTCCTGACGTAAGGAGTGTTATAATGCAAGCCTGTATTGCTGAAATAATGGAATAAGGGAAATAAACAAAAGAAAACTAATTGAGTATGAATATAATGTATTGAACTACGTTATGTAGGCCAAAATAATATTTTCTACCAGATTGGAGGTTAAGTAAATAACCAATAAATTGTATATTTCATCTGTTATCTTCTTCATTTTCTTGATTGCTTGTACATGAACAGGAAGAATCCACCAAATGAAAACATACTTGTAATGAATCAAATAAATAAATTTTCAATCACCTATACCATGATAGATTGGAGCATTCAGATAAATACATGATATTTCATCTATGTACTGGTCAAGATGGTCATATAGAAAGAAAAGAAAAGAAATTATGTTAACAAATAGAGTAAAATGACCAAAATCAAAGTTAGAGACAAGCTCCTTGATCATTATCCGGGAGCAAAATAAAAACAATAATTAATATCAACCACAATATAAAGATGGTGCTTCCAGAAATCCCTGAGACAAGTCCAAGAACCTATATATATAAAACTACACAACAACAGATAAATTATGTACTGCTTCCTCTAATAAGAGCTACAACATTTTTTCCAGAATTTAATGTAGCATAGGAAACAAGAAGTCAAACTAAAACATTATGTAATTACCTTTTTCCACCTACATAACGTAGGTGGTTTTTATAAAATGAAAGAATAACTCCAAAGATGTTAAAGTGTTTCTGCATCCAAAATGATATTGTTGTATCTAGCTTTAACTGGATGTATCTAGTTTGTACGGATTTGGAAACATGAAAGAGAAATTACGCCATCTTGGCTGTAAACGTTTCTTCTTGATACTCACAAGGCTCGTGTAAAAACACGCTAATGTATAAACAAAAATGGCAGCCGTAGCTGCACATAAATATATAACATCCCTCCCTTACTGGATAATGAACTGGCAAGGAGAAAAAAAAACAAACAAACAAACAAACTGAGAACGAGCGTGAACAAAAGAATATAAAAATGAGATGTCTCTGTTGAAATCTAAGTGTCATAATCTTTCATCCAGTGTGGTTTTCTTTTTTGTCTTTTAGTTCTCGTGCTGTTAGTTCCGTTGGGTTCATCTAATTCCTCCCCATATGGGATAGTGTCTGAATCGGTATCTGACTCGGATTCAGTCTCTGTGTGTAGCGGTGGTATGTCTTCTTCAGCGGGGAGAAGGATGAATGTACTTGTATTGGGCGCTGTTTGATGCCGGTGCACTGGCGTTGACGGTGGAGTCTGTTTGTACGCGGTTTGTGACGGATGGTACGGCTTGACGTGTGAAGCGTGTCGACAAAACGTCTTATCGCCTTTGGAAACTGTGATGCCACTGTGATTTACGTCAGTGACTGTGTATGGTTCTGTTTCGTAAAAGGGTTGTGACTTGTAACGTCGATTCATGTTCTTGCATAACACGAGCTGTCCTGGCCGAAACGAGTGTTGCTGGGCGTGACGTTTCTTGTCAGTGTAGGATTTCATGCGATTCTTGTATGCGGAGTCTTTCTGGATAATGTGCTGGTTTTGCGGTCGAGCTTTTGGGAAGGTTGGAAGATGGCTTCTGGGTGTGTGTTTGTACAGTAGCGAAAATGGTGACACCCAAGTTGCAGGATGAGGTGTGTTCCGGTAGGATAACAGGAATGAGTCGAGTTGTTTCCTCCAGTCGATTCTGCTGGCGCTGCAAGTTTGAAGAAATTTACCAATAGTGCGATTAAATCGTTCGACTTCGCCGTTTCCCGGAGCGTGGTACGGTAGTACTTTGCGATGACTAATGTTCCTTGATTTGAGGAATGTTTTGAAGTTCGACGAGATGAACTGTGGACCATTGTCGGTAACGATGGTTTCAGGGTATCCAAAAATAGCGAAGGTGGACATGAGCTTTTCAATGACTTTGCCTGACGTTGTGTCGTTGTTGAGGACGTATACGATTGGATATCGGGAATGGTAATCTACAATTACGAGTAGCGTGGTCTGATCAGGTAGCGGTCCTTTGAGGTCGATTCCAATTTGTTGCCAAGGCTCAGCTGGTAGCGGAGTTGGTTGTAATGGTTCAGCTTTCTTGTGTTGAGGTGTGACTGTTTGGCATGCATGGCATTGCTTGATGAGCGTCTCGACATCATGGTTGATCTTTGGCCACCACACGTGATCACGGAGATACAGTTTGGTGCGGACTATGCCTTGATGTCCTTGGTGAGCGATTTTAAGCACTTTCTGTTGAAGTGACTGCGGTATGATGATCTGGTCATTCTTTAGAAGGATGCCTTCGGATGTTGATAGTTGGTCCCTGATTTGATGATAAGGTGTGGCTTTTGGGTTATTACTCCACTTGTTCTTGAGTACATTGGCGATGACAGATGTTAGGACTTTATCAGATGCCGTCTCTCGGGCGATCTCTTCGATTGATAACGATTCGGGTACTGCTTGTCTAGTGATGCTTGCGATGTGATGTTCGGCTGGATTTTCTAGATCCTTAGTTTTAATCGGGCTTCGCGACAAAATGTCAGCCGCATTCGTTTTACCAGGAATATATGTCATGGTATAAAGGTATGCTTGGAGTCGTAGGAGCCATCGTTGTATTCGTGGTGTAGGACGTTTTGCTTTGGATGTCAGTAGCGACAGTAGCGGTTTATGGTCGGTTTCCACGTTCTTCTTTGTGAGACGTCTGATAGGTTCTGTTAAGGTTGCGTAGTTGGGTATAAACTTTAGGCAATAGTTCATTAAACCCATGAGTGATCTGACTTCCGATACGTTTTTTGGTTCTTTGATTGCGTTGATCGCATCTTTCTTGGTAGGGTCTAGCTGGATACCGTCTGCAGATAAGATGTGCCCGTCGAAGTCAATGGATGGTACGTTGAGAATACACTTGTCAGGGTTAATTCTTAGTCCATTTGTGTGGAGTCTCTCAAGCAAAGCGTAGAGGCGGTTGTCGTGTTCCTCTTGGGTGCGTCCCCAGATAACGATATCATCCGAAATGTTTTTCACTCCTTGCAGGCCTGTCATCACAATCTCTACTTGTTTCTGAAACGCTTCGAATCCTGAGTTGACACCATAGAATAGGCGTTTGTAGCGGAATAATCCTTTGTGTGTTGCAAAAGTCGTGATGTTCCTGGATGCCTCGTCTAATTCGATTTGATGGTAACCGTCTCGGAGGTCAATTTTCGAAAAATATTTGGCATTGTGTAGTTCTGCTGTAATGTCTTCGAGTTTTGGTATGACATGGCGCTCTCTGATGATTGCTTCATTTGCTTTACGCATGTCCACACACAGGCGGATCTTGCCATTTTTTCTGCTACCCGCAACGACTGGGTTTAGCCAGGTTGTTGGTCCGTCGACTGGTTCGATGATGTCTAGTGCGAGGAGTCTGTCAAGTTCCTCTTCAATTTTCCTTCTCGTGTGGAATGGAATACGGCGTATTGGTTGCTGTACAGGTGTAAAGTTTGGATCAATATGCAGTTGGAGTTGGAAGTTTTTCAGCTTTCCTACTCCTTCAAACAGTTCGGAATATTTTCTCATCACATTGTTTTTGTACTCTCCACTTGTGAGTGATCTCACCTGTTCTGGTTCGGATGGACGCCCGAGTCGCAGAATGTCCAGGCAGACTGCCGTTGATCGGCCAAGTATCGATCCGGACGTACCTTGGACGACAATGAATTCCGCCATTTGCTCTTGACCGTCTGTTGCAACCATCGTGTCGAATGTCCCCAGTGTTGTTATTGGTTTCGTGGATTGGTAAGGGTAAATGCGTGAGGATGATTTACTGAGCTTTGGTTTAGGATTGAATGAATTGTATGTTGCTTCATCAATAATGTTGACGGATGAACCAGAATCAATTAGCACGTCAATTTTCTTGTTAAGAATCTCAATGGAATGTAGTGGTAGTTTGTGTCCGCTAATTTCGAAGATTGAAATATCCTCGAATCGGTTCTCGAGGTCTTCTGCTGATTGATGTTGTGATGTAGCTTGTGTTGTGGACTCATTGGAAGTTAATTGGTTGACTCTGTTACTGTCAGTTCGATTGTTTTTCTTGGATAAACACATGCGCTGGAAGTGTCCGGTTTTGCCACACTTGTTACAAGTGGCATTCTTTGATCTGCGACAAACATCTCCTCTGTGGCCAATGGCACCACATCGTCCACACATGACTTTCTGGTTAGTATTCTGCCCTCTCGACGGATGTGGTGGGTGTGATCTGTGACGATGACCGTTGTTCCCCCATGTACCTCTGTTGTTGGGTCTGCCTCTTCCATTGGAGCTTTTGTGATTATTTGATCTGTTGTTAATTGTATTGATGTGATCGTGGGCATTATTGTTGTTGTTCGCCTGTTCAATTTTCTGTGACTGAGACTTGGCAGCTTCCATCGACTGCCCGATTTGGAGGACTTTTTCAAGTGTAAGGTTTTTCTCTGCCAAGAGTTTTTCGCGATACTTGATACCTCTACAACCTGATACGACTCTGTCTCTGATATTGTCATTCAACGAATCTCCATAGTCACAGTCTTGTGCTAGTTTTCTCAGTCTGGAAACGAATTGTTCGATGTTTTCGTGTGTTTCTTGTTTAGCATTGTTGAAAACGGACCTCTCGAAAGTGACGTTTTTGAGAGGGATAAAGTATGCTGTAAGAGCCTGTACAGCTTCCTCATATGTCTCTCCTGTCTCAGGTAGAGTTTCAAAAAGTTCTTGGGTTTCAGTCCCTAGCATATGTAATAAAAGTGCTTTCTTACGTTGGTCGTCTCCAATTGCAGATGCTGCAATGAAGTATTTGAATGATCTCAGCCACCGGTCCCATCTCTGACTCAAAGTGTGTTGGTCGCCTCGTGGGTCGAATGCAGAAACCATCGGTATTTGTAACTGTGCTGCCATATCTCCTTGGTTCGTCTTGTTTCACGTGAAATATGGTTGGAAGACTGTTTAGTGGGATCTCGGTAATCCTCGTCGCCAGTTGTTGTATCTAGCTTTAACTGGATGTATCTAGTTTGTACGGATTTGGAAACATGAAAGAGAAATTACGCCATCTTGGCTGTAAACGTTTCTTCTTGATACTCACAAGGCTCGTGTAAAAACACGCTAATGTATAAACAAAAATGGCAGCCGTAGCTGCACATAAATATATAACAGATATTTCGAGGGATGATAGAATGCACAAAGTTGTTTCAGAAGTCTTATAGTTTTTGGAAATTCTGTTTCCTTGGGCAGATATTTTGATTTAAAAATCATGAAATGATACAATAGATAATTATGTAATAAGATTTTTATTCTTTGTTTATGTGTATAAACTCTCAATATATTATAACTTCATTTTCTTATCACTCACTCAGAGTGAAAGCCCTTTCTCTCTATAGTAAATTAGAAAGATATAGTATTAATGATAACTTGCGATGAGAAAGTTAACCTATATGCTATCTTATTATACAGTGGCGGATCTAGAGGTATGTCGAAATTTGTGTAGGAGAGTGTTAGCAATCTAACCATAAAGGAAAAGCGTCCAAATAATCCCATTGGAAATATAAATTGAATTCACAAATTATGTTAATGCTCTCATACACAAATTTCGACATACCTCTAGATCCACCACTGTTACATATCATAAAATATATGCATTGCATAAAGTGAATGTAAGATTTTAAAAATTAAGAACCAATTTCTGTAAGAGTGGGGCAGGTGCTGATAGTAAAAATTTTCTTTTTCTTTCATTTTGGGATATGTTGCACATACCCATAAGAGAGGAAATAATCCAAAATTTGAATGCTCAAAAATCCATAATGGCCGAGTTATGCCCATTTGAAGAATTTTGAAAATTAGTAACCGGACCAAAATTGGCCTCTGTTGCAATTTTGCTGGCTTATATCTGAATGCGCCCTTATAGTCACACAACTTTCTTTTCAGATTCTGTTAATATGGCCTGAAGGCTATTGAAATTGATCAAAAAATTTGTGTGACCATAATGGCGGCACAAGCTACAGTCCCCCAAAATCACAACAAAATGAACGCAACACAAACTTTGAACAACTTTGAAGCCTGGTATCTACAGGAAAAATGGTTTGTATTACTAAAAACTATGCAAAATGCAAACTACTATGTTACTACTATTGAAAAAACTTTATTTGGTAAAAAAAAAAATTAGTAGCCTGGGTACTATGGTGCTTTTCGTAGCAGTAAGAAGCAAAAAAAGGCAAAAGTGGTGATTGCTTGCCTCGCTTTCCCGCATTGCGCCCTTAGTTGCATGTGAAAACCTTTTTTGTTTCTGATACTAAACTAATTGAACTATCAGTAACAAAAGAAAAAGTCATGTGACCTCCTATAGATTTTTCAAAAATTAGCTCAGAAGTTTGAAAAAAAGTCATACGAAATCCTAAGACTTTCAACTACTGAGATAGACTTGCGCTCTTATAAGTTGTATTACTGACAAATGGTTGAGGAAATTTGGTCAGTTATTTCTTTGTATTAAGCTTATTTGACAGTTATTGTTATTGAAAATTAAGGATTTCTTCATAAATGCTGATTTAGAGGTCTTTTATATCTTAAAATATTAACAAAATTGTATCTGACATGATCTATATACATCACCAAGTGAAATGTTGTAAAAGTAATAAAGTAATAACAAGCAAGGAAGTTGAAATAATAAACTTCCATTGATAAGTTATAAACAAATGAAGTTAGCTGTGTTTCAGCTTGTCAATATCGCATTGATGAAGGCCAAAGGCCCTGCTATTAACTGGAGCTGGTGGTGTAACTGAACAGACAACGTCTTCCATAGCAAACCAGCTAATGTCATCTTTATCCGGCCAGATGAATCGATTTTCCTCACTTCCAATCCTCTTCATACACTTTACTTCAACTTCATCATCTTCCATTTTCAATATTTCGCCAGGATACCATCTTCATACCATGGAAACTTTTATGCGGAATCCTTGTACAACATTTGCAAAGAGAATGGAATCAATCTACGAAGACTGGACTACAATGAACCCCAAAAAGGAAAGGATCAGTGTGATCGAGATTCTGCTGTTGCCGGAACGTGTTACGCTGTTTTGTGGATGAAGGAAATGATATTGTCTCAGCTGAAGATATTCACAAAGCATTAACTATGTCTAAAATGAAAAACACAAAGGTGTTCGTTGTTTCCTTCGACAAAAGTAAATGTTCAGTCAATGCAGATGCAATTCCAAATATTTCATCTTACCATTCCATGGAGTTTACCGCAAATGCAATCAAACTTTGGCGTTATTATGGAATTGGATCCGGTGTTAACCAGAATTACACTACTAAATGGTCGTTAAAATCTAGCATACAAATTGTGAAGCCATTCACACAATGTACTGGGGCTTCCAATGTTGTGATAAGTGAAAATAAAAAAAAGCATAGTGATCGTCAACTTTGTAACGTAATATTTTGTAATTATGAAGAATGTATATACCACATCTTTCAGCTCCTTTCAAGATTTAGAGGTGCATATGATCCAAGGTGTTCATTCAATTCCAAAAGGAATCACTACTTTTGATTGTATAAAAAAGTCTTTTGCAAACAGAATGCTGATGGCGGCATCAACACATTCACATATCACATCGACACCAGGTCCTTCTTCCTCAAAACCTACAGCCTCTATGAATCCATCACAGGTCGGTAAAGGATGGGCACTACCAGTCAGGTCAACTTTCCGCTTCAATCCCCGACAAAAAGCTTTCCTTCTTAAAGCATTTGAAGATGGTGAAAAGACCGGACAGAAAGCCAGTCCAGAAGATGTTCATATGGCCATGCGAAAATGCTTTCCTACCAATGAATATTGTACAGTAAAGAAAATTCGTTCCTTATTTTCTCGATGGAGCAAACAAGTACGCACATCATCCTTGTCTAAGTTACAGGAAAAAGTGTCCAGTAAGTAATTTCAAAACTTTGGACTGATTTATGTTAAGAGGGCTAAGAATTTAATAGAAAAAGCTATGTCTGGCATCACCTCTTGATATTATTAAGCTTCATTCTCTATTTTCAACAACAAAGACATTAAAATGTTAATTGCAAGTTTATTAGTGACTAAACATGACACTGAATCCTATGAATGTACGGCTTTAAAAAAAATTCTTTCAATTAGGTCTTGTGTTGGAAATTGGAAAATGGGTGATCGTAAAGTTTAATAAACAATGGTATCCTGGCAAAATATTGAAAATGGAAGATGATGAAGTTGAAGTAAAGTGTATGAAGAGGATTGGAAGTGAGGAAAATCGATTCATCTGGCCGGATAAAGATGACATTAGCTGGTTTGCTATGGAAGACGTTGTCTGTTCAGTTACACCACCAGCTCCAGTTAATAGCAGGGCCTTTGGCCTTCATCAATGCGATATTGACAAGCTGAAACACAGCTAACTTCATTTGTTTATAACTTATCACTGGAAGTTTATTATTTCAACTTCCTTGCTTGTTATTACTTTATTACTTTTACAACATTTCACTTGGTGATGTATATAGATCATGTCAGATACAATTTTGTTAATATTTTAAGATATAAAAGACCTCTAAATCAGCATTTATGAAGAAATCCTTAATTTTCAATAACAATAACTGTCAAATAAGCTTAATACAAAGAAATAACTGACCAAATTTCCTCAACCATTTGTCAGTAATACAACTTATAAGAGCGCAAGTCTATCTCAGTAGTTGAAAGTCTTAGGATTTCGTATGACTTTTTTTCAAACTTCTGAGCTAATTTTTGAAAAATCTATAGGAGGTCACATGACTTTTTCTTTTGTTACTGATAGTTCAATTAGTTTAGTATCAGAAACAAAAAAGGTTTTCACATGCAACTAAGGGCGCAATGCGGGAAAGCGAGGCAAGCAATCACCACTTTTGCCTTTTTTTGCTTCTTACTGCTACGAAAAGCACCATAGTACCCAGGCTACTAATTTTTTTTTTTACCAAATAAAGTTTTTTCAATAGTAGTAACATAGTAGTTTGCATTTTGCATAGTTTTTAGTAATACAAACCATTTTTCCTGTAGATACCAGGCTTCAAAGTTGTTCAAAGTTTGTGTTGCGTTCATTTTGTTGTGATTTTGGGGGACTGTAGCTTGTGCCGCCATTATGGTCACACAAATTTTTTGATCAATTTCAATAGCCTTCAGGCCATATTAACAGAATCTGAAAAGAAAGTTGTGTGACTATAAGGGCGCATTCAGATATAAGCCAGCAAAATTGCAACAGAGGCCAATTTTGGTCCGGTTACTAATTTTCAAAATTCTTCAAATGGGCATAACTCGGCCATTATGGATTTTTGAGCATTCAAATTTTGGATTTTTTCCTCTCACATGGTTTTGTACAACATGTCCCAAAATGAAAGAAAATAATTTTTTTTACTATCAGAAGTTGCTAAAACTGCCCCACTCTTACAGAAATTGGCTCTTAAATACATATCTCAGAAACTGGAAGTAAGTAATACTAACAAGAGGCTTTTTGATCTCTATCATATTGGTTCATATCATTTTGGACACAGGATCCTTTTAAAGTTCTTTAATTCAAAACCAGACAGTCATCTCGAACCAAGAAAAATTATATACTGAACTGTACAAATAAGTTACCAGGTTGAGATACTGGTGCTAAAAAAACCATGCAGCTGCCTACGCAAAACAACTCAGAAAAATAACAATGACTTTGTGTATTATAAACTCAGTCATTCAAACGTAACTCCATAACATTTTTACAGATGTATTTTTGGTTAACAGAAACAGATACCAAAAATATTTATATACATCATTAATCAATAAAGAAAAGGCTTCGGTTCAGTTGACACAAACAAACTTATTATACATAGCTGAGCTAATAATTAACTGTCGTCATACTTATGGTCAACGAATTATGGTGCTAATAATCCATGCTAATCATCATAAAATAAAACACTTGCTTTAAAGCAGCCACAATGTTTTCATTTCGCATAAGCAAAAAAAGAGACATGACTCGAAAAAAATGCTTTTCCTAGATTTTGAAGTCTGTTTTCAACAGATGTATTAAGTGAATTCAAAATTTCCTAATTAATACTTCATTATTGCTATCAAAAGCTGCAACGATGTTTTCTAGCGAATCCATGTTGAACTGGGTCTAATTCGAAGGTCTCCCACGTCGTTTTGTGCAGATTTGGTGACCATTCATTCAATAAAGTGTGTAAACCCATGGTTGTACCTTAGGCAAATTTTCTTCTGGTTCATTCGATAAAGTGTTAACCCATGGTTGTACCTTAGGCAAATTTTCTTCCAGTTCATTCATTAAAGTGTGTAAACCCGGGGCTCCTTAGGCAAATTTTCTTCGCCTAGGTGAGCGTTAGGCACTAGTCTGTGTTGTCAATGTAACTATGAGAAGTCGTTTTCCGGGCAGAATCAATACCTATAAACTCAAGCTGTAAAAAACATTTGTAACATCATGGCGCGCGCCGCGCCTCGCCGGAGAATAATCCTATTTGCGAAAAAGAAAGGATATCGGATTGATGCGGGAATCTCTTGATATTTTCGATTATTTTCTGATTATTGTAATACAATACCTTTTTCAATTTGTGAAAAACATTATTTAACTGATTTTGGGTTAGGCATTTGCCTAAGTTGCCTAACCCTGGATCCGCCCCTGAAAACATCCAATCACCCAATCGGACAAGCAATATCGCCCCCAGGATTTCTTTTCATTGCCGTCGTCCATATATCAAAAGAGTAGGAACGAACTTAGCTTAACTTAGTCAAAGTGGACCAACAATTGAAATATTGTGTAGATGATTAGTAGACGAACCATATCGAGCGTTATGATTGGTTTTTTTAAAGACCTAGGGTTGACTTATTTCAAGTTACCCCACCTCAACAAGAGGTGATGGTTTGGGTGTTGTTAATAGTGCTTACAAGGCGTCATGCTTTCTTTAGAAAAATTTTTGTTTTTTCAGTTTCGATGAAAATCAAACTATACCTGTCCAGATATCTACCGCATGGTATGACATTAATCAAGACCAAAGTCAATCTCACACGCCAGGAAAACTTAGCGAGGCTGTTTCCAATGGCAACGTACTTAATATGACCATTGATGGTCTTTTGTTTAAACCTTTGACCGCCAATGAAACATATTCTAAAAATAAGGAAAGAATTTGGCCAATAGGTAAGCGAAATCATGGATCTTTTGCTGTTAGTTGAATGTTTACTCGGCGAATAGACCTTTCTCGAATTCATGTTTAAACGATGCATTGTGGCCGAATTGTCGTGTATAACCTCGCCTTTAATATTCTAACTACTTCTAATTATCGGAATGGGAATTAGGAATAATAGAGACTATGATTAAGTTATGAAGTAATGAAATCAGTGGAACAATGAATTGCATAAAAACGAGGTTAGATACGAAACTCGGCCACAATTCAGTGTTTAAACTGAAATTCGGGAAAGGTCTATTCGGTTCTAAACAGTTCAGTTACATCAATGATTTAAAGTACATATTTGGCATGTACATATTTACACATTGACATGGCCCATTCATCCCGGCTCACCTGGATAATTGGCTGATACCTGAGATGCACTGAAGGTGGAAAAACCTATGCAAAACTAGTCTTTTCGGTTTACTAAACCGGATTATTTTCACATTACTGGTTGAGCGAGATGATTAATGCCACAGTTCAGTAAGTTTATGTTTCTATTACAGTTTTCCATTTAAACTAAATTTCCCAAATCGAAATGATTTCATCAAAGCAAAATCTCGGTATGTGATTACCTCCTCAGACATGTAGTTACTTGCATTATAAACAATACATGGTATTAGTAGATATCTATTGGGGTTGATAGATGCAAATAATGCAGAATGAATCGTAAATATTTAGCGATAAAAATGTAAAACATGTATGATACAGAAATATGATATGTTTTACATATCTCTTCAAAAACTATCGACTCATTTGAAATGAAAACTCTGAAAATTTATGTCATTCAAGTTATTAGGATGCTACTGTACAAGGTTGTTTTTCTACATTTTACTATATAATTATCATCATAAAAACATCATAGACAATCTGACCATTGAAATTGTTAATGCGACCACAGCCTCCTCCCTCCTGAAGTTCTAAAATCTCAGTCTGATTTAGTTTCCCATCATACAGTGATTTTTGGTCCCGCTTTTCAAAGTATTGAAATAAAAATCTTACCACGTGCACTATCACATTTTCTTTGTTCTTAGATGATTACTTGTGCTACTACGAAGGAACATCGGCTAAATTCAACGCATTTGGTCAGTGCTACATCCCATACACTGAAATTATCGAGCACTATAAAAGACTGTGGGACCCATTTTCCATCGAAAAGTTTGCTGATGGTTTCAGGACCCAAGTGACAAATGACTACGATAATCTATTAGAGTGGCAATGCTCTTATGTAAAAAAGGACGTGCTCAATTGTAAGGTATAAAAGCAACTTGGTCCAACTCGTACACAGGGCGGTACTGCTATTGATGTATTTGATGTATAATGTAGACAACTTGATTTGATTGACACCTATTTGATTGACACATGTTCTGTTTTCCTGTCATACACGTATTCAGGGTCAGTCATATAATGTGGAGGAGTCGAACGTTATAATATTTCTCTTCAGTATCAATCAGATTACTTGCAAGTTTTGTTTTTCTTTAAGTGGTTAAGCTCTCCTTCACAGTGGTTAAACTCTCCTTTGACTCTCCTTTGACTGAGCTCTTGCTACGCCTATGCCTTTCATATGATTTTCTTTAATTTAACCTCGTTTTGGTTCTTGCTCTATTTTGTCTGCTAAAATTTGAAAAAATAAAGTAAAACTCACAATGTTATTGTTTTTTTAGAACGATTCTGTTGAGGCGATTAAGTTTATCAGTCGAAAGGAACAGCTTCTTCCATCAAAAGTTGTAAAGATCACAGTCGAGCTGGATGATGATAAGACAAAACAAATCATTGACCCTGAGAAACCTTTCGATCCTAGTTGGTATGAGGTAGAGTATCTATCAGTACGGTATCATTAAAGCACTTTCTAACATTCTAGGCGCTAACAGAATTTTCAAGATTTTAAGAAAGGAATTAACCAAAGCAGTGGCGTTAATTGTTAAGCTGTGATTAGTTCTAGCAAAACATCGATTTTAACGTCAGCTTTTTGACTTGAATTCTCAGAAAAAGGACAAATTCTTGAGATGATATTCTTTATTTGCTTCTTTATTTACAGTTCTTTATTTACAGTTCGATACCAAGCCAATAGCAATTGGTTGGGCGATAAACATCACATACGGCTAGTAAGTGCAACCACAGTACAAGTAGACAAATTACTTAGGATGTATAACGAATACATATTGCAGTCTGACCACTTACTCACAATGACAGTCCTCACAGCGGACCCAGTCAGCAAATATCATCAAAAAGTCACAGCAATGAAGAGCGTTTTTATTGAAATATAGTGTGCATGTTTCCATAGAAATGCACTCCTTCGCAGTGACTTTTCGACAAACTTGCACACTGGGGATCCTTTATAAAGTATAGGCGAATATAAAAACACCTGAAAAGATGGTAAAACATGGTGGCATTCAGAAGATGAAAGGATCCACTTTTGTAGAAGGCAAAAAAAAAAAAAAAAAAAAAAAAATAAAATTAAAAAAAAAAAAAACCGACTTCTTTTTGTTGACTTCTTATTTTTCTTTCACAGCATTTTCTTAAGCATGCCAGAACTATAAGTACGAATTCAGAATTTCTTTAGATATTAACGGCTTTTGTTAGCCTCTGTTGAGTTTGGTTTTCGAAAACACTCTGAAATCAAATTACTCGAGCTTTCATACATAGGGTGTCCCACAAAACCTGGGTCCCAAAATAAAGAAAAAAGTGGAGGTTTTTAGAAAACTTGAATTTTAATAGAAAACATTGACTTAATACCAATTGGAATTTTGAAAAAAGCTTCACTAATTATTGAGTAAATTCATTTCCAAAAAAGACTACATCTTTTAGTAGATTATGTAACACAATGCTATTTTTAACACACTTTAAAACATACTAGCCGCCAAGGCGGCGTCGCTCGCCACCCATATTCAGCCTGCGTTGTATGACCACCTGCTCCAAATTATTGCACTTAAAACCATTGATAAAACTTCCTTTGCTGCTGGCTTTATCGCTTAATAAAGCTCGTTTGCACGTGAAGAGAAATACGTTCCTGGTGTTTCAAATCTTGCATGTTATTAACTCAGCCGTTCATTGTCGCGGTCGCATTTAAAATGCTTTACACAATGCATTCCGAACGTGAACTTCACGTGGTTTTTATTTACGATTTTAAACCAATCAAGTATCAGTTTAACAATTCACTCAAAACGCAGAGAGAAAAAACTTTTCAACTTATTATTAGCTTTTGTTTTACGCGCTCTAACATGGGTGCTGTCAGAAGTAGGTGAAAAAATGGTTTCTCTTCTTAAAAAGATCACACGGGAGGAGAAAGAAATGCACGTGCCAAATGAATGAAGTGAATAAAAAACGTTCGATCAGATTAAAATAGATTAAAAGAAATCGATAACGAAATTAAGACAACTATTAAGACAAAAGTAAAAAAAAAAAAAATATTTTCTTCCATGATTCTCTTTTTTTTACCTATCGGTTTTTAAACATTTTGATTGTTCGAAAAAAGTTCACCCGTCTCAGACAGTCAGGAAAGCGTTAGAATACACTGGCAAACCGCACATGCTGTCACGTTCTGCCACTGCTGCTTTTTGTCCAAAATGTTTAATCAGTTAGTTTCTTTGTATTTAGTTGATGTACTGTTTTCAAAGCCAAGTCAACGTGAAATATAAAACTAACAATAATAATAAAAACAAAACGTTATTCCTATTAGTTCATCAGCCAAAAAAGTCACGTTCGATTGGGGTTGCAATGTATTTGCTTCGAACTCACGTCGCACACAAAAAAAGAAATAATTTCGCTCACAACTTTATCTACCATTTTGCGTGACTTACAAACAAACAAACAGACAGACGGAGAATCGGCTATTAATATATAGATTTACAAATTAAAAACAAAATAAGTATCTTAAATTTCCAACATTCAGACATTTCCTTCAACATGGCCACCACCATTTTGCACACAAAGCTCTGTACGCCTCCTCATATGGCGATCAGAATTTCTGATGAATTGTCAATCTTGCCGCAACAAATTGTACTCGGCAACAATTCTTTGTCATAATGTTTGGAAGATTTCTGGTGGTGTCAAGTAAACCTTATTCTTCAGATAGACTCACAAAAAAAGTCACAAGGCGTGAGGTCAGGTGACCGTGGATGCCATTTTGGGTTATTGAAGAGACTATTAAACTCACACGAATTTTTCAATGTTTTATGAAAACTCCGCATTTCACTTTTTAAAAAAGTGCACCCTTGAGAATATAAAGATAAATTACAACTTAATTAAGAAGTTTGAGATTTTTTGGGAAAAGGTTGAGAAAATGAGCTTTCACACAGTGAAAATATTTTTTCAAAATCGCTTTTGGGTGTGCAGATATCCTTTCTTAAATTTTGGGACCCAGTTTTTGCAAGACACCTTGTAGTAGCCATTTAAGGTTTTCAGTTTTTACTACAGTCGGCCTTCAAATAATCGAGCACTCTTTAACTCCTCGATAACTTTTTTTGTCGATTCTTCTAATAATAAAATATTTTTTTAGCAATAGATTCAAAAAGGTGTACCACATCAATTTCACTGCACTTTTTAACAAATGGACGTTTGACATGCCGCATTCGTTATTAACCAACTACCGCGATACGTCGTTTAACTACGATTCTTTCCGATTCGGGTTATATTATTGGTTAGAAGATCCAGTTCCGAAACCAGGTGAAACATATTATTGTTGTTGTTTTTATTATTTGTACAAATTTACTTGTTAACTTATTTATTTATTTATTTAGATTTATATAATATACAAATTCTTTAAGCCCCTTTTATAAATTCATATTTTGACTTATATTTTGGACACATAATCTTGCTAAAATTCGAAAATTCTTCCCAGCCCACAGCAGTTGACTAGGTTATGAACTGCAATAAATAAATTCTAACTATATACAACCAAAAACAAAAACAAAAGTGTGTATCATATACATCCTCTTAGATCAATTCAGTTCATTTACACTGGTCAGCATGATGTCTTCGCATTCTACTATGTTCTTTGTCTTGACACGAGATCCACTCAAGCAAAGATTTGATGGACTATCAACTGTCAGCTATATCTTTACAAATCCTTTCATCTACAACTCCTCACGAAGAAGAACTTTCTCTCAACAAGTTTCTCCTGCACTACAAATTTGTCATTAAATTTTGTTAATTCGTCTGGGGTAAATGAGCAATTTTGCTTATTTGGCTCGTTTTTCCAAACTAAAGTAAGAGACCCTCGACCACAACAGGATAATCACACTTTGACAGACACTCTCTTTTGAACAATAACCTTGTAATGACATCAAACATGATCTTGAGGAATCGTTATTTTTATTTAGTTCGTGATGTGCCAGACTCGTTTTGGATAATGTTGTTTATCATGATTTTTCCGTTTTCTGTGCTTACACTTGCCATTGCAATACTGGTATGTACGCGCACAAAGCTCGGTTTTAATGTCACCGTTTGGAAATACAAACGCGATAAGAAGCAAATCAATATGTATCGTGAGAAAGCTCGAAAAAAGAAAATGTCACAGTACATGGAGAAACATGAAGAAAAGCTACGTGACCAATTGGCCAGTGAAGGAGTGGACATAAATAACACCTAAGGAGGAGGAGGAGGAGGAGGAGGAGACGTTTCAACTGTGGAGCTCTTCTGACTGCGTGGTATACCACGAAATGTGCATATACGCCATTGATTTGGGGCAATTGACTCTTATATATATTTAATGGTTTCTGACTATTTTGCCAACATATTTGATTAGTAAATTTCTGGGTGAAAGCTTTTGTCTGAAACAACGTTTCATGTAGTGGAATCACAATTAACTCGTTTCATGTAGTGGGATCACAATTAACTCAAACAATTAACTGGAACCTCTATATATAACTGGAATTCTCAATGACTGAAACTCTTAAGGTGATCTCTTTAAACTAACTCGATAGATTTTCCATAACTCGAGTACTTGGTAATTATGCTGGTTGATCCTTTCGATATCGAGTTATTCAGAGTTTGTACAAGATTCTATCAATGAAGAAATTTTTTAACTTTTCCCTGAACTATTTTGCAAACTCCCTGATATTTCCTGACCATTCTGGCACCATCTTCAAATATAAATGCTTCAAAAATGTTTTTCGTCAGGATAGTTTGATTGTTGGAACAGAATTTAATAATGATTAAGAGTGAACGCTACGAAAGATACAGACACCAGTGTGGTAAGGAAGAGAAAACTGTCATATGAGTAAATATCAGAATTTTCTCCGATATGGACCTTTCCCGAATTTACTACAAATTTGTTGATTTTTACGTAAACATGAAATTAATCACAATCTTCAACCTTCTCTTGTTTTTCTTATTCGTACCCTCACAGAATCTAAATACATTTAAAACGTATTTAGTTTAGTATTTTAAATATATTTAAGATGCGTTTTAAATGCATTTATTTCTTGACAAAGTAAAAGCATAAATGTATTTAAAACGTATTTGTAACATATTGAATCCGTATGTAAAACATATCTGAAACATGTTTTAAATATAATCGTAACGTATTTGAAAAGTATTTAAAACCTATTTAAAATTCTAAAAGTTTATTTGAAATGTGTTTAAAATGTATCTCAAACCTATTTATACGCGCGGATTCCCTCTTACTTTTTATTTGAAACACATTTAAAATATATCTCAAACCTATTTATACGGACGGATTCCCAGAGCAACACACCGAACTTGAATTGGATTGTAGGGCAAGAGAGTAAACAGTAGATTAAATAATTTTCATTTTCTTCATGTTACTCAATAATATATACAAAGTGTAGATATAAACTTTTAATAATACTCGTCGATATAATGAGAGATAAATAGTCATGATGTTTACATATACTAACACAACAGCATATAAACGCTAAGTTCTACAAAAATGAATGAATGGATAACATATGTTCAAAACACAAGCAATGAAATATATATTGTAAGTTAATTCACAGAAATAATGTCATATCTTTGTAATCACATCACACAAAATATAAAAATATATCTATCTAAATAATTTTAAAATATAAAATATTACATATAGATTTGATTTTTCTAAAACAACTGGGAAGTTATAAATGACACAAATTTCTACAGAATTGTTACTTTTCACCCCATCTTCAGATTCAGAATTTTATTGCTAATCCTTGAGAAACACATTTTTGCTCTGTTGAGGAGTTAGTATATTTGTAAAACACAATTTATCCAAGGCAAAAAAATATAACTAATGTCTGTTTTCTTCGCAACACTTCCAAGTTCGTCCTTTCATCGTCGAATGTCTTTCATTGTCAAATCTCTTGTCAAATTTTGATACAGCTTTGAAAGGTGTGAAAGTTTTCACATTTCAATGTTTTATCACAAAATGTGTTAACAAGCATGCGCATGTTAATTAAATTTTGCTGACACAGTTGAAATAAAAATGTAGAATGTGCTAAATTTATTCCATCGTCTATAGAAAATATTTCTACTCGTAATTATATCTCTGAGTTCAGTATGGCTCTCATGTTAAAACGTACTCGTAGAGAAAGCTAGAAACTGGTAATTCTGTTGTTTCTATTTTTTATTTTTACTCGACGAAACTCGCCATGACCGTATCGAAATTTCTCATGTAAACAGAATGCCGATTTCAAACAGCTTAAAATTTCAAACCGGTTTGAGTTCACTATAATATAGTATAGTATACGGCTCTCATGTAAACGCACTCTTAGTTATGTCCGTTGTAGAACGACTAAAAAAACTATAAATAAAAACATTGGGAAATGATATTGAAAAACGATGTTGACAGACTGCTAAATCACGTAGAGTTAGCGTGCAATAATGGATCTCATTTGTGATCTATTTCGGGGTGGTGTTTTTCGTGAATTCATTTCAAACATTGACTTTTTAAATATGTTTTAAATATATTTGAAAAATAGTTAACTCAGAGGAAAATATAAAATACATTTAAAATGTATTGCCTTTTTAACAAAATGTATTGATTTTTTAAATGTGTTTTAAATATATTTGAAAACTGATGACGAACTCGGAAGAAATTTTTAAATACATTTAAAATGCATTGACTTTTTAAATGTGTTTTAAATATATTTAAAGCTCGGCGACAAACACGGAGAAAATTTCCAAATACATTTAAAATGTATTTAGAAGCAGAAAAATATAATAAATACGATACCAATACATTTTAAATGTATTTTAAATACAAATACTGTATTTAGATTCTGTAAGGGTACTGTTCAAAGCTAAGCAAGAGTCGGTACATTTTTCTTCATCTGTGGGAAAGTGCTAAGTTTGAATTCTTACTTCAAATTTTATTGTTTTTTTGCTACATCTCCAACACTGCCATGCGAACGACTTTCCAATAAGTCTTAATAATGACAGAAAGTGACAACGAAGAAAATCACGTACGTCTACCACGTAAAGTCTGTTGGAGTAATATTAAATGAATTTAAAAGAACAAAAAATGAAGATGAAGAAGAGGATCTAGTATAGAAAATTATATTTGGTTTACACATTCTATCTACTTCTGTAACAGTATTTTCATACAGTGAGTTCGGATTTCAGATTGTCTGTTTATTCAGAATGATTGATAACAGATCCAAAACTCTATGCTAAATGGGCTACTTTTAATATTATTTCATCAAAATGTTAATAGGATAAAATCATTAAGATATTTTTAAAATTAGAGTAAAGCGATTCAAAATCAAAATATCAACTTCAAGGAAGGAAATATATTTTGCATCCAGTTTTATTTGATTAATTGATTGATTGATGATTGATTGATTGATTGGCAACAAAGGAAGGATTTATGAAACTAATGAACATGTATAACTTAGAAGTTTGACTCAGCAGTTTGACTCAAATGAAATGAAATTACATGAAATGACTTTAACCAATACACTCAAATCACAATGGCTTGGGATGTGTGAATTGAGACGGAGTTGAAGTGAAAAACATTGGCAGAACTTTAAACTACAGTCAATTTGCTACATCAAATATGAGGGAGCTGGTCATGAAGTTCATTATGAAACATAGAAAACACCTTTCAGGCAATGTTTATTAATATATTTGTATACATAATAAAGCCTAGTTGACACATTCATTTAATCAAAATTGCAAAGCATCATGGGAAATAATGTAAAGTGTGAAGGAAATGGGCTAGCTTGTTTGTTGCTTGGCAACAAAATGTCGAGTCATAGTGGAGGATCAAAAAGTTTTGAAGTATCATAACTTCATAAGATAAAGGTCAGGTTACAAATCGTTAGGTGAGAATTATTCTGTTCTATTTCCAATTTTTTTAAAATGAGAAAATAAGTTTAAGATTTCAGAAACCAACAAGATAAGACTGCCGTTAGAAGAAGATTTTGCGCTTGTTTTTGGAAAAAGCTTACGGAGAAAGAACAAAATAATTCTGAAAAGCTTGAAAACAATCGGAGCTCATTTTTTCCAAAAATGGAGATAGAACAAAATAATTCTCACCAAACGAGATGTTGGATGGCGAAGAGTGGTCATGTTTGATTTCAAAGAAATTGTATGGACGTTCACTACAACGAAAAATAAAAGTATCATGACCAATATTTATTATGTAATTTATGTATTAGTTTTTAAATAAATTTTGTATATTTTATATAGATAATAGGCGATCTATATCATAATGTCGAAATGAAAAACAACATATGTTTATATCAAGCATATAAAGACAGACAAAATTTACTGCAATCTGATGAAGCTATATGAACCAATAACAAAGCTGATTAAACAGGAAAACGTTTCCATAGTAACGGAAAACTACCTATCTACTCATGACCTTCGTCATTATTTCTCGCAAAAGTTTTTGAATATTATTCGGTTAAAAAAATTGAATGAAGAATTATGGAACAAAAAAAGAATTCTGATTTTAAAACCGTCACAGAGAAACTTTACCATCAATCAAAGTAAACAGGAGCTTTATCTAATTTATAAAAACCTTGGATCCAATTAGCATATCATTCGTTGTTTACTATTTACCGCCGTTATTAAAAAATCAGAGTTTTCTGAATCAAAATATTTATGGAAAATGCAATTGGTTTTTACAAGTATCAAAAAGTAGCAATCACTAACTGTAAGAGGATGTTCCTCTTATCCGTAAATACAGGAATTCATTACAAGATTCCAAACCAATCATATCATTACCTCCACTTACACTAAACCAATCACTTACTTACAAATTCTTCCAGATGAAAGGATCCAATGAACAGCTATGTAGACGCTTAGAGACTGGTAAGTAACATATTGATTCATTTCTACGTACTGAAATCATTTGGATTAGCTTTTAGATTAATACCTGTTTGAAGTCAAAGACAAACCAGTATGTTTTGAGTGAGGAATTCAGTTGGAGAATACCTGAAGAAGAGCTGATCAATAAAATCTAAATACTTGGAAATCAAAGGAAAAATTTCAAATCAGTCACAGAAAAAGATGCTCATATCAGTAGAATAGTCATCACTTACAAATTCTAGCATTTCGAAAGATTGCGGAAGATTGCTACCATTCTAGATGTCGCGGAAGATGTATAGAAATTAGGGAGATTCGTAAACTCGACGAGCTTGTTACACGAAAAAAATCAATTACTTGTGAGAATTAATTTGAAACTGTTCTACTAAAACGGTCCTTCAGAGATTTAAAGCCTTTTTGTTGTATCAAAAGAAACATCATCACTTTGCACGCTTATTTCAAGTGTTGATGTGAAGTTTCTAATGACTTTGTAGGGAAAAATTCAAGAACAACTCTACTAAGTTGTATATAATTCCCTACAAATCTATTGAAAAATAGGTTCGTGTAAACGAAACATGATTTTTCCGAATCCCGCTAATGATATGAAATCAAATGGAACAAGAGTAGGTAAGCTGATGAACCAATAGAAATAACATTAATCACAATTACACTCATTTAAAGTAGCACTAGTTACTAGATATTGAAACACACCAATCATGATCATAATTTATAGTTGTTGAAAGCTTGCAGAACAAGACATTTCACTACTTGGGTATCAAATAATCAAATAATCACTGGTCAAAATAATCACATTAACTTTGTCTAATTATTTTCAAAGAACTGTAGCTACAAAAGAGTGAAAGAGGCCAGTGGTGGGGACATTACGCCAAGGATGAAAACTGATTATCTTTTTGGGCAATCCCCGTTAAGAGTACGACAGATGGAAAGAAAGTTTATGTGTTCTGTATTTTATTTAAGTGTTTCATGTTTGTGTTTAACATACGTTGGTTCTTGTAATGTATT
Source organism: Turritopsis dohrnii (assembly GCA_027922465.2). NCBI lineage: Eukaryota > Metazoa > Cnidaria > Hydrozoa > Anthoathecata > Oceaniidae > Turritopsis > Turritopsis dohrnii. The sequence continues at coordinate 818,954 of BQMF02000025.1, forward strand.
CTGTGTTTTATGTGTATTCGCGCATTCTTATCACTTGGACACCGTGGATAGATCCAACAAACGTCAAACATGTTTTAAATCTACTTTGTTCGACTTTTGTTTGACATAATGGTAAGTATCATGTTTTATTAACATAACTGTTGAATTTAAAGATTTTGATTGGCTTGTATTTTATTTGTAGTTACAACGTGACGCAAGCCATGGAAACGTCATGCAGATGTGGAAGCAGCAGTGCCAAAAGTGTGCAAACAACATCTTTATATATGATACCTCAAGGAAACAGCTTGAATAAAAGCATACTCCGTGACATGAAATGATCTTTGTTAGTAACATACTGAGTTCAACATTGTACGGAATTTTTATAGCTACTGCCGACATGACATTACCTGTTAATGGTAACAGGTAATGTCATGTTGGTTAAACAACGTATAACCATGACACTTTGATATTAACATGCTTTCTATAATAGTTACAATCAGTTGATCAGAGTTTAGGGCATGTGGTGCAACGAGCTGTGATGCAACGAGCTGTGATGGTGGAATTGAAAAACTCTAGTTAACAAATTTAAATGAAAGTAACTGCAAGTGTTTTTCCTCAATCGCAGACCATTTTCATGTCATGTACAGTTCCTCTTGATCTCTTATCTGTGATTTTCACGAACACTTATTGTTCACCTATTGTTACATCAGGATCAAAAAGATCAATATGAATTGAAATGTCAAAACTTACAAAACACTCCTTAAACATTTTAAGAAAGCTGTGAGAAAAAATAAGTCAACAGTTTTCCATTTGGAAATCTTCACGATAGAAGCAATCTTTTAGTAACCTCGATGTTTTGCTAAATAGTATGTTATATGCTTTATGTTTTATATTGCTTTAATAAAAACCTCTTCTTTGTCTGTTACTTTCCAATGCTACACCTGTTTAACTGTCGCGTTATAACTCGACAAACAAATGTGGAGCACCTATATATGAATTTGAGAATTCATCTGAAAACTAAGATTATTGAGGGGAGAGATTTGTGCAGCGTGTAATTACATCTTCAATACCTACAGACTTAAGCCGATTTTCCAAAAGAAGAAATATCAGATTCATCTCTAAGACTACATTTCGTTTATTAAAGAGGCATTGTACGGCTAAAATTGTAAATATTATCGTGACGTGATCGAACATGAAAAATGTAAACAAATATGGCGGCAAATAATCAAGCTTTCTCTGTCGGAGAAGAACAGAGATCTTCTTTATTTCGGGAAATCAACCTGAAACATAGTTTTGACACCTTTTAAACAATATGTTGGTGAAAGAATTTATTCTTCTACAATACGTGTTAGAAGTAATTACTGAATTTTCTCATGAGTTATAAGTCATCGTTGTGTGTGAAGAAACACATGTCAACACACAGCTGTCTTAACTCAAGTAAGGTTACTTTTATCATTATAAGAGAATGTTGTGGAAGCTAATTCAAAGTGATTTGCCTATTTCATTGCCTATTCCACTCAAAACAAAACTTTTTCTTCGTTGTTTGTTCTCAACGAAACTTAAATTTGATTACATTGACTCACTCGTGCATTTTCAGCATTGTATATGTAACTCGACTTGCAGCATAAAAAAAGATGGTAAAAGATCTGGTTGCCCCTGCAAGACAAGGGAAGTAAAATGTGGAGAAGAATGTAAATGTGGGAAGAAAAAGAAGGGAGTTTTTGTTATTATCATATATTTAATATTTCTGTAAAAAAATAAGAGTCTATCGTTGAATCGTGATCTAAAATTTACATTTTGATACAGACGAATGATATTTCACATCGAAAAGGTCATAAAACAGAACTTATTCGTATTCAAATGTTATGTATAAACCCATATCGTTTGAGAAACATAATTGTCAAATGATAGAGAAAAAAGTATGTAAATGTTATCCACATATATCTTCAAAATGATACATGGCTTTCGCATCAGAAGCACGAAATTAATTTCTTATATAAATTCATAATCTTTTGGTGCTTTTATTTTTTTGCAACTTGATAACATAAGTGAAAAAATTGATTACAAAAACAGCAATTTTTATATTTATACTAGCTCATCTTGTTCGACATCGTTTCTTGTTTGGCTTTCCACGATAACCCAGATACGGATACGATTGTTTCATAAAGATTAGATGTGGGACATCAAGATTACAACGACCGTTTTTTTCGACAGCCCTATTTTTGTTGATTTCAGCCGTACAATGCCTCTTTAAGATGCTTGCAATAAATATAGCCGATTTTACAACTGAAAAAATTGATCGCATATCGTAGTAAAACGTAATGTCTGATTGGACATATTGATTGATCTTGAAACGATTCTGTAGGCCACATGAAAAGTTAAAATGAATTCAATTTCAATGTCATACGCGTATCGAAACCTTTTCAAACAAAAGAATGATTATTAGATTTCTGCGAAAGCAAGAAAGCTATTAAAACCGGCTTTGGTTCTTCGTTTTTTTCTTACTGTCCAAACCTAGCGGTTTTTTGAAAATTCATGCGTGCGTTTACATGAAACCAAAACGTCGTGCAACGCATGTCACCCAGCGAAGAAACCCTTTTAGATTTACAAGTTTCTTTGGTCAATATTAAAGATAATGAACTGTTATAAGTAGAGCTGCGGGGTGCACTGTGCTGATGTCAGCAGTGGGAATCTCTCATTAGAACAATAGAAAATAGGTCTGGAACGAGCGACAGAGTTTCAGTTCAAATCAAAATGGCGAATAAGCGTGGTAAACAAATAAAGTTCGCAATCGAGTATCGCAAAAAAGCGTTGGATTTTTCAAAAGTTCGAAGTTTTAAGATGTAATTTTGACACAATCTCCAGTTGTTTTGAGTGGTTTTTGTCTTGTGCATCTCAACACGATCCTAGTTGCGGTCAATGAGTTCAGAACAAGTAGTAGATTTTGCCCTTTTATCTCATATTATAAGGGCTTCACAGGGAGAAAATTCCTACCTCAAATCATGTTTTGTTTCTTACAAGGTTCTTAAGTTTTTAAGAATTTGAGCCTCGTGTTTCTTATGTGTATGTTTGTTATAAAAAAGGTGTGCAGTTTCTTTGCAAGAAATTTTGTTTTAAATTTCTTCATGTATATAATATAGAATTTGATACTCGCACTCACAGCTTTGGCATTATTTATTTGCTCTTTTCGCAATTGACAAAGATCTGGAGGTGGAATGTGTTTCTTCGTAGGCTTAGTACACGAAAGCATAGATTATACACAGTTCATTTATAGGATAAATTCAGGTTGTCAAGTGCATCATTTTTAAATTTTTTTCGAAGAGCTATATATCATTTTCATTTTTTTCACCAAAATTATTATTTGTTTCCACTTTTTTTATTAGAAAACATTTTTTATTTTTTATTTTCTGTTCATTAAAAGATTCTGAAAATAGACAGGTTGTACAGAAACAGTTTAGTTGCTCGAATATCTTTGCCTTCTTTGGAACATTTTCACTAATATACAATTTCAAATACTGCTAAAATACAATTTTAAATACAAAATTTTGAATCGTGAATTCAGATAATTTGTAGAACCTGAATTATAATAACTTTATCAAGTAGTGCCCTTCAGATTTTTCTGATTTACCTGGTTTCATTGTGTTTGGAATTATACATTAATGCTATTTTATCTTCATGCTATCATTCATTGCTTTTGTTTATTCCGCATAAAATCGTTTCAATATTATGTTGTTAAGAAAAATATTCAAAACGTGTCATTTTGCCAAATTTTCATTTTTTGTCATTTTGTTCAAAATTTTTGACATACATGACTTGACAGCCTGTTAATTTGTCCCATAGTATTGACCAAAACCATATCAAGTTTACCTTGTTCAGTTGAACACGTTAGAAAGAAATATAATTAATTGCTATACTTGGAAAATGTTATCCTCATGGTTTTCTCTTTCTTCTTCATCATTTATCAACTTCAACTCCAAAAACATTGTACAATGACAGTTCTAGTTCTAGTTTTTATTTGCATAAGGTTATTAAGCCTAATCTCGCAAATTGACAAGTTGATTGCTACCTTCAAATCAGGGAGATATTTAAAAATGTTTAAAATAAAGCTTTTGTTTTTATTCTTTGTTTTATGTTTGATTTAGAAGCAGTTATAAATATGATATGAACAATTTTCAATCACTTCAGTAAAACAAGTGTGTGACTACCAGACGATCTGTCACTTTATCACCGGTAATATACTTACCTCAAAATAAAGCCTGGCACAGGAGTCGAACCTGCTGCACTTGTTTTAGCAAAGTGAACTAAATTGTTAACATATGTAGAATCCATTTTCAAATGGGCCATCAGTATTTTGTTTATCAAACATAATTTTTCATGATTTATGGTAGACTTTCGTATATATTTTTAACGGAAAGAGTCTGTTTTTTTTAAGGATTTGATATTTTGATAATTTTATTATGTTTATCAAGATTTATCGATAAGTCTTCATAGATAAATTTATTGAAATATCGATTTTTAAAAAGTTGTATATATTTTAATTTTTTGAACATATAATATATAAACATTGTCATGGTTTTTGTCTGTATAGTCAGGTAAACATTACCTAGCTTCCTCAGTTGGGAAAAAGAAACGAAAAAAAAACAACAAAAAAACGATAACGTTATCTTTTTTTTTCTATCTCTTATTCGTCTTTCTCTTTGAATGAGGATGGTATTTCACCAAGGTTATATACTGTTTCGTTGCTGAAAAAGCAAATCACCATTTTGAATTGCTTTTTTCAATCGTCTCTAAGTAGTAATTAAATAGATCTCAGATCATCATTTGATTCAATACATTATATATTTATCAATGTTGAAACTAAACGAAAGAAATACAATGTAGATATAATCATAGTTCTCTAGTAGTAGTAATTGTTTATTTGCCATTTTAAATAAGTACATTACAAATCAGCATAAAAGTATAATAATATTAATGGCTAGAGATCATACATATAGCCAAAGGCTACCAGGACATAGAACCGCAGTTATGGCTATCATCTTACTAAAAGCATGGTTTCTTGAGTGGGGATTCCCGCACAAAAACTGCTGAGTCATCTTTTCATGCGACTCTTATCATCGCACGTTATCTTTAAATGGATTTTTAAGAGCATATACATATTTTAAGATGAAAACAAAATCTATAGAAGAAACTTCGATTTTTTTGAACTGTGATCATTCTTTTCTTAAGAAGATTTCAACATTTTGTAAACAGAAGAGTAAAAAGGTATACATTTGTTGTTTGTTTTTAGTGAAAACACAAAACACCTTCGTTTGTTTCATGTATGGGCTGTTATTCTTTTTAAGCTGTGGATACTGAAGCTCAGCTTGGAGTCCTCCTCAGCTCCAACATAAAAAATGTGGGTCTAGTGATGCTTTAATGTATATAATTTTTTAATGTTTTAATGTTTGATTTGTTTTTAAGTTATTATATTGACAATGTCCTTTATTACAAATGGCTTTCCTCACAGCAAATTATGTAACAACCCAAAACTTTCCTTTCAGTTATATAAATATGTGTGTGTGGTTACTTAGAAGCTTAGAGCATGCATAGGTATATATATATAAAATTTCTGAATGATCAAAATCTTTGTTTTATTTTGCAATATTGGGAATTACGTTTGTAATTAAAGTCTGTTCAAAAAATACAGTGTGTATCAAAATGTCTTATCCACCAACTTTCAAGGCGTATATTTCATTACATGTCTGATAAAATATTGTGAATTTTATATTACAAGAAAGATCTTTTCATGCTCTATCCGTTAATATGAAATGTTTGTCAAAATATGTGTTCTTCGAAAAGATATTGAAGAAAAACTCAACGATTTGCCTCATTAAATTCTTAAAAGTCAATTAACTGACATGCTAATGACTTTTTAATGGTGTAATTTTCTTTTGTTGTGCTGATGAAACCTTTAGAAAATGTTAAGTATAGCTTTGCGTATCAATTTCCCATAACGAATAATCTTAAAAACTTCAAATAAAATTTTTTTACTGAGTGATGATTTTTAATTTTTTTATTGTGTTTACAAATGACCTACATTGTAAAATGAGTTAATTGACTTTTAAGAATTTAATGAATCAAATTGTTCAGTTTTTCTTCAATATCTTTTCGAAGAACAAATATTTTGGCAAACATTTTATATTAACTGATTGAACATGAAAAGCTCTTTCTTATGATATAAAAATCATAATATTTTATCAGACATGTAATGAGATATGCGCCTTGAAAGTTGGTGGATAAGACATTTTGATACACACTGTATGTGCACTAATTTCAGTTACCATGTGGAAACCAGCTTTAACAAATTACATAAATTCCCTTGAGCCTGGTTTTTATATAAAAGCTGAAATCAGTGCATATAATTTATGAACAGACTTTAAGGAGATTGATAGTACATATCAAATGTTTAAAGTTTATGATTTGCGTACATAGTCACTGTGTGACATCTGAAAATATCAATATAAACATAAGCTGATTTTATACTCCCAAAAGAGGGGATGTTTTATGTCATTCAGATGTTATTAAGTTTATCGATGATGTATACGTATATGCAATGAAGTTTCGCATAGTGTCAATTACAGTTTGCAATGCCTTTGGGTGCATATGAATGTAATCAGAAATGTAATGTTATGTTGTAAAAATCATTAAATCTTTCTTAAACTTCCTACAGATTTCTTTTAAACTGATCATGAATTTCAACTTCGACGAAGAATGTAAGTGCATGCCATATTGTTAATCAAACTGAAATAGAAATTTCTGATATGACTTTAACTATATTATGTATGTTGATTTTAGTCGATATAAATGTATTTTGCATGACCAAAATTTATATGTTCTTGGAAAAATGTTTTGAGTTTATGAGTTATGATCATACTCATTAAGATACTGAAAGGATCCATGTATCTTTTATATTATTTTGTATCAACAAACATGTTGTTCAGTTTATTGGCAGTTACATTCATTATAATAAAGTTTCGCATTGTGTCAATTATGCCTTCAAAATGTCCTGAGAAGCACGTAATTAGGAATGTAATGTATTGTAGAAATTATTCAACCATTCAATGATTCAAAATCATTCAAGTTTCAAGAATGCTATTACAGTATTTCATTTTTTAATATTTTCAGTTTCCAACTGATTTTGCAGAAATCTTTCTGCCCGTAAGGGCATCTTGTTTATTATTATCTCGGTAGTCAATCAGTAAATTCAAAGTGATAGGATTGGATTGCATGTATCATTTTCTTTCTGTTGGAAAATCGGCTTTACATATATCAACTTATAACTATTGATATCAATATATCAACACATCAACATACAGTGTGTCCACGAGAAAGTGGGCACCTTGTTTAAAACACAAATAACTTTTCGAGTTTTCAACAATACAATGCGGTTTTTATACCGTTGGAAAGAGGCTTTTGTGAGCTTTCCAAAAATAAAAGTTGTTATTTATAAAAATTTTTATTTTAAAAAATATTAAGTATTTTTTGTTTCGATACGCTTTTTAATTTTGTAATGATCAATAAAACAGACTTTTAACGAGCAATTAACCTTTTGTTTCGTTGAAACAACCACTGTTGTTGGTGTTGTGCTAATTTTGTCACGAAACTTTTTGAAAAGACACAAACCTTTTTTCATTGTGTAAACTTACCTTAAATTTTTTATTATGATTTAATAATTTCATATTCCCAAGCATTTCCAAAACCTTAATAAGCGAGAAAACAAACTTTTATGAAATTCATTCAATTATGCAGTTAACAGTCCAGCAGTGAACTTTCGTGGTAAAAAAAGTTTCATGAGACGAAAAGTTATGTAGCTGTTATTCAGGCTTTTAGACAGCAGTTTCTGGGTAGAAATCCCCCATCAAAAAGCACGATTCAAAGTTTTTAAAAGTTTGTAAAAGAGTTTTAGAAATGAAACTTTCAAGTTTCAAGCTTGTAAAAATGTAAAGTTTTCCTTATGTAAACGCAGCTTTATTACAATATTTTAGCTTTTTATGAATTCCCATGCTACTCGAGTCGTTAACATCTATTCAAACAAGCGTTAATTGATCGTTATTGATTTAATGTCATGGTTTCATGGTAAAATCGATTATATTTCCCGAAAAATGGGTTTTTCTGTGAAAAGGGTCATATATTTAGAAAGAGCAAAACATTTTCTTTCTGTTAATATAAAAAATAAAAAAAACAAGCACGAAAAACATAAGATGTGCTTATTAAAAGTTAGGTGCCCACTTTCTATGGACACACTGTATATATCAATATATCTGATTAAAACATAATTAGCTATTCATAGTTATTCTGATGATTTGGAAAGAAACTTTGTTTGTTTAATTAAAAGTCATATATTCAATTTAAAACATTCAAAACAAGACATACAGATTCACATATTAGATATAAAGTCACAAGTAAAATGAAAGCGTTGATATGGTCAATAATGATATTTTGCGTTTTTATGTCTTTTGATGTTTTGCTTGTGGGAGGAAGTACATGTTGGAAGTATACAAACATTTTACCAAACGGTACTTGCAAGAATTACTTACAGAATTTTTTTGTATCTGGTGAACCATCAGAGATTCTGCATCATGATAAAAGATTATCCAATCACCTGAACTTTATGAAGATTATTCAAAGATTATCCATGAGTGAAATCAAAGAAGTTGCTATAAGGGCAGTTAGTACATACTATGTCGACACGTGCGAAAACAAAAGCACTATGCTCAATGTGATAAGAAACTCGGAGTTCCCAACTAGAAAACAGTTATTCGATACGTTCAACAATAATTTTTGGTATCTTTGTAAAGTCCGTTATAATATCTGCCTACCCATTGATAATATATCTTCTAGTTTTCCTCCCTGTTACGAAACATGCCGTCATATGCGATCTGGTTTCTCAGAAAAGCTTAAAACTGTAATCCGACATCTATTTCAAGTTGCGAACCAATGTGAGTATTTGAGGAACGACCCTAAACATCACCTGGGACTTCATTGCTGTAAGAACTTGCCCAAATTCGACCAGAGGAATTTATTGAAGTGTTTTTTAAATGTCAGTCTTGCAATACCTGAGCTTTACCAGAAAGTATCTTGTTACGATGGTTCTGGAGAAAATTATGTGGGCTTTCAAAATGTTACTGAAAATGGATTGAGATGCAAGCATTGGAACGACGCAGTTAAAAGTTATTATCCTACTCTTGAAAGAAATTATTGTCGAAATCCTCAAGGCGTTGCAAAAAAGCCATGGTGTCATATAAACGACAAAGGTGATTGGCAATACTGTGATCTTTCAAAATGTCTTGGACAACGGCGATTATCAAAAGATTTATTTTGGATTTTCTTACTTTTGATAGTTGTTTTTGCCATCTTTGGTATATTGTTTAAGATGAAGCAAAAGTGTATGTCTAATAAAACTTTAGTTCCAGTTTACAGCGAAGTTCCCATCTCACAGATTTTGGGAAGAACGTGAATCATATTTACCATAGAATACGTCTAAGTATTTGTATTTCAATTAGCAGTTCAAAATCAGAAACTTCACAGGACCTTCAGAATAATAATACTTGCGTATACCACATGTATGTAATTATAACTGAGAAATGGTCCTGTTAAAATATTTGCATTAATAATAACTAGAAAATGGATCTAAAGTTAAGTTTCACATCCGACTTAAATGTGATTTTTTCATCAGATGGTTTTCTAAACTGCTACTAAAGATAGTAGGCTTGTTGTTTACTGCGATGCCTTTACGTCACGCTTGCATTTCACGTCTGTTTCAATAATATTTACACTGCTAGGTAAATCAATCCCATCTCGCATTATCGAATTTTAGCAAATGAAAATTAAAATGATTTATTTTTGAGTAGTTGGTCAATTTCCCTTAATTTTCTTAAAATTCTTAAACCATTTACATAGAAGAAATTAAATGCTAATTGATAAATTTCTTGGCCCAGCCTAGCACATTCTTTCTTCTTTTTCATTGTACTTTTCCGAAGTTCAGTTTTGCCGTAAATATTTTGATAAATTATTTTGTAAATAATATGATTTTGATTCATTTCATCGTTTGAAGTGATTTGAAGTGATTTCAGCAACTAGAAAAACGTACATCAATTGAATTTTAGTGGCGTTTTTTCTGGCACACCCGGTATAATGAAAAATTACATTTGAAGGTCATTATATGAAGTATGGCCTATAACGGCAAGTCGTTCAGACAATTTACGAAAAAACGTTCGAGACGCGGTAGGACAGTTAAACAAAGTATAGATGTTTAAAAAAAAAATCGGGAAAGATCTATTGCGATCTGCATTAGGTTCTGTTACAAAACCTATTTTCGAAAGTGATTTTTGTGAACAGCATTGAAGAATTGAATTGAACTTACACGCCTAATACTTTGGTTACAACAAACATTAACATCATCAATCTTCAAGACCTAAATTGTTCAACGTTTTCTTTAGCTTTTTTTCACATGCACGTAAAATTTTACGTAAGCTCTTACGACTAGAACAATGTTCATTCATTCTCTTCTTAAGGAAAAGTTTTCGCAAGGTCTTACGGACGTTCATGAGCCCTTACGACGATTTCCTTAAAAACAAAAAATTTTGTTTTTAAGAAAATCGTTGTAAGCCTCAAGAAGAAAAAAACGTTCGAAAAATTAGATCGAGCGTTCGAAATGACGTCTTTTGTTCGAAATTACATCATTTTTTGCTAATGATCTGTTTCCAAAGGTTCCAAAAGTGTATTGTATCTTTTATTGCAACAAACTTAAGTGCATGTGAATGAAAATATCCGTCAAGGCATTTTTTCGTGGTAAGAACTTACGGTAAAAAGTTCGTTTGGTGTTACTACAAAAACTACGTGCATTTCGACGAAAAATTTCGACGATAATAGTACGACCGTTTAACTATGTCGGACGGACATTCTGCGATATAAATTTCAATGTCAAGAAATCATAATAATACCCACGCGAAGTAGTGCCAAGTTATATTACTCACCTTATGGTAAAGTTTGAGCGATGCACATTGAACGTTTTTTCCTTAAATTGGTTCGAAACATTTTGTCCGCCCAACATATAAACGAAAATTTAAAAACAATTCCAGCAACTTACGTTCTAGACCGTTAGAATCTTGCAATTTCAAGACATTAGAAGTTGTGAGAACATTTTTGGACACACGCACTGACAAAGATAAGAATAAGAAAAGACACACACACACAAAAGGAAACTTGAAAACGACTCTTTGTTTACCACCTAGATCTAGATCCCTCTCCTATATTTTTTAGCTCTTATTGTATTTTAAAATAGAGCTTCCCTCGAGAAACTTTTGTTACACACGCGGTCTCCGCGTTCTGACCGCGTGATTTTAAGAAAAAAAAGTTCGATTCATTCATATATCAGAGAAACTTTTGAGAATTACGTCAGGCCGCGCAGCGAGCTAATACTGGAATCTCCGCTTTGCTAAATAAATAAATAAATTTGCTAAATAAATCTCGAGGTCATCGCTTGAACCGAACAACTTTCATCATGACAGGGTACAGACAAAAAATAAACAATATATTTTGGTTGAAATATTTTCTTTTATCATGATATACAGTTAACGTGAAAAACCTCTTCCGCGAGAACGATTGTAGTGATATCCTATAAAACAAAAGAAACAAGTGAATATGATGCGGTTGGGCGGGAGGGCAGTATTAGCTCGTCGGTTCCGATTTTACTCGTAAAATCGGAATTACATTGCGGCCGCTGCGCGGCCTGACGTAATTCTCAATTTTACAATTTTACTTCAATTTTAAATCTCCACCGGAGCTAATACTGGAGTCTCCGCTTTGCTAAATAAATCTCGAGGTCATCGCTTTAACCTCCTTTCTTCAAAGCCCTTGTTTAGTACTGCTGATTGAAAATTTAATGTTGGGTCTGATATTTCCTTATGGTAAAACTTTTGAAATGTTGATTCATTCGACCAATGGCCTTGTTTGAGAACATCACTAACAGACACCTCTACTTTTGCAGCTTTAGAACTAGCAGCCGATCTAGTAGAGTGGCCTGTGAACCTTTCCGCATTTATCCCGGTAAATTTTAAGAATTGACAAAGCCAGCGTGAGACGGTGGAAGTTGTCACTGCTTTGTGTGGTTTAATATGGCTTACTAGGAGCTGGTTTTCATTCACTCCCCATTTTTCCCTTCTCTGTAAGTAAGACTCAATTGTATCACATACACACAGCTTATTGTTTTCTTTAAACTTATAAAATTTTATAAAAGGTATTGGTTTTCCCGGTTTAGAAACTTTTGAATGCTTAGAAAAATTGAATAAGTAAAAATCTTTATGCTTAACTAAATAATTAACCTCTAGGCTAGTGATCTCAGATGCGCGAGAAGCAGCTGTTAAAGACATTAACATAGTCAATTTTAGAGACAAAATTTTGTCCGATAATAGCTCATTATTCTGCAGACTTATGATGTAAGAAAGTACATCTTCCACATCCCAAATAAACATGCATTTAACTTGTGGTGGTCTCTTATTAAATACTCCTGTCATCAAAGCTTTTACTCTAGGATGTTCCCCAACTTTGATTCCTTCAATAGGGTCATGATAGGCAGATATTGCAGATCTGTAACCCCCTATAGTTCCGTGCTGCAGACCATCAGCAAAGAGTTCCGCTAAAAAATCTAAAACGAAACTTAGAGGACATCTAATGGGACATATTTCTCGTTGAGCACACCAGCGATGCCATTTTCCCCAAGCCGACTGGTAATTTTGCAGTGTTCCTGATCGTCTAGAACTTGTGATAAGGGAGGCAGCCCTTTCTGATATTCCCTCTGTCTCCAAGGTTTTCCTGAAATGGTCCTAACCATTAGCCTTAGACAATTGTTTTGAACCAGATGATGTCTCATACCCTTTGGGTCTAGAAGGATGTCTGGAAAGTCCGGAAGGAGCATTGGATTTGAGAATGACATTTGTAAAAGAGTTGGGAACCAAGGCTGTGTCTGCCAAGTTGGCGTGATAAGAATCATGTCCGAGCACTCCACCTGCACTTTTTTTTGCTACCCGACCTATCAGATTGAAGGGTGGGAACGCATAAGTGAAAAGTTGGCTCCAATTCATTTGAAAGGCATCCCTTCCCTGACTGTACGGGTCTAGTTTCCAAGACACATATCGATGAAGTTGATGTGATATTCCTGGATGCAAACAGGTCTATCTCTGGTCTCCCCTTCACTTGACAGATTTGTTGGAAGATGCATGGAAGTAGCTTCCATTCGCTTGAGTCCTGCACCGAGCGAGACTCCCGATCTGCTTCCTTGTTCATTGCACTTGGGATATATTCGGCAGTAATCACGATCTGTCTCTCTAAAAGGTAGTCCCATATTCTCTTGCTTATTTGCAATAGTTGTTCGTTTCTGGTTCCCCCCATTTTTAAAAGGTATTTCAATGCTACCATATTGTCTAACTGAACATGTAAGATCACACCTTTCTTTTCTGGCAAGGTGAAAGTTTTGATTGCTATCTCTGCTGCCATCAATTCTAGTACATTTATGTGCAACATTCGTTCTTCCCTGCTCCAGGGTCCGCCTGTTGTCCTGCCCTTGCATGCTGCTCCCCAGCCCTCCTTTGACGCATCTGAGTTGATTATCATCTGAGCTGGAGGTAAAATCAGACATTTGCCATTGTATAGGTCCAAATTCAGAAGCCACCAGTTGATTTCCTGCCTGGCCTCCTCCGACAGAGGGAACTTTGCCTCGAATGATTTTTGTTTCTGTAACTCCCGAATCTGTTGTCGTTGTAAAAACCGATACTGTAGCGGAGCTGGTAACACTGCTATTGCTGTAGAAGACAAACGGCCTATGAGTCGGGTCAATTCCCTCACTGAAACCCTCGATGACTGCAGTATTCCCTGGCATTCTGTCTGAATAGACATTACGGTTTCCTCTGGAAGTTTTACAGTCATTGTTAGGCTGTCTATAATGACCCCTAGGAACTTCAGACATTGTGTTGGTTGCAACACTGACTTGGGGATATTGATAAGAAACCCTAGATTTTGCAAAAGAAAAATCAATGTGTCTCGGGCCAACAATAAGTTTTCCCTTGTCTTTGCTATTAAGAGCATATCGTCCAGATAAATGATGACTTTCACATTTAGTTTCCTTAACAGGGAGATGGGAATTTTCAATAACTTTGTAAATATCCTGGGTGCTGTGCCTAGACCAAAACACAGACAAAGGAATTCGTATAAATTGCCTTCCCACAGAAATCTCACATACTTCCTGGAAGACTCTGATAATGGTACTACGAAATAGGCATCTTTCAAGTCGATTTTGCACATAAAATCCCCTGGATTCAGTAACTCCTTTAGCAGGAATAATCCCTCCATTTTGAAGTGGACGTAGGGAATGTGTTTGTTTAATTGTTTCAAGTTGATTACAGGGCGATTCCCCCCATCCTTTTTGGGTACTAAAAAAATTGTGCTCAGAAAATGATTTGACAGTGGGTCTACCTTCCTGATAGCTCCCTTTTTTAACATTGCCTGGATCTCTTGTTTCACAAGATCCTTTTCCTCTTCTCTCCCCACAGAGAACTGTTTTGGAGCCTGTTGTTGTACAGGTGTTGAGTGAAACTCTATTTGAAATCCCTTTACTGTGTTCAAAATGTATGGATCGCTTGTCAATTTTTCCCAATTGCTTACAAAATGCCTTAGTCTCCCGGCCAAAGGTACCTGAGGAATAGGACTTGGAAATAGTCTTAACACAGCTGGGTGAATTTTGTGAAATTTGTCTGGAGACAAAAGCTCTACTGTTTGGCCTATCAAAGAAAAAGGATTGAAATTTTTACCTCTACCATTTGGTGGTCTATTGGTATTTGAGAATTGTTGTCCAGCTGAGGTAAATAATCCACGCCCCCTACCTCTTGATGATTGGGGTAAGGGGCTTCTTGAAAAGGGCCGGCGATTCGAAGGTCCAGCATTACCACCACGTGTAGGTTTACTGAATGTCCCAAACAATTCCTTCGATTTATTCTTGGAATTCACAGATTTCGACACTACTTCCTCATACTTTGGACCAAACAAAAAGTTGGTTTCGTTGTTTTTGAAAGTTGAAGACATGTCCTTTAACACAGTTTCGGTCTTTTTCTTATCATTGAGAAATGCAATGAGCACATTGAAACGTCGTAAATACGAGCAAGAATTGAAAGCCTGGTCCAGTAACAACACTGCTTGGTCAAATAAACTTGACATTTCACATATAGCTGCTTTTTGATTACTGGCAGCCTCTTCTGACTCGAGTAAACTTTCTTTTTCCTGCTCCATGGCAGTCCAGAGTCTACACAAGGGTCCATAAACACTTTGTACCCGTTGCTGAAGTGAAGATAACTGTAAATCTTGGCTCAACGTAACTTTTCGTCCTTGTTCATTAAGGAGCTCCTTGAGATAAGGATCTAAGTCCTTTACATTGCCAACATTTGTTGGGACAGGATTTTCCGACAATATCCCTTCCTTGAGGGTTTTATTTTTGATATAAATATCCATATACTTGTTGGCATACTCTGCTAAAGGTGCAGATAATGTCCAATCATTGAGTTCACTATCATCAAGTTCAAATCTTCCAACCTTCATAGGTGGTTGTTCGTCAGGTTGGTCATCTTCCAAACCTCTCCCTCTTTTCGGGGAGTTGTCATGCCCCCTCGACGGGGTTTGTTCAAAACTGTGGTTGGTGTCCACCACTTCGTCATTACTATCACTAGTTTCATGTAACTCCTGTTCAATCGATTGTTGTTGTGGAGACCCCATTCTGAGAGAAACACGAGAAAACATGATAAAATATCTCTGCTAGGAAAGCATGAAAGTAACATAGGAAATTACTGAAGTACAATCTCGTTAAATTTAAATAGGATTAAGATAGTATTGTTGGATAAATGTTCAAGATGTATCGTTTACTTACACTGCACGTCTTGTTCGTTCGAGCGAAGAAAAGCGAAGAAGGAGGTTAAAGCGATGACCTCGAGATTTATTTAGCAAAGCGGAGACTCCAGTATTAGCTCCGGTGGAGATTTTACGAAGTAAAATTATATCCATGATCAATTGAATAAACAAAAGTACAAGCATGAAAAAGTGAGGTTTGAATTTGGGCGTTTTGATTTCGACGCCCAATAGCGCATTGTGCTATAGTGTTTGTCCAATTATATGTTTTCATGGAACGATATACTGACAACCTATCACATGGATTGAAATAGAATCATTTGAATTTGTGATAAGTTCAATTAAACAAGTAACCGACAGATATAAAGATTTATCTAACTTCTTTTGCAACCTTGAAACGGAAACAAGGATCGCTAACTCCTAACCCCTACTTAGGGTCTATCATAGCAATTGCTTTAACGAAACATATCTGGAAGAAAAGTTGAAGCATCTAAGAAAAGCCATCATCGAAATGAATGGTTACCCAACATGGACTTTTAATAAAGTAGTCAATGAAATCGAAAAAAATAGCCATCTTTTTACAAAATTTTAAGAATCTATTTCGTATGTGTTTGCACATTCGCAAAAAACACCGCTATCACAGTTCAATAGTAGTATGCATGAAAGTAAGGACCTGTTTCAACATTAGAAGTAACATGGTCGGACATGGACTGACACATGGACAAATGAATGTCGCACGACATTATTCATAAGTTATAGATACCACAACCACATTGACTAATTCGTAAAGAAGTCAAAATGAATGCAGTGTCTTTGTGAAGCTGACCTTCGTCATAATGCTTACAGGGAGAAGTATTGTATTTTCAATAGTCTTGAGCTTTAGTTGTAGCCTTTGTAGATTCTGTTGAATTGGAAGCATTGTGATTGGTTACAGTGCCGTAGACACGAAATTTTTTTTAGGGGGGCCCTGATGTATAGTATCTACAGAGGCCCCACCATGGTTGGGGCCGAGGGGGCCGAAAATTTTTGGGATTTTATACCCTCTAGATTAGCTAAAACTGCATTTTCGAAAATCAATTTTAAACAATAGGATATCCAAAATGACATGAAATTCTAGTATATTTTCAAGTTTCTAAGACTATCTTTGTTATAAACTCTGCATATATACCATTACATTTTTGATAAGTACTACGATGGATATTGAAACAAAAATAGTAGCAAATGCTTTGTAGCGCAAAGTGTCTAAAGATGTTTTTTCTTGTGTCGTATTTGTCGATGAACTCATTCGCAACAGCTTTTAAGTCCAGTTTATCAACAGCATCTTTGTGGATGTGAAGAACGAGTAAGTTATCTTTCCTCTTTATTGTTGTTATCATTCCTTTGAATCACCATAATGCAACACTTGCCGCATTGATTTATCCTGTTATTTCGTTGTGTCGTGCATGTCACCTCAAATGTGCATTAAAAGGGGGAAATAGTAAGCAAATATAAAGGAAATAAGGAAATGCAGACAACTCGAGAAGAAAACGTTATTTCTGATCTAAATCTAAAAAAAACTTCATAATCTGAAAAAAGTTTTGGGGGGGCCCGGGCCCCCCTGGCCCCCCCGGTGTCTACAGCACTGGGTTAATTATATTTTCAACTGTTGCGAATCTCCACTCAATTCAAACTGAGTGAATCATCAAAAATTAAAAGTCTGAGGCTCTTTAAAAACACGTGGTAAAGCCTCGAAAAGAAGCAGAAAAGTAATGTAAGGGAAAGTTTACATTGTGATGAACTTTCGTTTCGGATGGTTTTTGAGGTCTTTCAGTTGTAAGACAACAAATTAAAAAAAATGGGTTTGAGCGAAAACTTTTGTATTTTTGGGAGCAGAAAAATTCAGAGAATCTTTGTGGAAAAAGAATTTTCAAGAAGCGCCGCTTGGATCGGTTGAAGTTTTCTCTGAGATCATTCTAAAGATAAAGTGATTCATCCTCTAAATGAACAATATTCTTAGAAAAATGCACTAAGAACAATATGAGTTTCTATAGCAACGGAGGAAGTATGTGTTATCTTCAATAAATCATCACTGAATCATCTTTAGCAACCGTCAAGAGGTAAAGAAATCTGGCACTCACCAGGTTATGAAAATCACTACTCTTAACAACGCGCAATACACATTAAACGTAATTTAATTATCATTAGAAATTGTCCAAGCAATTAGCTGTTAAATTAAAGGTAGAGAAACCAATTAAAGGATCCATCATTCAAAATGGCGTACTTATACAAAATAGTATGTTTTCTTTGTTACTTCGTAATCTTCTAAATCTTTATTTTTTTCTACGTACATAAAAAACTGTCATATTTTTTCTCGTCGTCATGACATTCTTACTCGTCTATTGCTTTATTAACATTTAGGACCGTGAAGTAACAACACGCTGTCAAATTATCTTGCCTTGAAACTAGATTACATACAGAGGACATAGTTCACAAGTAGTTCATTCTTATGATTTAGACTTTCTTTCAAAGGCTCTTAGTATTTCAACCTTAAACTTCAAATTCCCCCAAACTATGCTGATAATATGTTTGATGGCTCTGATGGTTCAACCCTGCTCAATAATAATCATATCGAAAGATATTCTAGCGAGATTGTCGACACGGACTGCAGGGAATGACAAGTAACCATAACTAAAAAGACTTTTTCCCACAAAGAAAGCTTTTTACCAATAACAAACATTAAATGTAACAATTATAATTTCCTAATCAAAAAATTACTTATAATTAAATGTCTCAAATTCAAATTCACCACCACTAGGCATTGTATGGACGTGAATGATATTACTCAGTCATGGGAAACGGTGTTTGAAATGATATTTGAGAAGAAAATACCGAATATAACAATCGTAACTTATATAATTAATGTATCATAAGTCAATCCAAATGCAAATGCTTTTTATTGAAAGCAACACTTATGAAAAACTTCATGAATGCACAGAAATTCTTCATAATGATATTGATGACGCATGAAGTCTTAACTTCAGAAACACTGATATATACAAACACTATATACACAATTAATCACTTTTATATGAAACCGTAATACAGTGGAACCTCTATTAACGGTCACCTCCATACATCGGTCACCTCCTGATAAGCAGCCAGAAGAGAAAGTCCCTGCCGAATTTATTGTCAAACTCTTATAAAAAAACCTCCATACATCGGTCACCTCCAATCAACGGTCAAACGGCCACTTTCTATTGTCCCAATGTCTTATTTTACCTCTATTAACGGTCAAAAAAATCTTTATGCAAGCAAATGAAAGGAAAAATATCTTATTTATAATAATTATTTACAAAAATAAAGTCAAGTCAAGCAGCTTCATCTATTGTAGATGATTTGAACTTCAAAACATTAGGTGATGCTGACTTAGTAAGTACTTTGAATCTTGTCACACAAGGACTTGAAGCACTTAGGCTCAATAATCTTTCACAAAAAAGTAACAGTTTATTTCAGTAAAAAGTTGTAACATGATTGTAGATTGTACTGATAAGATACGTGTATTTACTTGTGTTTATTTTGATCATGAATCATTCTTT
The DNA here is from genome assembly GCA_027922465.2 of Turritopsis dohrnii. NCBI lineage: Eukaryota > Metazoa > Cnidaria > Hydrozoa > Anthoathecata > Oceaniidae > Turritopsis > Turritopsis dohrnii. Next base: position 838,435 of record BQMF02000025.1, read on the forward strand.
GTGCCCCTCCTATCTCTCCCGACCAGCCTTTTGGATAAAAAGGTACATTCATATAAAACCTCCATACATCGGTCACCTCTAATGCAACGGCCACTAAGCTGGGTCCCCCAAAGTGGCCGCTATTAGAGGTTCTACTGTAATATTAATATTCCTTAAATATTTTTTTTTCCGACATCGTTACAAGTGATATGATTACTTTCAAAACTTTTCTTGATATGTGTTGCACATTTGATTATTACACCGACTCCAAGATGAAAACTTCCGGTTATCCCTAGCCAAATGGGATTGTTGTCTATTTTACCAGAAGAAACCGTATAAATAGGTATAATAATCTGTGTCTAACACAAAGACTGTCAAAGTTTACAATTTTCATGCAACCACGCCAAACTGAATGGAAATATAGTTAAAATACAATTACACTTCATAATTACTGTACAATAATCGAGAAAATTGAATCTTTTGATATAATCTGCTCCGATAATTTCTGGGTTTAATCGGATTACTTTCAAATACTATTGCATCAAGTCCGGAATGAAATTCTTTCCAGGACGATGAGAAATTCTTACACAACAAAAAAAGATTCGAAAAAAACGTGCCAATAGAGCTGTGGATTAAATGTAAAGATAAACATGAAGCCATATAAAGAAATCGGAAAAGAAATTCGTAACTTGGAAAACTAACACAACCATTAACATGATCATGGTACATTTCGAAAATTGATTGAATGTCGAATGTCTTGAATGTCGCTCTTTCGAGTACAAATATCATGGAAAGTAAAATAAGTTAGTGAGTAAGTCAGCTTCAAAACTTTCTTGGACACATTGATCATAAACACAATTATCATTAAGTACTGCAAAGCACTATTATATATAAAAGATATTCGACGATTTCAACAATTTAGAGTCTGACATAAAAATAATAACCTTAAAGACGGGTTTCCAGACCAATACTTCCATCGTATACAACTATATACCAATATCAATTTACTTTCTTTCTGATTTTTTGAATGAGATGCAAATTAACCGCTTTCCAAATGTTACTTAAATTTTCGTAAATAAAATACACTATCAAAAACGAAATAGGGTTTAACATTGGATCGATGGTATCATAGGTCACCAACACCTTCGAAATTGATTGATCGTTTTCTATACGATGTACGTATAAAACTGAGCGAAGCATGTTCACACCAGCATAAATGATGAGGAAAAGTGTGGAAGCAGCTTCTAAATTGTTAACTAAACCATCTTTGTAAGGCTTGACTTTCAACTGAATGAGCAGGAAAACAGCCATTATCGGAAAAAACATAGCAAGTCGGGAGATAGGATCAATATGAAAGACCATTAAATATGCGATGATTAACCTTTGAACGAGCAACCACGAATGCCAGTAAGCACATGTTTTATGGCCATCACTTCTATACGGCTGTTCAAAGAGTTCTGCAATGGACGACTTTAATTTGTTTTTCTCCTCACCAAGGCAACGGATTTTTTTGAATGGCATCGATATGTAATAAAATGGCACAATCAGAGGCACTGTCATAAAAACAAGAAATCGTTCCACGGAGATAAAGTTTTCTCTTAAAAGTTTCAGCGATAAGAATAGCGAAATTGGAAATGGTACAACCCAGAACACAATAAATGCAGCTGCGAAGTACTGGCCAAGCCCCCAACATGTCTTCTCTGCGTAGACATAAAGTACATTAATATTGTCCACGTCTACACAATGAATCATTACGAGTGAGAGCGTTGCAATGTTTTTAAATCGCATAGTAACTAAACGTAAAAAACATGTATAGCAGCGACAAAGGAAAGATATCTCATCTGCGTTAAGGTTAGAGGCGTAGACGTCCATTGGTTGAAATGAATTCGGCACATCCACATCAGCATTCGCACCACTATTACTTTCTTCCAGTTCCTGTCTATCGCGATTGTCTAACGTGTTACCTTCTTCCCGCGATTTCTGATATAGAGAGAAGAGATGCAGGGATAAAGCTGTAAAGATCGTAGGTAAAACCAAACCAGCCGTAAAAACTAAATCTTTGAGAATGTACTTTTGAAAATCATTGAAATGTTGTGACGGGCACAGACGAAAAGTTGGTCTGATCATTTCTAAATTGAATAGACTTATGAGAAACGTATTTATCTTCGAAGTTGAATACTGAGACCCCAACTCAATCGTCATTAACTGTTTTAACTGGTAGAAGCTGACCAAAACATTAAAAACGCCCGACCAACGACAGCAGTCTTCCTCGTGATCTTTGCAGGATGTGATTTCGTTAGGGAGAAAACACTGAATGTCTGCGGCAATATCGTCTCCGTCTTTTTTTATATCGTTGTATAGTCTGAGCTCGATACTTGTATTCGTTTCTTCATCTTCATTTTGTTCATCATTTCCGAAAAGTTTTCGACAGCTAATGAGGTGGATGATTTTCTTTGCAAAACTTGAAAAATTCTTCAATTTGTCCAAATATCCAATACAAAGTATGTACAAAAATATTGAAAGACTGAATACGAGCCAAAAATATATCGAATGTGTACAGGATGATGTTGATATGCATTTATTTGTAAAATAATCCACAGAATATCTTTTCTGACAGTCACCACACAAATTTCCATGACGATTTTGGTTGCAAGTATTATATGAGGTACATATAATTGTTTTTTCGGAACAACAATACCCATCGGGGCAGGGAACGAATGTAACATTACCAGATCTGTTAACATAACCCCAGTAATTATCATTACTGAGAATGTTTCCATCGCACTTGCCACCAGTCGGACAAATGTTACACGAACTTTTTTTTGATTTTTTAAATATCAAGTTAAACTTTCTTGTACGAATCGGTGTACTAAAAAAACGATGTTTTCTTATTCTGAACTTAGAAAATATATTCAAGGAAAAGCTTGTTGCTTCATCATCGATGGTATAAGTTCCTTTATGGCATGCTTTGCAGAAATAAGTGAAACGAGTTGGTTCTGCTTTTTTCAGTTCGTACAATGGATAACTGTTATTCGAACATAATAAAGACGTATTGCTAAAATTGATAGGACTTGAATGAAAAAGTACTTTTGTATCTAATTCGATTATTGGAGTATCTATTTTTGCAGTAGTAGTGATAAGGACATTCTTTACATTTATACTGAAGTTATTGTCATTTCTGTAGTAAAAAGCTAACTGTGATACTTTGAAATTTGAATTTTCGATGGAAGTTTTGGAATTTATGAATCGAGCACCTTCGTAGCAGGTTATTTTTATGTCTGATAGTGTGGCTGCACCTCCCTGGATATCAAATACAATGCCACTTTTCGAATGATCCAAGTAAAAATTTCTTATCCATATTAAAGATTTTGTGGATTCGATCCCTGTTTTAAAAGTGACGTTTTTTATCATAATGTTTGATAAATGGAATTCCTTATTATGCATTGTTAGGTTTGGAATTTTACATTCATTAACGTATTTTGAGAATTCCGCAGTGATTTGAGTGGTTATTGTCGTTGAGTCAAACGATTCATTTTTGTTGCTGTCAGTATATGCGATTCCCTTATCAAAATTAGTAATGAGTTTCCGCCCTGATGCATCAACGATCTCAATCCCGTTCATACTGATGTTGGCAACGTTCCTTATATCCAGAAAATCCATTGCTACTCCCGTTTGTTTTATTGAGATGTTCAAGAATGACGCTGACTTCACATCCTTTATAGCAATGAAATTGAAACCCATTGATCCATTAGCAATCTCAATTTCGTTCATACTGATATTGGCAACATTCCATATAAACAGAAGGCGCGATATTCCTCTCGTTTGTTTTATTGAGATGTTCGAGAGCGATGCTGACTTCACCTTGCTCATAACAATGACATTATGACTCCCTGATCCTTTAAAGGAGAATTAACGTCAAAATTAATGTGCCTTTTTTTTTTGATAGTTCGATAGTATTGTTAAAGAAGAACTCGTGTTCAAAATTTCAGCTTCATTGCACCATGTTTCGTCAAGTTATGACCAAATAAAGTTTTCTATCTTTTTGAAACTGTGACGTCACGTATGTCCAAGGTTAAGTTTGCGTTTGTGATCTAACATTTATGATCACGCTAACAATAAATGAAATCGATTAACTTTTTCCTTTTCAATTGACTATTGAAATGTTTTTAAACATCAAAGAAAGAAAAAAAAGTTAATGCAGCTATGTCGTAGGGAATACGCAGATGAATAAAGTATTTTTCTATTTGTAATTTAACTTTTTTTTCACTTTTTAATAAGCTTCCAATTTTAAAGTTAATAAGACTGAAATGACGGTTTGTAAGGCATGTGGATGCTTTCATTACCGCGACTATCTTATAAAAACCAGGTTATATTCTGTGTAAAGAAAAAATTTTTCATTGCTTGTTCTATTTATTTAACAACAATGAAAAAAAGATTGTGCGCAATATAATAAACTCAGAAAAAAATATACAAAAAAATATATACTAGAAATGTTTTCACCAATAAAATACGATAATCTTACTTTAGATGTGAAATTTTTGACGTCCTTGAAGTTTTTCTTGTATCTTTGAAATTGAATGTACGTAGTTTCCAGAACAGTTTTATTGAGACAGATAACATCGAAATCTTTGTGCTCAGTTATACAACACGTGTTTTGTAGCTTATCATCCAACAAATCAGGAAAATCCTTCTTACAACATTTTGATTCTGTTAACGTTGGCATTAGAGTACAATGATGACAATAACACCAGTGCAAGTTTTCCAACCGACTTGAATTCAAATTGTTGTCATCATCTTCGCTACTACTCACTGTGTTATCATCGGGCATGGTGGACTCTTCGTTTGGAATACCTAAAGCCTTCATTTCTGCTTCAGTATATTCCGGCTCGTTCATGTAGGCCATCTTGTTCAGTGGAAACTGATATCAATGAATCAAAACTGTTTTCAAAGCTTTCGCTCAGTTCGTAGACACTGGATGAACCTTCAACACTGCTTATGCTATCTTCGTCCATATACATTATAAAACAGATGGACATACGTGACGTCACAACTGTAATAACGGTTAGTTGTGGAGCATAACTTAAAATGCTTATTTAAAGCGAAATAAAATTTTTTAACAAATTTGGATAAAGCCATTTGATTTGTAAAAAGATAAAGTTTTATTTTAGCGAAAGTTGTTTTTTGACGTTAATTCTCCTTTAATGATTTTCATTTCGTTTATAGTGACATTGTAAGTATGTTTTAAATATAATACGTTCCAAGTCGTAAAAATATCACGAATATTTACGTTAGTGAATGAAACTAAATCAGTTTCTTTAACTACAACAACAACGCGTTTGCATCTACCGTTGGTTATGTTGGCATTGTTCAAACTGAAACGTCCACCGTTTATGCGAAACAAATCTGAACTTCCAAAAAAGTTTTTCATTGTTATTCCTTGAATAGAGCTGATGGAATCTTTGATGTCAATGAATCCTTTGAAATCCTGGACCAGTATGTTATTCATTTTAAGAACTTTCACTTTTTGTACTTGAACTATGTGATCGACCAGCTGGTTATTGAACTGACATCCATTTACAATATATGTATCAACATTTACGATCTTGATGGGCGAGTCATTAATAAATGTCGAATTTGTAATAGTTATAGTGGCATTTCTGTGGGAACTTGCTGGATGACCTGTTATGGTAATTCCACTGGAAATAAATGTACAACGGTGTATGAGAATGTTTGTATAGCTTGCAGGATATACGGTCAGAAACATCTGATTTGTCATGGATTTGATGGAACACTTACTTATGATAATGTGAAATGCTTCCGGATAACTTCTTTTCTGTATCAAATCAACGTCCAAGAGTTGAATGCTATCTATGCTGATCTTGATTTTTTTTAATCCCTCCGGTAAAATAAGTGCGGGAATTTCTTTGTTTGTTGTTAACGTAGGACCACATCCATTGCTTATCTTTCCTGTGATACTGATGGAATCCGATACTACAATTGTTTCATTTATCACGTGGGTACCACAATCATTCAAGATCATCACTGTACGATTTGTTTCATGTTTCTGCTGGTACGCATATCCCAATGTACCACAAGGATTGGTGAAGCTTCCGCAATTCTTCACGTCTGTACCATTAATTGATACGAAAACGTGAACATCTTGACCTAAAGAAAGTTTCCTCTGTAAACTGGACATCAGAAAAGTCTAGCTAATATTTCATTTTTTTTCAGTATTTACCTAAATACGTTTACATTAATATAAATCATTTTTAGGCAGTTCAAAATAATAAAAAACAATATTAGAATAATTTGAATAAGGCTTGAATACACTTTGAATGGTTATTGCAAAAATGAATTAAACCTCTAGTTTCCAAGATTTTTATGTCACTTTTGTATAAAAACAACCTTGAGAATTTTTGTCCCAGCTAAATCGGATACTTTCTATAAAACATCATCAATTCATAAGTTCGATTTAAAATCATTTTCCTTGCATACTGGAAAGGTTTATTATCAGGGTTTTTGAGGTGTCGTTTTGACAATGCAGTGTGCCCCAAAAAAGAAGTTCAAAGTTTGAAACAATTAGTTTCTTTAAATGTTGCTTTGATTAAAACCATTTTCATATCGTTCGAAAGACCTTTTGCTCTTCTTTGCAAAAGTATAATTTTCATCTTAAATTATATAAAAAGCTAAGACCTAATTGACAAGAGGAAAACAGCAAGAGATGCTGAAGCAATAACTGATGTTCCATTATTACTGCAAAGACACCAATCCCAGCGACAACCAAGAATGATGTGCAGAAGATGTCCACTTGCTATACGAAAATCATCTTTTAACCGAATAACAGAATGTGACATTCAATGGCATTTCGTACATTCGTGTATTCGTCCAAGAACACAAATTACATCAGATGGCTAACATTTTGTAATTGTTTTCCTCTAAGAGTCCAAAAGATCCGTTTCATGTGGAGTATTGTGATAGAGGAATTGAACAATCCAAGAGTTAAATTAGCCACTTAAGAAATAACAAATCCTACTATCTAGTTTTCGATCGAGGAAACTAGAAATTGGATTATTCTGGAATATCCCTTCTTTGTCAGCTTCTAGAAACCTTGAAATTATTTGAAAAAATGAAAAGATACATCCTTTCTGAAACTTGTTCTTCAAAATTTCAAAAATAGACTATTTTATAACAAACAAGAAGCCACTTGGCTTGAAGACTTCAGGACGTAACACAACGATACATATTTAGTCTCAAAAATACAACGTTGCCGAATTGCAAAATTATGTTCAAATCTAATAAAATGACTGGCAAATTCAAAATCAGCAACTTCTAATTGTGCGTTGTAGAAATTTTTATGAATATTGTAGAACTTTCTAAGTTTGATCCAAATTTGGCCCGAATTACCTATTTCTGGTCAAATCTGACAAAATGACTGAAAAATTCGTAATCAGCACCTTTCAAATGTGATCGGCGCAAAATTTTTTGAAATTTGAAGAACTTTCTAAATTTGGTCCAAATTTGACCTAAATTGGCCAATTTTAGTCAAACCTGGCAAAAACTAACTATCATTGTCAACTTCGAAATCAGCACCTTTCAAATGTAATCCGTGTAAATTTTTGTGAAAATTGAAGAATTTTCGAAATTGGGTCCAAATTTGGCCTAAATTGCCCAATTTTAGTCAAACCTGTCAAAATCATTGTCAAATTTGAAATCAGCACCTTTCATTTGTATTCGAGCAAAATTTCATGAAAATTGAAGGACTTTTGAAATTTGGTCCAAATTTGGCCTAAAATGGCCAATTTTAGTTAAACCTGACAAAATCATTGTCAAATTTGAAATTAGCACCTTTCAATTGTAATCCGTGCAAAATTTCATGAAAATTGAAGAACTTTCGAAATTTGGTCCAAATTTGGCCTAAAATGGCCAATTTTAGTCAAACCTGACAAAATCATTGCCAAATTTGAAATCAGCACCTTTCAATTGTAATCCGTGCAAAATTTCATGAAAATTGAAGAACTTACGAAATTTGGTCCAAATTTGACCTAAATTGGCCAATTTTAGTCAAACCTGGCAACATCATTGTCAAATTTGAAATCAGCACCTTTCAAATGTGATCCGTGCAAATTTTTGTGAAAATTGAAGAACTTTCGAAATTTGGTCCAAATTTGGCCTAAATTGGCCAGTTTTAATCAAACCTGGCAATATCGTTGTCAAATTTGAAATCAGCACCTTTCAATTGTGATCCGTGCAAAATTTCATGAAAATTGAAGAACTTTCGAAATTTGGTCCAAATTTGGCCTAAATTGCCCAATTTTAGTCAAACCTGTCAAAATCATTGTCAAATTTGAAATCAGCACCTTTCATTTGTATTCGAGCAAAATTTCATGAAAATTGAAGAACTTTCGAAATTTGGTCCAAATTTGGCCTAAATTGCCCAATTTTATTCAAACCTGACAAAATCATTGCCAAATTTGAAATCAGCACCTTTCAATTGTAATCCGTGCAAAATTTCATGAAAATTGAAGAATTTTCGAAATTTGGTCCAAATTTGGCCTAAATTGCCCAATTTTATTCAAACCTGACAAAATCATTGTCAAATTCGAAATCAGCATCTTTCAATTGTGATCCGTGCAAAATTTCATGAAAATCGAAGAGCTTTCGAAATTTGGTCCAAATTTGGACTAAATTGGCCAATTTTAGTCAAACCTGGCAATATCATTGTCAAATTCGAATTCAGCACCTTTCAATTGTGCTCTGTGCAAATTTTCATGAAAATTGGTCAACTGGAAGTCCTAATTTGACCAAATTTGCGAATTCGGCAACGATGTCATGTAAACGCTGCACGAAAACGTTCATAACTTGGAGTAGTAGTAGTAGGAGGAGGAGAAACACGGGTATTTTAAATACTTTACTCCACCACGGGTGTCCTAAAGTCAAAAAGCTAATTTTGGGGATTTTAAAGAGCTAATTTTGCCAAGTGAAAAAAACAACATAAAATATAATCATTAAGTTCTGTAGCTTTTTCAGAAGAAAACACAAGAAGAAAAGAAGCAAAGAAGAAAAGTCTCTATTTTTCCGAAAACAAAACGATTCGGAACCAAGGGGTAGTCTCACTACGATTTACTCAAGAAAATGAAAGTAAGCCCCTTAATGAGATTGTTTTTATACTGATAAGTATAAACATCGCGACATTTACATTAGGAACATCTTTAAGAACATCTTTAAGCGACATTTACATTAAGAACATCTTTAAGAAATTAAAACTGCATGAATGTTTATGCTGCTCGCGAAATTAATACACCTTTCCTGAGGTTATTTTCTGTGAAATGAAAACGAGGTTGGATGTACTTGGTGTATGCTCGCGATTATTTGTGTACGCGACTATCGAAGACTATCGTAAATCAAAATGATGACAATAATTTTATAGATCTCGACACTTCCTTTATGAAAATCTATAAAAATTTATTATGTACTATTTCCGTTACAGAAGTTTATAGTCACCATCTATTGTTTTATTTAAAAAAAATTTTTTAAACTCAACATTTATTGTTTTTTATTTTCCTTTCCTTTATTTGACTTTCCATCTTATTTGGTCTGAAATTTCAAAATTATTCATGATTAATGTAAGCAACCGTTTAGGAACTTTCTTGTTTTAGGTGATTTTTAAGCAGCTTTCCGAGGAGGTAAAAAGTTGCATTGCTTATAAAAGCAATACGTGTATTTAAATATTTGAATTTCCTCTTTAAATCTTGCGAACGAAAAATGAATTTAAAAAATTCAAAAGCTGACTCTCATCATTTTTTGAAACTCTTCAAAATGTGACGAAAATGTAAATTTTGAGTTTTGAGTTATGTTCCTCATAATATGAGTTATCGTTACCGGCCATGCTAGTTGATATATTATGCGGAAGTTTTAAATTTACAAAGAAACAACTACCGTAGTGACTGAATAGTTAGAAAACTTTTATTCGAGAGGGGCGCTTATTATGCTGAGTAAAAAAATATTGTATAAAATGTGGACCCTAATAAAAGACAAGTAAGTATACTGTCGGAAAGACAAGAGACTTGAAGAGCCAGTATATGACATGAAGAGGCAGAAGAGACAGAATATGGCATGAACAGGTGAATGGTGTCTATAAAAAAGCTGGTATACTCGTTGGACACATCCCAATACAAATGTCAAGTTTAATAGACTTAAGCTCATCTGATAATCAGTAACTCGGAAAAGGAAATGATTACTCAAGATTTGAAGTCGCTAAATACTTGAAGATGACCTGGGAAAAAAGAAAATAAAATGTTCTCATTTTGAAATGGAATTCAACGTAAATCAAGTCCTTTGTAAAACACTAGTGTTCCTGAAATAAATATATTTTAACGAAATTGTTTTGTAGTTATATTATAATTATTTGTCCAAAAAATGGGCGCTTACTCGGAGGGGGCATTGATTCAGTCATTTATGGTAAACAAATAAAAAAAGAAAAAAAACACACAACCACTTACATTCTATGATTGACACAATAATGAAACCAATCAATAGGCAAATACCACGATGATAAAACATGTTGTTCATGTAAACAGGAAACGATCGCACCACAGTTTAAAAGTAGTTAGTTGTTTTGAAAACTGATGAGGTATTTATAGTTATCTAAATAGAAACGTCTGACCAATCTTACCAATTTATTGATTACAGCATACGTAGGAAAAGGATTTGTTGATTGCGAAAACGATAAATTTGTTAATGAATAAATGAATGAAATAAACCAATTCACAGATAAAAACATAGTTCTATAAAACTAAATATCAATCAACCATATTGGTAAAACAGATGTAGAACAGTAACGCAGCAATTTGTAAATTATAGATGTCAAACTGTCTGTTACACAAAGAAATAAATTTTAAATTTTGTTTAATTGCTCGCCTAGAAACATTTTATAGTTAAATTGCTAACACTCTCCTACGCAAATTTTGACTACCCTCTAGATGATCCGCCACTGAACTGGAGAACTAACAGTCATCTTTTGAGAAGTTGAAATCCATAATGAACAAGTCGTCAAAGTGAAACTGAGACATGATAATGCCTGCTTGTAATTTCCGTGCTGTCATTTTATATTGTTGTAAATAATCAAATTATTATTTTATCCATCTTTCTATATATGAACAAGAGCCAGATGGCGCAAAACGGTAGCAGCAAAAGTACTTTCCACAAGAATACTTTTAAATTTGAAATTTTACTTAAAGTTCTTAAACGTTCTATAAACGTTATTTCTTGAGATATCTTACTGGTGGAAAACATGCATAAACGATATTATAATGTTTAAAATTACTAACTCGTGTAAATAGGGTCTACTCGCAACACACCAGCAATTTAATGTATTAGAAGACAAAAGAATTATACATGCATGAGCTGTTTATAACGTACGTTTTTTTTATAAGAGCTTATGTAGAAAAAAAAACGCGTTTCTTCGAAAAAAAATGTATGTTTTGAATTATAATTTTTTGAAACCGAAAATGAATTCAAACAGATAACTGCCTTTTTTTAACTCGATTTTTGAAAACCTTGATGTTCAAAGACAGAACAGATAGCTAACAAACGTAGAAAGTAATAAGAAAGTCTGATCTGTGCTTTACTGACACGAAAAACATATCTATTTTCGAGTGCCAAAGTTCATTGATTCAGTACCATAAAAGTAACTAAAAGTCCCAGTTTTATGTAGACCTATTTGATTAATATCTATTCCTTCATCAATTAAGTGATAAAATATCAAAGAAAACGTATTTTAAATGTATGTGATTGAAAACCTTCGAAAATTCAAAAGGCTGCGTTCGTTCATTAGAATGTAAATCGCAGACTAATTGCCATTTCGGCCGGAGTAGGAGGAGGAGGAGGAGTAGGAGTAGGAGTCGGAGTCCACGGGTGTTTTAATACGGTATTCGCTATCGCTGCTACCGTAATAAAATATTACATATATTCACCAGAATAACATTCATCTATTGAGTAGAAACCAGGTTCTTAGAACCAGGTTCTGAAGATGCATCAGATTTCTTCGTGATTTGTAAGTATCCTTTACTTACAAATCACGAAGAAATCTGATGCATCTTCTTTCTTTCCTTTCTTAGAGATTAGAAGATGGAAGGAAAACAAAAATGTACTCAAACAATTGTAAGAAGTGTTACTATTGGAAGAACATGATTAAAGACTTGTAGTTCAGGAAAAATACGAAAAATTATCCACATGCAACCATTACTAAAGCGTCAGTACTAACTTGACAAAAGATGTAGTTTTATTAAAAATTTGGACACGAATAGGTTTTTGAATTTCCAGTTCTCATATAAAAATACACGCTTTTCTTTTCATAAGAATACACTTTGTAAGAATGTTCAAGATGATGGCCAAAAAGTTAAGAATGTCGTAAGAATATCGCCATCATAAGATTTAGTGAGCTCAAAATTTATTTTTTCAGAATTTATTTGGTTTTATATGTAGGTGCTATTCTTTTGTAAATATCAATGTAAACATTCTCTGTGTTTTGTTGCAGTTTTTTCTCCTATCAGCCTTTTTTTACCTTTCGAGTTTTATCTTTAGTTTCTGGGCATGAAAAGTTAGATACGGCCTTAAGAATGTCTTAAGAATATATTAGCATGATTTTGACTAAAATCATGAAACGAAAAAACACCATTCTTATAAAAGAAAAAGCGTGTCTGACCCATCCTAACAGAGTGGATTCTGAGTCTTTAATCGCTTGTAAAGTCAATCTCTATTCGTAGAAGACCAAGTCTGTTATCGCTTTCCTTGAATGTGACATATGGCAATAGCCCAGTTCAATTTCTTTTCAATTTTGTTTCAATGAATGCAATATGTTTCGTTTTTCTCTTTTTCTTTCTTGAAATTGTTTTTCGCTTTGTTTTTGGTTGTTTCTCTGTTGTACTCTTATCTCTTTAACCGATGTAAAGATCAAAATGATGTCCGAACACAGCATGTGTTTTATTATAGTATGGGAAGCCTGGTTATTTGCCGACTGAAGTGAAAAATACGATTTATTGCCTCTTCGTCATTCGCCATTTTAAACTTCCCGCTGATAACAGTTAGAACATCAAACATTAGCCGACACAAAAGAGACAACAATAGATTTTTTATCTATTCAAGTCGTTCACTATCCATCTCCCTCACACATTCCTGGTTTAACAGAAAAATCGTGAAGCCTTTTTTATGCCGAATTTTATACCGAGGGTATACCGAGGGTTTATATCCAAAGGGTTTGGAATTCTCATCAAATGAGATATTGATATAGAAAACAATGACCTTACTTGTAGAGCTGCAACATCTTGATCCTGTTAGAGCACCACTTGAAGTACAAAAAAAACGTGGGTGGCCATTATGTAACAGTAGAAATTCCGCGATTTCCCCGCTTTTGTGGAATCGGATGAACTCAAAAAGGTGATTTTTTCAAACATAGTCGTAGTACATTTCATCATCCTGTTGACATCTTCAGGCTAAAAACCTACAATGATACAGTTGAAAACTTGAAAAAATAAGAATAAAAATATCAACATACGTACATTCTAACATGATATGTAAACCAAAAAAACCCAAAAACCAATGTAATTTTTTATATTTCATCGTCATAATCGCCAGGCGCTTAAGACGATTTTGACGATTACAAAAGAGTTCACATTAAACAATTACGATGGTTATGACGATTGCACCGACTGGTAGCAAAGTTTGCATCGTAGACTAAGCTGGTTGTGAGTAATTAGTAATTGAATATGTAGATGTCGATTGATAATATTGTCTAATTCAACATGATGCCAGACACGATATGAACCTGTCATTAAAGCCATGTGATATTTATTCAATAATACAAGGAATATCTGTTTACAAACGTTATGTAAGATAAATATTTGAAACTGGAAGACTCACATGTGTACACAGGTCCATTGATAACAGTTGGCGACGAAGTAAAAGGAAAAGAAAAGTGTAGAGAATAAATAAAAATAAACAACAGAAGAAAATAAAATGGCGAACTGGTTTACCTATGTTAGAACCTTTTTGTGTTGACAGTAGCATCACAACAAATTTAGATAAAAAGTGGTTGGAGTGGTTGGAGGATTTCATGAAAGTGGTTGGAGTGGTTGGAGGATGTCATGAACTTCAATGTTTTCAACGAAAAACAAACTACTGGAAAAGAATTTAATGGAAATAATTGATGAGGAAAGACAATATCCAGTTTTTATATTTGTCAATCTTTCATGAAATCAGATATAGTTCAAGATATTGTAAAAATCATTGATTGCACAACTTTCGTATCTCGAACTTTCACATGAAACGCTTTACTTCCATTGGCCAATGGCATTACTAGATCTTTCTCAGAGGTAAAATTTATTTTAAGAATATTTATCGACTTACTTACATTACGAATTGTTACCCAGGATAGCCTCTTCAGTTCCTTAAGGTACTGTTATCAAGGAGGGTCCTGCGAAGGAGGTCTTAGAGCATTGAAAGCCCCCATTTGGGCTACGGAATGCTAAGCAGAGAGGAGTGATTCACACTGTTATAGTCGCTGGCATGACTCGGTCGGGGATTGAACCCACAACCTACCGAACAGGAAGCGAGCACTCTACCACAAGGCTACCAGTGGGTGAAGCTACCAGTCGGTTGTATCCAAATGGGAAACAAAAAGATAACCATTTTTTTCATTATCTTTTCACCAAACAAACTTAACATCATACCCGTGGCCTACTCTTATAGAATAGCCTCACTGTCAAACGGAAGGAAGATCAAAGAGCTAATCCTTAGTGTGTTGATGTTATCATTTGAAATGATATACCTATTGCCAACTATTTGATTTTGTAAAACATATTGTAGAAAAGAACTGCTACTAAGTACCACAAGTACTACTAATTTCATCGAAGCAAACACATTTATATTTAGGTAATCGAGGCTACTGAATCTGAACACGACTTAGGATTTACCCATGGAAACTTTGCTTCTTTAATAACTTCACTTCAACAACTCGACAGGTTGATGTTTCTTAACACCCAATCTTTTTTCAATATGTAAAGCTTCTTTTCTTTCGTTTAGTTAGTTGTTCGTGAAGTATTGAAGATTTAAACATAGCTTTTGAGACTAAAACATTTTGTTATGAAGTTTGATTTTCCACGTACTATTGTGTGTTAAAGTTCTTGGATAAACCACTGACCAGGCAAAATATACCATAATACAGACATCTAACGTAATAGTGTGAGGAGTAGCTACGTGTGATTCCACCCCATAAATTATAGAATTTTCATAAGCTCCAAATTTAAGCTTTATCTTCATATAAAAGTTATTTTGAGGTCAGCTGGCGCAACCCTGGTGGAATCAGATTTTAGGCCCAATAGATTTTCCCTAAAATTGCTTCCCATAAGTTACATGAACCAAACTCGAGGAAAAGTTACTTTGCTATGTCAGCAATATAAAATCACAAAAACTTACTAAAATGTTTGGTGGTATCGTCCACCTTACTCGCCCCAAACCCCTGACCCAAATTATTGAATTAGGAACATTTGTGACGAGTTAAAATGATTTTTTTGCTGGAAACCCTTTCTTTGAGCGTATTGGTAAATTATTTAATTCAAATCACACAGTCAATGACTAGTATATTTTTTAAAAGTTAAGTATGATCTTTTCAAACATAAAGAAATGTTTATATCAGAATAAAAGTTTGTATTTTCGGTTCAGTTGCTGCACGCTCTACCGTAGTTACCAAAAGTGGCCAATTCGCTGCTCAATTCTTCTTGGCATACAATAGCTCTTCACCATCATAAGATCTCCTCTTGATGTCAAACCAAGTGCTGCAAAGTCTGATTCGGATGCTTCCCAACATGCTTCTTTATCCATCTAAAAAATGAACGCAACAAAAGGTCCAAATATTTGTTCCGAACTTCATCAAATTTATACCTTAATTGCCTTAACCTGCTTGTGTTGTTCTACCATTGATTAACCGTACATAAGTGAGTTGAAAACAATTGAGAAAACCCTTTATTTTATAATCATCAAAATTATGTTTAATGTTTTATAAAGTATATACCTTATTTTCCCTAAAGTTTCGCATAACTGCTGCAGCAACATTTTGCGTGTCTAAGAAGGTACATATCTACCATATGAAACAAAACATAAAGATTAGAAAATGCTGGCAAGTAATCTATTTATTTAAAACACTGTTTGGTTACCTCTTCTACATCATCGCGAATCGCCATCTTGTTCTCTTGGAATACTACCACCTGAATACCTCGTCTGCCGGCTGCCGACTATAACTGATGGAAAGTGTTTTCCGCTAGTTATAAGTGGCGGGAAGTGTTTTAGTTGAATGATTGATGGATATTAAGAAAGTAGATGTGAATCCAAATAAAGGAATAAATTTATAATAACATGAATCATACATACGAAGATTAACCTCTAAAATGTATCCCATTCCATCAGTATCACTAACTTCATTAATGTCTAAAACATTAATTTCGTTATTATTCAACCACCTGAAAGCATGTGTGTGTAAATGCTGAGACATTGCCCATCCATACAGATTGTTTGCATCTAAATAAATTACATGCTCCAACGGTCGTTCTGGACGATAGCTATCTAACTGTGCCAGATTGGCTTTAGCATAGCGATGTGTGATCATCGAGACGCCACCTCGTATTCCCTTTTTGATGAAAAGGTGATGATCGATAACAGTCAACAGTTCCAGAGTAACTCCTGTCATGTTCAGTGCTGCCTTCCATGATAAGCCAGGTGCTGTGTACAAATGTGCCGGATCAAGATTATAGAACTGCAAACATGTTGAGCGAAAACATCAGCGATACAAATCGTGATATTCTTGGAGGTTATTTAGATCGAAATATTTCCAAATCTGTATGATAAAATTGACATCACTTAAAAATCACTTAATATTTTGACTAAAACCAAACAAAGCAAATAAAGAATAACACAAAAACAAAACAAAACAAAAAGATAACTTGCAGTCATGTTCGTAATTTTCCTCGGATATTCATTGTAATGTTAGCAAACTGTTCCTTCGGAGGCAATGAATTTTCCTTAAATTTATCGAAAGAATCCATGTACTCGTATGGATATAGCCCCTTTCGTGTTAGCAACTTAAGGTCCTCTTCAACCTCCTGATCAAATGGTTGATGTACTTGGACTGTTTCGCAATCCCCACTTCGATAATCATGACCTTGGTTAATAAGACACTCATTCAAATCTCCATCTGTATCGTCTAATTGTGGACCATCCTATCTATCGGCAATAGTGGATGCACGGCCTTTCAGAAATTTCGGTTTTATACATAGGTACCATTTATCCGAATTATTGTGTTCAATAGTTTGAGCTACGCTAATAGACATTGGAATCTTTCTTTTCAAAATTTCACGTAATTCAGCCACTTCAGCAAGAATGTGTTCAATGAATTTCTCTGATGCGTCTTTTCCAACATAAATATATGGAGCTTTATAAAATCAATCGTCGGTGGATACGATGTATGTTGCAAAACTACAAGGAACATGCACTGTATCTTTTTCTTGTTGATGGTTGCGACACTCCTTCTTCATTTGATCCCTCCATTTTTGGGAGAATGCTTTCGAAATCAGCGTAAACGACGAAGGGTAAGCTGCTTAGCAACATCATTGAAGAAAACTTTATTGCAGTTAAATTTATCTTCCTTTTCTGGCACATACACCCTCTGTGCATCATGTAAACGACAAATTTCCACATGTTTTTTATGCGTTTCACTTGAGGCGTGAGGTTGGAGGCAGTAATCACTGTAAAAAGACTTATGTTGATGTTTGAAACGTGGTGCTGTTATGAGCCCACTCATGCTTCGAATTTGTACATAGTGGTATGAATCTTCATCCTTATTCAACAGTAGCTGATTAACATGATTTCTTCTTTCATCGTTTTTGATGCTGCTAATCCTTACATGAAACATCTTTTTCTCCTCGTACCCAAAGACGTTAACGCTAATTTGGTTGTAGTTCAGTTTTTCAAATTTCTCAATTTGGTTGATTTTCAGTGGAAACTGTAATACTTTCATGTTAACTCATTCTCATAAGGTACATAATCGGTGACGCGATTTGGATTTGTAGCAGTGTGCAAGAATGCACCAGAGAAAGCACTTTTGGTCTTTGTTTTTGATGTTGTCTAGAATGTGTTTATGTTGAAGTTCGTTCGGTAATTCAATAAATGATGAGCCATGGAACGGATCATAAGTTGAAATTCCTGAAAATAAATAAAAATACAATAACAATAAAATATATTAAATGAATGAATAAAAAACAAAAACAATATTATTAAAATGCAAATCATACTCACCAAATCTAAATGAAACAGCTGATGTACAACCCAACCAGTACCATTACGTTCAAAATCGTCAATTTTCTCCTTTAGTTGTTCGAAGATGGCGTCTGCTTCACTTGTAATTTTGCTATGTCTTAGAAGAGTATAAACATCAGACTGGCGGATCTGTTACATCACTGCGATCTTTTTTTCCTTGGCAAAAATGATTGATGCAGAAACATAATACTTTATACCACACGTAGCAGCTTCCTCATTCAATATTATGTTAAACATTTCGATGGCGGTTTTGATGGACTCAATATCATGTCCGTTGATATCGTGTCTATAAACACTTGTATTATTATTGAGTGCTACAATCACGATGTATGGTTCAGTATTTCGACTTGATCTTTCTGTTTGTTTGGAAATACGTCCCCGAAACCCACCATAACCTTTCATGGTAGCATTTATTATCCTGCCTTTGAAATAGTTCCCCCATCCTCTACAAATATGTGTAGGATCTATTTGATATTCTGCTTCGACCAAATCGTTCTCGTCTATGGAAAAAGATAAAAACAGAAATAAAAACAAAACAAAACATTATTATAGATTAGCAAACGAATCTCCCAATATCATTTAAAAGTGGCAACAATTAAATGAATTTATTAGCCTGCACACAACGGTGGAGCCATGATATTCTGTTGGTTCTCTTCTTGTTGATTAACTAGTTGAGAACTTCTCACGAAATCATTGAATATTGTTGATGGATCTTAAAGTTGAAAAGAAACAAAGTTGCAAAATGAAAAGATGAAAAAAAAACAAACCTATGTCAAAGGTAATGTCTGATGAATTTTGGAATGAGAGGTGATCAATGTCATTTAATTCGGTTGAACCATTAGTTATTTGAGAACCTTCTCCATTATTTTGGTCATTCAATTCGTTCGGATTATTATTTTCATGATTGTTATCATTAGAATCGAAATCCAAATGTTCAAAAATGTCGAATGTTGGTTGGTTATTGACAGACTTCTGGAAGGGATGTATTTATTAGATTAAAAACCAATGCGAGTCCTCGTGGCTCGTCTACTTGGTGATTCATGATAACTTTTCGAATCGCATGGCCGAGAGCCGGCGATGTTTCATTCAAATTTCTGCCCTATCAACTGTCGATGGTAAGGAAGTGGCTTACCATGGTTGTAACGGGTGACGGAGAATTAGGGTTCGATTCCGGAGAGGGAGTCTGAGAAACGGCTACCGAATCGAAGGAAGTCAGCAGGCACGAAAATTACCCAATCCCATCTCGGGGAGGTAGTGACAAGCAATAACGATACGGGGTCTTATTAGGTCTCGCAATTGGAATGAATACAATTTAAATCCTTTAACGAGGATCAATTGGAGGGCAAGTCTGGTGCCAGCAGCCGCGGTAATTCCAGCTCCAATAGCGTATATTAAAGTTGTTGCAGTTAAAAAGCTTGTAGTTGGATTTCGGGACGGGCCAGTTGGTCCGCCGCAAGGTGTGTTACTGACTGGTTTGTTCTTCTTCGCAAAGACTGCGTGTGCCCTTCACTGAGTGTGCGTAGGATTTACGACGTTTACTTTGAAAAAATTAGAGTGTTCAAAGCAGGCTATCGCTTGAATACATGAGCATGGAATAATGGAATAGGACAATTGGGGGCATCCATATTTCGTTGTCAGAGGTGAAATTGTTGGATTTACGAAAGACGAATAACTGCGAAACGAAAGTGAGAGGGACGAAGACGATCAGATATCGTCCTAGTTCTAACCATAAACGATGTCGACTAGGGATCAGCGGGCGTTATTGTACGACCCCGTTGGCACCTTACGGGAAAGCAAAGTTTTTGGATTCCAGGGGAAGTATGGTTGGAAAGCTGAAAGCCAAAGTGTGCCGTACGATATCCGTTGGACTGTGGACTATGAAAGCCAAGTACTGACTATCTGCCTACTCGTGACTCAACTGGTAACGTTTCATATTCAAACGGCTAAATGATAGTCAGTGGGCCAGCGGAAGGGGCCATAACCTCCTATTTCTACCTTATGGTAACAAGCCATGTAGACTAACCCTCTTCATGGTGGGTACATCTGGGTTCCAAATAGAAATGACAAAAGTATTCCAAGTACTACATATGACGCGGAAGCGTGCGCCACCGGATCGGAACCGGATATAAGTAACGACGAAACAGCGAGAGTTCTACATCCGGGAAACTCTGGATGTTGGAAATTTCCGTTATGCCAGGGTCCGTTCAACATCAATATGGCCCTGTACAAACACCTGCTACGATATCATCAGACCAACAAGAAAAACCTTCGTAATGTATGCACGAAATGCAATATGCAAAGTAGTGTACGCAGGAGTATTGGTACGCACCTTAGAACGTGTCAGGGTATAGTTGAGCAGCTGCCTGATCCTAACCTTTTGCACAAATGCCTTCATTGCCCAAGGTCCTTCGGGACCTACGCCGGGCAGCGACAACATGAGCGAACACAACACCCAAAAGAGTATTCGTTTGGTCGAAAAACGAACTCGAAGAATTGGCAAAGAAAGAAAAGTCGCTCCGAACCGAGGGCATTGGAAAGATAAACATCCAGTTGCACGAGTTCTTTCCATACAGAACCGTGCAGGCAATTGGGAAAATCAGAAAGTCATCGCAGTATCAAAACATCTATGCTAGCGAGCTTACTACTGACCCTGAATGGTAAACAAATATCGGTATTTCCAGAATAATGTAGGGAATGAGAGCTCCCAATGACGAATGGATTTCAACTCAAACTAGCTCTGACCCTTTCGACGTCACCCTCAAAGTAACCTTTGAGGGTCACGCCAGTTGGCAGGAGAAGAAAACCATCTTTAATGACCTAGTTAATCTGGGTCCTCTGCCTCCTGTAAAGAAAGCACCAAAGACTGCAAAGTCCAAGGTGAAGAAAGCAACTGGTCGTGCTATTCGAACGCAATCACGACGCCAGAAATGGGCAGTTCTACAAGAGCTCTGGAAGAAAGATAGGAAGGGTGCAATCCAGAGAGTCATCAAAGGAGATTTTAATATCTCCTGCGATGACCCTTATCCTACACTAGAACAACTAGACCAGTTCTATTGGGAAACACTGGAGGGCTGCTCTGATGAGGGGTAACTAGAACAGAGGGATGACAAGGTCAGCAATGTCATCCTAACCCCAATAGCTCCAGTTGAAGTGTCCACTGCTATCAAAGAAACCTATAAGGATACTTCTGCTGGCCCTGACCGTTGGTAATTGCGACACCTTAAAGCCATCGGTACAGAGCGCCTCTCGCACCTCTTCAACTTTTGGTGGAAGAGTGGTGTAGTGCCACCTGAAGAAGGCGCGTGCAGGACAACGATTCTACACAAAAAAGGGGACTGCGCAGATCATAACAACTGGAGACCTATAACTATTGGTAACCTGTTCGTTAGGCTCCTTGCTTAAGTGCTCGACAGTAAGTTCAGGGAACACATTCCATCCGCGACAGAAAGCCTTTATTAAGACCGATGGTTGTTATGCCAATGTTAAAATTGTGCAGGCAGCCATCAAACGTTCTCGTCCAGCCAAGAGGTAGGTCAACATCTGCTTCCTCGACTTAGCAAAGGCCTTTGACAGTATACCCCACTCATCCATCTGGAACGCATTACGGCGTAATGGTGTACCTGATCACACCATCATCATCGTCAAGAGTCTGTACGAGAAGTGCACCACACAAATCCGTATACCTAACGGCCAACCTCGAACCCAGGGTTTCTTGCCTTTTCGATATACGGATGACGGCGAAGAAGACCCTGGTCCCGGCTGCTGCGTTCTCTAATTTCATTGGTTCATTGGTTCAGCAGGGTTCTCGAATAATTAAGCAGCGCGTTTGTTTATGAAAATGGTAAACGCAGAAGCGAGAATGAAAGTCCGAACACGTGGTTTGGAAGAGAAAAATTTATAAATTCATTGTTTTTGGAAAACCATTATATTTTGTTGTTTTTTTAATTTGTATACATTGCAACTTATCAACCCTTTATCTGTATGTGCTTTTGGCCAAACTTGATAGTATAATAATGATTTTAATAAAATATTTTTAGTTAAAATAGGCTGCCAGTCAGTGTGACTAGACTAATTTGTGGTGCCGTTCCTTCCCCATAGTTTTCAAGTAGCATATCAGTTGACTGATGAATATGAATTTTTAGTTAAATAATGAATGAAGAGTTATTGGAAACTACAACTAAAAAAGTCTATTCTCGAAAACCAAGAGCTGAAGGAACATGCAGATTGTGCAGTAAACTTACTGACAACAGCCTTAAGCAGCTTAATTTTGACACAACACAATCTTCCTTTACAAATTTAAACACCAATCAAAACGTTAACATACAAACATCTTCATATCATGAACACTATGATGAAATCGTAACTACGTCAATAACACTGATGCAAGAAAATAAAATCCTGTCAGCTTTAAATACAAAACAACCACTGGCCATTGCTGGGGTAATTAATGATCATTGCCCAAACATACTTTTGGGAATAAAACGAAATATTTTCAAAGATATGGAAACATCAATTAAGAAAGTTTGTGTCAGAAAAGGTTCACCATCAGTCTTGAAAAACACTGGATATGAAGGGTTAACACAATTCGATTTTAAATTACTTTGGAAGGAAATATCAGTGACACATCCTTTCATTGTGGATATGCTGCAGACTATTACTGGTAAATATAGTAAAGAATTAACAGATCAAGTGATTATAAAGTACTGTTTCATCTATGGTATTCTAATGAATATCAGATGGCATGAACTCAGCCTGGTACAACGTCTCAACACAGTTTTATTGATTGAAGGAGGTTGCAGCAAAAAGTTAAGGTTTGTTGTTACTGATATGTAAAACCCAATTAAAAAACAAATATTACGTAAAATAAATAGCTACATTATATTTTGAGTTCTAGAAGCCCTTAAAACGACTCAGAGGCTTTCGAAAAACGCATTTTACTTGTTAAATAAAGCACACTAATGTAACTAATGAGATTAAAGTATAGCTATAAAAACAAGTCACTGAAGATCTTTTTCAGTAAAAGTTCCGAACTCATTCTGACACCTTTCGGCTACTTATCAGTGATATATCATATCATATCATATATGTTTTATTTCTATTCTATTCTATTCTATTCTATTTACGAATGCTTACACAGAATAACCTCTTCAGTTCCTGAAGGTACTGCTATCAATGAGGGTCCTGCGAAGGAGGTCCTAGAGCATTTAAAGCCCCCATTTGGGCTACGGAAGCTGTATTAACAGCAGCCGCTCAGCTAGACAACCATCCTTGACATCATTCCTACTCCCTTGCTGAGTGCTAAGCAAAGAGGAGTGATTCACACTGTTATAGTCGTTGGCATGACTCGGTCGTGGATTGAACTCGCGACCTCCCGAACAGGAAGCGAGCACTCTTTCACAAGGCTATCAGTCGGTTTTCTGCGTGGGCATTTAAAATTGATAACGAATTGAATCTTTTTTGACCAATTAGTTGATCTGATTCAAGTTTTGATTCTTCTTTGCATGGAAAAAGAGCGTTCGAGGTAGCTGATGTGGCACCACTCGTCAGTACGATACGAATTATGGTCCAGACGTTCTTTAACAAATGTCTTTTTTCTTTATCCATTTTCCAAGCTTCTAGCATATTTCGCGAAAATCAATTGGTATAGGCTGATTAAAAATGGCTGGTAGGAGATGGGGCCCGCTTTCCAAATGAATAAGATCAAAATCTCCGCCAGAATCCATCTCTAACTGCAATAGGTTTTCTGAAATATCAGTTTTCGAGATGGATTTTAACAGCAATGTCGGCTTTCTTTGAAAATATTTCAGGAGAGCACGAGAAGAAAATTTTTTACGAGCTCGTTTCGAAAAGATATCTATAAATGGAAATGTTTCAAGACAGGTGGAAATTTTTAGTATTGCGAATCATGTTGCATGTGGTATACATTGTGATTTACTTCGTAATAAAGATAGCTAAGAAACCTCTAGGTGGAGCACGGCCTTGAGTCAAAAAGATTTGCAACAAAAAAAAAAAACACATTATAATTAGCAAAAAAGTGGGGAGGCCATGCCCCCCCTGGCCCCCTGGCTCCCCCCCGTCGCCGTGGCCCATGTAAGATCTTGAAAGGTCAAATGAGAAAAGATAGTCAAAACACAGATCTCCATCTATTTGCATCAAATTTTATTGAGAACAGGACGTGTTTTAACCATCTACCAAATGATACTGCAAAAGTGGAGATAAGTAAACTAGACAGAAGCAAATTTTCAATGAATATTGCAGAATGGAAAATTTACCTTGAATCAGCCAAAGTGTTAGTTGGAAGAATATGGATTGAGTTTTTACCAAAATTTCAGATTTTCAAGAAAATTCTTCCAGTTCATATTCCTCACAAATTTAGCAAAGAAATGGCAGAGAAACTGGATTGCCTCAATATATCACAAAGCTGGTTTACTTGATGAAATCCCGGATACAGATGAGCCTGCTCTACCACTTGTCATGCCACAACCTGTCAGGGTAAAGCATATGTAAGCATGCAAACTGACAATGACCCAATGAAAGAAATGAAAATTATGTTTGCTGGAAATCAACTTACCAGGGTAAGGTTTGCTGGTGCTAAAGATCTTCTGGCTGGCGCACACACTCCATCAGATAGATTTGAGCACTGTGCTCCATTTGAGCCCGTCATGTGGCATACAGAGGCCTCTCTGCTGCAATACTCCTACCATCTTTTGTACCATGCAGAATCAGTTAATCAAATATGGACGCTGAAGTATTTCAGAGAGAAATATAGCAGAAAAAATGCCACTCCAAGTAGAGTATTAGATTCCTTTGATGGAAGTGAAGAGCTGTTTCTCAACGTTGGCAGAGCTTATATAGTTACTGCTGCATTGAAATTCTTTGGTATGGAATCGATGAATGATAAACCGCATGAATATGAATTTCCTAAGAACCTTGTTCATGCAAGTGATGAAGAAAAACAGAAATATTTTGATAATGTTCTTGGAAAATTCCTGGATGAATTTTTAATCCAGAAAGCTTTATATGTTCCATCTGAAGATGACTTTGTAAGAAATTATGGATTGTGCAGTATTTTCCTTGCAGTTGTAGTTTTGCAGTTGAAAGATACTGCTAAAGAGGGTGATGGCGAGAGAAATTTGGTGAACCAGAAGATGTTGCTATCTATCTTTAAATCTTTGGGAGCATACAGTAAATATGCAATTGAAATGTTTACCACTATTGCTCAAATGGAGAGTCTGTTAACACCAAGACTCGCAGAAGAATTTAAATGGGGTTTTTTTGTGAACTGGCGAGGAGGTCCTGGAAACAATATGGAAGATGACCTAGCACAGGAAATAAGTAATAAACTGGGAAAGACTATTGTACAACGTATGGGTGCTAACAAAACAATCCCTTCAATAAGCAAAGTCTGTAAGGCCACTAATGGTATAAAAGAAATTATTGAAAATTTTGATGCAACCTCAGATATCCATGAAACATCTGTACAACATGGGAAAAAAAGACTCGATAGCCGAAGAAAAGGAAATGATTGCAGACCTGTTAAAGCTTGGTCCTTTTAATCACACACCTGGTAGAATCCATAGCAGTTTCCCTGACATCAAACGTACACCACTAAAGTATTTGATAGGTGGACAGTGAAATAAGGATTCTTTCATGCTTTCATTGAATTCATTGATAATTTTCAATAACTTGTCATGTAAAACAGAACAGCCTGATTGGTCACCTATTTTTCTATAACAAAGTTTATTTGGAAGTTCTAACTCGACAAATGTATTCTGTGAATTCGAGCAATTGCTACAGCATCGATCTTGCTTGGTACAGCTAAATCCAAAATGTTCTAATATGAGCTTCCTAAGACACCCTTTTTCATGGCAGAATTGCTTCATGGCATCTTCCATATGAACAACATTTTTTGCTATATCGTTGTTGTTATAATATAGTTTTGCTTTTGCTTGTAAACCTGATCTTCCTGCTCTCCCAATCTCTTGTATGTAACTTTCCATACTTGATGGTGGAACTATATGTATGATATCACTCAAATATGGGGCATTCACACCCATTCCTAATGCTGTTGTGGCAAAGATAACACGTATACGAGAATTAACTTTGCATATTTCTTTTATAATGCAGGTTTTAACTTTTCTTGTGGCAGGTGCGTGGTATTAAGCAAATAACCTGGCTTCTGGAACATATTCATTGCCACAAAAAGGATCTTTAATAAATTTTTCAAACAACCGAAAAGCATAACCACATTTTTGTAGTTTCATATAGATAACTG
This sequence comes from Turritopsis dohrnii, assembly GCA_027922465.2. Taxonomy (NCBI): domain Eukaryota; kingdom Metazoa; phylum Cnidaria; class Hydrozoa; order Anthoathecata; family Oceaniidae; genus Turritopsis; species Turritopsis dohrnii. The sequence continues at coordinate 865,052 of BQMF02000025.1, forward strand.
TCATAGGGTATTGATCTCGTAGTGCATCTAATTTTCTTGCAATTGGTATTAAAATTTCATCATATGACTTATTCCCTTGACTAGAAGAAAGTCTAATTATTTTTTCGATAAAAATATTGGTTCGATTTGGTGTAACTGAGCCTGTTTAAGTAATAGAACCTTTCTTAAATGATCAATAGCAGATGGTGGTGCTGTTGCTGTCAGTGCCACTGTAAGACTTGATGGAAATAATGCCTTCAGTATAGCGAGTCGTGAATAATCTTTGCGAAATTCTTTACCCCTATTAACATGGAGATATATTAAAGGTAACAAAGATTAGATCTAGAACTTAAAGGGGAACTAAACTAAAAAAATTACAAGTTCATTTTTTTGCCCTATTTGAAACAGCTTTAAAAATGATGAAAGTCAGTTTTTGAATTTTCAAAAAATCTTTTTTCGTTCCCGAGATATTGTCATTTAAAGTTTTTCCTCAAAACTTGATCTCCATGGCAACGTGACATCACAATGTTCAAGAACAAATTGCTGACATACAAATATGTAAATAACTCAAGAAATATAAGTGATGCACTGCTTAAATTTTGTATGTATAGTGACAAACCCGTACAGGTATCAAGTCACTAAAAATAATTGTTGCCATAGTTACCCTGGCTTGTTTCCAGGCCTTTTCTGTTTTTTGCTGACAAAGCTACAAATGGAGATCTACTCAGGTAAGGGAAACGAAATTTTAGAAAATGGGACAGTTTTCACTGGGCATAAGTTAAAGTGAAATTCATCATAGTAATAGTTTTGGATGATGTTATTATAGCTTTGTCAGCAAAAATTGACAGAGAGCTGGAACTGAGTCGGGGTAGCAGTGGCAATAAATTTCTTTGCTGTTTTCACAACTGCAGTTATTTACCACTCTACATGCAATGTTCTAACAATAAATCATTAAAACATTCTGAGTTATTCACATATTTATATGTCAGCAATATCTTCTTGAACGTTGTGATGTCACGTTGCCATGGAGATCATGTTTCGGGAAAAAACTTTAAACGGCAATATCTCAAGAACGAAAAAAGATTTTTTGAAAATTCAAAAACTGACTTTCATCATTTTTAAAACTGTTTCAAATAGGGAAAAAAAATGAACTTGTAATTTTTTTAGTTTAGTTCTCCTTTAAAATATAGTATATATACATTTTTTTCATAGCTTTGTATGTATAACTGTCAATGATCTTAATTCTGAATGACCTTCTTAATTCCAAAGGTGAAAATAAACAAAGATCATGATTATAAAATATAAAAGAGTAGAATTTTTTGTTTTAGTTTGATCCACAGTGATGTGCAGTGTTTAAAAATGTTTTGGAATTTATGTTCCATAATGTTTGTTGTTCTGAATTAGGAACATATTGACAGTACTATATTATATATTATTATAAAGAGTCAGATATCTTATTTATATGCATTATGTATATATTTATGTTTAATGTTAGATAATATCCACAAAGCAAAGACCGATGTTTTTATAATATGCCAATGCAGTAGAAATTTTCTAATGACAATATAATTTAAATTTCTTACCACGACTCGATGCAATGTGCTTCATCAATAACTACAGCCACAACATTATCTTGATATACTTGACTCCGAAATAGTTTTAAAGTGTTTTCATTAAGAGCTCCCTCTGGATGACAGATAACAATTTTACCTCTTCCTCCCAGAATCAACGGGGAAAATGTTATATCATTTTCTTCCTCATAATCACTACAGCTAACTTCTGAAAAAATATCATCTGTAACAAATTCTCTTGCTGCATTACTCTTCAGCATATCACAAGGAATACCAATCTTGTTTAAAAAATTCATCTGGTTTTCAATGATCGAATTTAGGGGACTAATAACGATAACTATGTTGGAAATATTTCTACTTGGTAAAAAGCTAGGAAGCAACTGATAAATCAAAGCTTTCCCTTAACCAGTTGGTAAAACAGCAATAACATCTCTTTCAAATAACAAATGTTCAAAACAAACAATTTGTTTAGGTTTGAAGCAAATATTATCAAGGTTGCACGATAATAAAGCAAGTTGCAGCCTTTCAAAAAGCTTCACAACATTTATGTTTTTTAATTCGTGAACCTTTCTCTTCTGATCTTTCTGTTTGAAACTAAGGTTCGCCGTCTACTTAGTATTTTTCACAAAATTTATGCAGAACTTGCTTACTTGAAAAAGCAACTATGAAAATGTGGGGCTTGCTGAGGCAAATATTGCATAAATTAAAATCAACATTTATACTGTTGATTTTGAGCAGCCGGGACCAGGGTCTTCTTCGCCGCCATCCGTATATCGAAAAGGCAAGAAACCCTGGGTTCGAGGTTGCCTAACGGCACGACAGATCCTATTAGTGTCAAGAAAGGCGCCAAGCAGGGGTGCCCGCTTAGCCCCCTGCTGTTCAACCTAGTGTTGGACCAGCTTCTGTATACACTAGGAAGAACAGTCCAAAAAGGCTACTGCTATCAAGCTGGGTCTTGTGAGTAAAATCACTCACCAATTGAGACTGGCCGATGTAGGGATTGCAAAGTTAAAGTGGCTCAATCATACCGTTAGAGGCCATCTTATACGTTGTCTCCACTTGCTGGAATGGACTCCGAATTCTTGGATCCATCACAAAAATGGAGCAGACTTAATAGCCATTCAAAACGCAATCTTACGCATGCATAAGATGCTGATGACACCATGTTATTTAATAACGATTTCTCTATAAAATCTTTGACCAAGAAAGCAAACATCGATCTGAAACTTCTAACACACTGGCTTAACGCTAACAAAATCTCACTTAATCGAGGCAAAACCGAACTTATGATTTTTAAACCAAAACGCAAGATCATAAATTATGATATTAAAATTAAAATTAACGGTCACAGATTATTTCAAAGTAAGGTTGTAAAATATCCTGGTTTCTTCATTGATGATGAATTAAACTGGAAACATCACACCAGTTTTGTCTGCAGTAAACTTAAGCGGGCTAATGGTGCACTGAGTAAGTTACGTCATTTCACTTCGGAGAAAACTCTTTAATCCCTCTACAATTCTTTATTCCATTCTCATCTTTCTTATGCTGCTCATGTCTGGGGTCAACGTGAGGCTCTCCACAGTCGCTGTATATTAACTCTTCAAAAACAAGCCCTTCGAACTATGACTTTCTCTGATTTTCGTGATCATTCTTCACCCTTGTTTCTTCGTTTTAAAATTCTCCCTTTGACTTTGTTAAATCTTTGAATATAGTTTTCATCTACAAACTTTTAAACAATTAGTTACCTTCTGTTCTCAATACTACATTTGATTTCAAGCGAACCAACCAATCATCTCAGTCGCGCTAAATCTGGACTTATAAATCTACCAAAGGTATCAACTGTACCCTTTGGTATAACTCAATTCGTTACCAATCAATTCTAACTTGGAATCTTATTCAAAACTATCTTGCCATTGATGACATATCAAACTTAACATTAGTTCGTCTCAAATATTTTGTCAAATTTTACTTTTTATCGTTTTATGCATAAATCAATTTTTCGTTTATTTAGCTTTGCTTTTTTGCTGCTTTTTTTTTTGTGGTTTTATGAAAAATTTAATAACGTTTTAATTATAATCATAATTATTGTCGTAAAAATATTTCAAATGGTATCATTTTGTAGGGGGCACCTCCTCAGTTTAGATTAATTCTATGAGTGTGGTCTTCCGTTGAGTTTTAGACAAATAAATGTTTACTCACTTACTTACTTACTTAACTTGCACAATTTGAACGAGTGCTTACGTTCTAAGCGGCTGAGGTCGGGACGTCACATAAGATCTGTGACAAGCTTGCTAAAAAGATCAAGCGGGCGTTCCCGACTACCGTTGTTCAGCGTGAGAGGTGCTATTTCTCCACCTGCAACGCAACCAGCCAGACTTGACGTGGATTAAAGACCAAGTGACAACGATTATTGAAATAACAGTGCCGTATGAAAGATCAGCGACCATCTTTGACATCCGACGACGCGAAAAGACAAATAAGTACGAGATCCTGCGTGCAAATGGGCTATGCGACAACATCATTCCTGTCGTCATAGGCTCATTAGGGACAATCGATAATCCTTTTTGATAACAGCGCTGCGTGAAGCGGTTCAAAAATGGTTAAAGGAAAGTTTTCTCGTATTTTACACGGAATAAATCTTCCTGATCGCCTAAGACAGGTCACTATAAAGAGTGACAAATACATTATAAAACCGAGAAGACCTTACCTTATCAACAAGATGGCGGACGTGTGCGAGGTGCAGACGGAGAATCGCAAAGGAATTTCTCAGAAAAAGGAGTATATTGGTTTAAATAATTATTTTGTTGCAATTGATGAAGAATTAGAGATTCAGTTAATAAATAAATGTAAATAAATGTTTTGCTAAATGTTTTGCTAATAATTATCCTATAGAGAACAGATATGACATTGTGGAAAGGCAATTGAAGTTACTGGAAGACGACAACAAATTCCTTAGAAATCAATTGACTGATTTAACTGGGTTTTTAGACGTTTTAGTTGATTGTTTACAAAATCAAAATCGGTGTAGCGTATCGGCTGAGAAACCTTCTCATGACGTAACATTAATTAACAATAACGTTCAAGTTAGAGATGTTTCCAATGTCCCAGAGGAACAAGAACCGATCAGCAACGATACTCTTAACAATACATCTTTTTATAAGGAAGAATCAGCTAAAAAGATGCTCGTTCAATTAAAAATGGTTCGTGCTGAGCAAGACACAAAATACAAATTTCACAGGAGTATGAAAACTTCACTACGTGATCGACTCGAAAGATTAGCTGGTTACTTCCAAGATGTTAAGTCTGGATACACTGGGCATGTCAATCATAACGATAAATTACCAGTAACTGGTTCTCTAAATGACAATATAGTCGAATCCCTAGATGAGAAGACGCCCGATAGAGAAACACCGAGGTATAAGAAAAACCACCCCGTAACAGTGATTGTCGGTGATAGCATTATCAAGCACATAAAAGCATCAAAAATAGAAGAAAGATTTTCATCTGAAATCGGAAAAGTAGTGCTAAAGTGTTTTCCAGGTACCAACACTGACAGTATCCAATCGCATATTCGAGAAGTTGTTGGTGAAAAACCCAATCGTATTCTGTTGCATGTAGGCACGAATAATTTAAATATGGACTTAACTGAAAAAGAGATAGCGCAGTCGATTATGAACATAGTAGAGAAGTTTACTTCAGATTCTACTTCATTTATTATTTCTGGATTAACACATAGAAGTGACCACCTGTCAACGAAAGCAAAAGATGTAAATAAGTATCTGGAACGTATGTGCTCGGACAGAAATCTACCGTACATTGACAACAACAACATAAATAAAGTTCACTTGAATGGTAGTAAGCTTCACCTCAACACGAATGGTACGAAGCTGCTAATGAAGAATTTTGCGCAATCTATAAGCAAGTGCTCCCAAAACTTTTCACGTTCTATAAATAAAACCGATTCTTTCAGTGGTTTTAATGATATAGAAACGTGTTGACGAAATGAGCACATCCTGCATCAAAGTAACGAAGGAAATTGTATCAATACTATTTCAGAGATCAGAAAATTACATCCCTCAAAATTATTACTCGGACACCTCAATATAAACTCACTAGGAAACAAGGTACTGTCGTTACAGGCCATTGTTGAAAATCGTTTCGACATTATGCTAATTTCTGAGACGAAACTTGATCCATCTTACACCGACGCATCCGTCATGATGAATAGTTTCAAACGTCCTTATCGTAGAGACAGAAACAAAAATGGTGGAGGATTAGCGTTATACGTAAATGAACAAATAGTCAGTGAAAGTATAAAACTCCCACCTTTGGGTACTGACATCGAAGTGTTAGCTGTTGAAGTTAGTCTTGGAGGACAAAAATGGCTTATTCTTGGTATTTATAAACCGCTTGATCAAATTACCAACTTGTTCCAAAATCCAACGAATCCGTCCTGTATAGACCACATCTGGGTTTCAGATAAGAAAAAGTTTATCAACGGTGTAACCATAGAGACAGGATTGTCAGATTGGCATAAATTAACAATGTCCGTTTTAAAGGCCGAGGTACCCAAAAAGAAACCACGCGTAATAAAATACAGAAGTATGAAAAACTTTGATAAATCTGCATTTCAAAATGATCTGGCGAGATCACTTGAATTTGAGGAAATGAATTTTGCAAACCTTGACGAAGCTTTCAAAAACACAATTGACAAACATATGCCACTAAAACAAAAGATTTTGAGAAATAATCATATACCATTCTTGACAAAAAGATTGAGAAAAGAGATAATGAATCGAAGTATAAAGAGAAATATTTTCAATTCGAATCCAACTTCTGAAAATTGGAACATCTCTCGAATCCAGAGAAATAAGTGTACAAGAATAGCTCAAGATACAAAGAAAAATTTCTATAGAAAACTTGATGTGTCAAAAATTCAAGATAACAAGGCATTTTGGAAAATTGTTAAACCAAACTTTTCTGAAAAAGTAATCAAGGAAAAAATAACATCGCTGGTCGAGGATGATACTATTTTGCGAGATAAATCCGATATTGCAAACGTTATGAATGAATATTTCGTAAATATCACGAAATCACTAGATGTAAACAACATTCCCGAAATTGACCAACCAACAGAAGATGATTGTATTATTTCCGAAATCGATTCTATCATCTCAAGTTTCAATGAGCATTCAAGCATGAAACGTATCAAAGAAAAGTTCACTCCCGGTGCCAGTTTTGAGAAAATGAAATTTTGTCATGTCTCTGTCGATAATATGAGAGTTCACATCAGTTCTTTAAAGAGTGGCAAAGCTTGTCCTGCAGGAGATATACCCGCACATCTTATTAAGAGTCATCTTAATGTCTTTGTTGATCAGCTTTGTCACTGCTTCAATAAGTCGGTAGACACGTGCATTTTTCCTGAGTCTTTGAAATGTGCGGATGTGTCTCCACTGTACAAAGCAAAATCTAGGGTTTCAAAAGAGAACTATCGGCCAATCAGTAAATTGCCAAATTTCTCTAAAGTGTTTGAAAGAATATTATTTGAACAAATAATGAGTTTATGGAAGGGAAAATGTCTTCAATTCTATCATTTCAGGAAAGGGTACAGTAGTCAACATGCCCTTTTAAGATTAATGAGCTTTCTTCAAAAAAAGTTGGACTCTAAAAAGTGTGTTGCTGCATTACTCATGGATTTGAGTAAGGCTTTAACAGGCAATAACAAAACTAGAAAGCAGTTAAAAGAATTAGTACAGATGGAACTGCAAGACATCTGCAGATATTGACTATTAACGAAAGTGCGAATATTTGCAGGCACCATCTTAGGACTTCTTTATGACTGCTATTTACATAGCTCGATATACGGATAAGACATCTTATTAACTTGTGTTAACATACATACACACCGTACATTTATAATACGATTGAGTTACGCTTAATTGTAAATATAGAAATCCCTGAATAAGAACGACGGGAGACATATCTACCTGGTCAGTAAGTCAGCTGTCTTTAAATAGACAACTGTTACGAGCCTTGTTGTAGACTGAATAAAGGAATTGACGGAAGGGCACCACCAGGAGTGGAGCCTGCGGCTTAATTTGACTCAGCACGGGAAAACTCACCAGGTCCAGACATAGTAAGGATTGACAGGTTGAGAGCCCTTTCTTGATTCTATGGGTGGTAGTGCATGGCCGTTCTTAGTTGGTGGAGTTATTTGTCTGGTTAATTCCGTTAACGAACAAGACCTTAACCGGCTAAATAGTGATACGATTCCAGAATCGTGACTGGGTATCTTGCGTGCAGATGTGCGGCAACGCAACTGAACTGGGAGACGTCGGCAGGAGGCCTGGCAAGAGTTCTCTTTTCTTGTTAACCGCCTGAAACCATGGAATCTGTTTGCCAGGAGATAATGGTCCGATGGCCGGTAAAGCACCACACTTCTTTGCATTGGGAACCCATCTGGGCCAACAACCCTTATGGGATTCTTGTCTAGGTCGGACAAAATTCAACACGTTGCCGAAAATACAGAAATTAATATACGGACTCCTCACTTCGATGCTGACCTTGGAACGGAAATGGATTTCCCCCTTGGACACGGTGATTGTGCCTACAATTACGCTAAGCCGCCGATAGTTAATATATGCTGTAACGAAAGCTACGTTGATCATCCGTCATGGCGTAAACACGTCATCAAGTACAAAGTGGAAATTGTCTATATATGTACGAAATGTAACGATAAAGTTCTTCCGTCGATTAACGCCATTTCCGTGCATTATGCACGCTGCAATCCGAACTGTACGACGTCGATAAACGCACCTACGTCTGCCTTCAACTCTGAATTCTGCGAATTTAAGTGTCCAACCAAGATTGGTCTTGGCCTCCACAAGCGACACCCACACCCAGCTGCTCTGGAAGAAAATCTTTGTACAGCGCGTAAACATCAAGCATGGTCGCTCAAAGAACTACAAGTCTTAGCATTACAATAAGCAAACCTTCCATCCGACACTCGATTCGTTAAGCATTAGCTCGTCTTCTTCCGGACAGAACCATCGAATCGATCAAAGGCGCTTGTAACAAAAACCCGAGGTATAAAACCATCCTCGGGCAAACGTTGGGCGTTCTAACGACGACGTCGGCGACGAAATCGCACTATCTACACCTACACGACGAACTAACACTCTTCGAACTGCTACTCCGAGAACGCCTACAGAGCTACTGCAACAGCGAGAACTACGTCGAACAGCTACTCCGAGACGACTACCTTCGATACCAACTACACCAACACACATGGCTTCTCCTAGACGACTACCTGTGTTACCAACTACAGCTACACCTTCGTTTTCTGACGACACGACCTTCCGCGCATCACTGCTAGAGACGAGCGTGAATACTCCTCTTGAGGGTATCTTGACTGACAACGTAAACCTTGCTGCAATGTGCCCCAGTCTCGCTACAATAAAACCGAGACGAAAACGTGTACGAAATACGACCAACTACAAAAGAAACAAGAACAAGATCAAGCTTCGACGTTATGCCAGGTACCAACGATCGTTTAAAGTCAATAAAAAAGAACTTACCAATAATATCATCAACGTCGCCAAACGACAAGACTCCCTCGGAGAAGTCGATTCGGGATACATACCAATCGTTATACGAAACCGAAAGTCCAGACGATGATGCACCTATACGAACGCGTAGTACATCCGGTAAATGTTATTATCCAATAACTAGGGACGAGTTACAAGATGTATTACGATCTACTAAGAAATCGAGTCCTGGAGCTGATGGTGTGACGTTTGAAGAATATGGCACCGCGGCGAGCGGACGTGTTCGATATAGCTGCAGTATGTTTAGTAATGTATCTAAGTTTTTCAGTTTTCAAACCGTGTTTACTTCAAACAGATGGTGTTAGTGTTACAATGGGAGTTAACCAGACTCATGCAGAAACAGAGGAAACATATTTTATGACTTCATTGGTAGTACATCGGAAAAGATTTTGTTACACCAAACCCACCCGCAAAGGTTTAATATTTTTACTCTTGATTATGTGTGGTGATATTGAATCCTGTCCTGGACCGCAAAAGTTAATAGAATTGACACAAAGAAAAGGAATTAGTATATTGCATCAAAACATCAGAGGGTTATTCCATAAAATTGGAAATTTATTAACTATATTCGAAAGTGGTCAAAAGATTGATATTTTCACTTTGTCAGAAACCCACATAGTTAAAGGTAGCGAACAAGATAATGACGAATTATATCAAATTCCGGGGTATCATTTTATTCAGAGGTGTAGAGCCAATGGTAAAGGAGGAGGCGTAGCAGTTTATATTTCTGAAAAACTGAAGTACAAGAGACGAGTAGATCTTGAACCTAATGAAATTGAATGTATTTGGATAGAAATTTTTTCAATCAGGGGCAAAAAGTTTTCTGGTTTGTTGCATATACAGACCCCCTGATTCATCGCTATATAATCTCAAATCATTTAATAAAGTCTTCGAAACTATGCTCAGAAAGGTTAATGAGTTAAATCAAGAGACACTCGTCCTAGGGGACATGAATATCGATTACCTGAAGAAAGCAGATCACAGAGATTTGAAAAACATAATTGGCATTGCAGGCTTCGAACAAATTATACAAGCTCCCACCAGGATTACGTCTGAAACGAGTACCCTAATTGACATTATATTGACTAACAGAAAGTCAACTATATCAGTTAATCTTTGTTATCTTTGAGCGACCATGATTGTGTCGGGTGCGTACGAAAACTTAATTACGTGAAGTATGAAGCAAAAACTATCAACATCAGAAACTATTCGAAGTACGATCCTAATTCATTTAGTAAGGAAATCGGTTTAATAAACTGGGAAAAATTCTATGGAATGAAAAACGTCAATGCAGCATGGATTTACATGAAGGAAACTTTGGTTAGCGTTATAAACAAGCATGCACCGATGATTAAAAAGCGTGTGAAAGGGAGATTTTGTCCTTGGCTTTCAATAGACGTGAAATCATTGATGAATAAACGGGATAAATTACTTCGCAAAGCAAGGAAAACTTACAAGGAAATAGATTGGTCAGCTTACAAGAACTTGAAAAATCGATGTAACAACAAGGTAAAACAGGCTAGATTTCAGTATCATCAGAATCTTCAAAATCAGAATTACAAAAGTCCGAAAAATTTCTGGAAAGCTATTAAAAAGGTTTTTCCTTGCAACAGTAAATGTAAAATTGGTGCAAGTAACGTAGATGATGTGGCCGATAAAAAGACAGTCGCAAATAACTTTTGCAAGTATTTCTCCAAGATTGCATTCACATTGAAGCAAAAGACGCAACCATTGCGAGATTTTGTATGGCGAAAACCTTCCACACTGAAAACAAGAACAGATAAGCAGTTTAAATTTGAATACGTCAGCAAAATTTATGTTGAAAAAGAACTAAAATCTTTGAAGCGTGGGAAGGCTGCAGGGCACGATGACATTCCCCAGGGATGTTAAAAGATGCTGCCAGTGTAATAGCTAAGCCGTTATGTCATCTCATAAATTTATCTTTACAAACTGGTATTGTACCTGCCGAATGGAAAATAGCAAAAGTGACCCCTATACACAAAAGTGGTCCTACTTCGAATTTGGATAATTATCGACCAATTTCAATTTTACCAATAATATCAAAAATTTTAGAGCGATCCGTCCATAAGCAACTGACAGAATACTTAGAAAGAAATAAGCTACTCTCTAAAAATCAACATGGCTATCGAAGAAAGAGATCTACTGAGCAAGCTACAACATTTTTCACTGACACTATCCGAAAGGAAGCTGACCGCGGTAACTTGGTCGGTGCATTATTCGTAGATCTCTCCAAAGCTTTTGATACACTGTCTCACAGCATTTTGTTGAACAAGCTTGAATGTTATGGTATATTCGGCATCGAACACCAATGGTTATCAGATTATCTATTCCAGCGTAAACAGATGTGTATGTATGAGGGTGTATCATCCGAAGAGCATTATATTACGTGTGGTGTACCTCAAGGGTCCATATTAGGACCCTTATGGTTTTTAGTTTACTTCAACGATCTGGAGGACTACCTCATCTACTCAAAGGTGATCAAATTTGCAGATGATACAGTACTTTATACTTCAAGTAAGCAATTCAAAATCATTGAAAACGAATTAAACACTGATCTAGATGTTTTATCAAACTATCTAATGGAAAATGAATTAATCATTAACTTAAAAAAGGACAAAACTGAATCCATGGTTTTTGGCACAGCAAAACGATTAAGCCAATATCCTGACAAATTGAATCTTTTTTACCAAGGTTCCAAAATTAACTCAACAACGACTTACAAATATCTTGGCACGATTGTTGATAAAAACTTGAACATGGGAGATAACTTTGACTCAATATACAGAAAAACGTCAAGAGCATTGAGAGCATTGAAACCATGTTTAACAAAAAACGCTGTTCACAAAATTTACCGTGGAGTAATTCTACCAACGCTATTGTTCAACTGTGCTGCTGATTTGAAGTTCACAAAAACACGACTCAATCTACTCAGTTCGATTGATCGTAGAGTAGCCGCAATTTTGGGTGAATCGCAGACATGCATTATTGATGAAATACATAAACATACAGTCCTTCTTGTGAAGAAGTGCTTAGATTGTGTCGTATGTGAAGATTTAGAAAATTATTTTGAATTTGATATTCATAGTAGAAATACTCACCAGAATTCTTCCATGTTATTTATTCCTAAAGTGAAACTCGAGCTCGCCAAATTTGGCTTTTTCTCTATGGGTGTAAAAATTTTCAACTCTTTGCCCATAGAGATACGGCGAACGGAGTCCTTCTCAGATTTTAGGAGTAAAGTCATCTCTCATTTTAATTGCAAATAATTTTCATGTTTTTGATAGGTTTTTCTAATATTTACATTTTTCTTTTTACTACTTATAGTTATACCATTATCATTATTTCTCAAGGCCCAATTGATCTGTGTTGAGCACCTTTGAGTGGTTTCTGACTTATCTTTCACTTTTCTTTTGTGGTGTCTGACTTATCTTTCACTTTTCTTTTGTTTGTTTGTTTCAATCGTTTATAGCGGTATTTTGTCGCTAGTGATGTTTTAAAATTTTAGTGTCTCAATGATATATATATATATATATATATAATTTTTAGGTTTTTATTATCAGGACACGCAATAATAGCAGTAATTTATTACTAAAGTGTATATATCCTGATTGTAAATATTCATAATAAATAAATAAATAAATAAATAGAAGACATCCGGCGAACCGATGACAAGATTATCTTAACGTTAAAGAGCTATCAATTATGGAAGAAAGCGCAAACCACACAGCTAAAGGTGAACGAGACCACCCTAATTCCAAAAAAGAACGACAATCTGACCAATGCCGCCAATTGGTGGCCGATTACATTATCTTCAATGTTGGTCAGGGTGATGCATCGCATCATCTCGAAACGATTCGTAAACGCGACAAACATCAACGTGCGAAAACGTCATGAGCCTCGATACGATCATAAAACACTACCGACGAAACAAGAAGACCCTGTCCCTTATGGGCATCGATCTGTCAAAAGCTTTCGACACGGTGTCGATTAACTCAATCACAAGAGCACTGCAAAGACATGACATCGACAATGGCATTATCGAATACATCATCGACGCCTATACGGGGGCCACTACTAACATCACATGTGGCCCTGTACGAATTGAGAACGTTTTCATTCGAGGAGGTGTTAAGCAGGATGATCCTCTTTCACCAATAATATTTAACCTAGTACTCAACGAACTCCTGACCGAGTTACCAGCTGCGGTTGGAGTAACCATCAACGAAACAACAATTAACAGCCTCGCCTTCGCCGACGACATCATTCTCCTGAGCGAAACTAAAGCAGGTATGCAAGCTTTATTGAAACATACATGCGACTTCTTCCATCACAGAAGCATGACTATCAACGTCAGGAAATGCTTTTCCTTGAGAACGACATTCTCTGTCAAAGACCTGTAACGATAACTTCTCCAACATACAAGATCGGCGAAGAACTTATACCTGCTATGAACTACGAAAACACGTTCCGATACCCCGATACCCCGTGGGCTTTAATCCACTTGGTAAAATGTCTGCCAATCGGAGCAGATTCGTCGACATGCTCGCTAGACTACAACGCGCTCCATTAAAGCCACAACAAAAGATTCATCTACTATGACACAACGTCCTACCAAAAATTAACCACCAACTAATCTTGGGCAGGATGACGAAAGGATTGCTCATCAACTTTGACAAGATCACACGTAAGACAGTACGAAAAATTCTTCGACTCCCGGACGATACCCCTGTTGGTTTCTACCACTCCAACATTAACGATGGCGGCCTCGGCCTCCAGTCCTTCTTGAAAACTATTCCCGGCATCACGATGAAGAGACTCGAATAGCTGGTAAGTAGCAACGACCCATTCACTCGTGAAGTAGGTCGATCGATACAAATAGAACGACTGAAGAAAGCGTGTATCAAAATATGTGGCGATACGAACACGAATACGACGACAACGACGACAACGAAAAGACCCAGCGACGTGAATAGAAACGATCTCCTGAGAACGATCGAGGAAAAGGCTCTCACCGAAATGAGAGATAACCACGAAGGACAGTTATGGATCACTGGAGTGAATAACTTTGTCACTGGAAGAAGTTTCCTTGAGTGCGGAAAACTCAGGATCGGAAAATTAGCCACGTTGGAAAACTGTAATCGAGGACGCGAGGCCGAGAAACGATGCCGAAATTGCGGCTTGGCTAACGAGACTTTAACCCACGTTATCCAAAACTGTAGACTAACGCACTTTGTAAGAATTAAAAGACACGACGCTATCGCCGATTATCTTAGAAAACTCTGCATTAAGAACGGGCACATGGTGCTATGGGAACCAGTATTTAGAACTTCTTTAGGTAATCGAAAACCCGATTTGGTGGTGATAACCGACGAAACGATCTTGATCATAGACGTATCTATTGTTTCCGAAAACATGAACTTTAGAAACATGAACGAAGAATACAGCCTGAAGAACATCTGGAATTATAAGAAAAACTATTATCAGCTGCCGGAGATTCACGAACGACTCCGGCAGCTATATTCGAAGACAACTATCATGAACGGTGCGATAATCATATCGATGCGTGGTATATGGTGCAGCTTAAACAACGATATTCTAAAGAAATGTGGAATCAACGTTAGCCAAACAAATACTTTCGTAATAAAGAGCATGGAAAGAACGGTTAAAATCTGGAAAACTTTTATGAAATGTACTTAGCACTTGTAACAATATTTTGAAGACCACCTCATTAAAAAGATAAAGAGTATAGAAATATATGAATCATATGCCTT
>BQMF02000025.1:882500-900000 GCA_027922465.2 Turritopsis dohrnii
TGCAGAATGCTGTAAAAGGCATTCGCAAAATCTTGGAAGACAATGTTCGTTTCCCTTCTTGCTCTCCGAGAGCGTTTGATGGATGATTGCACAATTTTTACATTTTACTTTCTTATTGAGAATGGTGTTGGTAATGTGCGTCAGATCCGCTGCTTGCATATGATTATCCGGCAATGAGGGGTCAATATAGGAGGGTGAAGACACAGCTTCACCAGGTTTTAGCCGAGACACAGAGACACAGGTATTGAATGATGAACGATTTCCACTGATTACCTTCGTGGATCTTGGCAATTGTTGACATCAACCCCCTTGGAACATTGTCCTGAAAGAGGAGAGTGTGGCTTAAATCATCGAAGCAGCCTATAGACCAGTCCGAAAGGCCTTTTTCGCACACGGCACGTCAACGACTACAGAATGGAGAAGCATCGCTTGAATAACAATCCATTGTTATCAGGGCGAAGTTTAATCTACACCATGAAACTTATGAGTGGTACAACACCTACAGCATAGAATGAACACCGGGGCAGAACTACTTATGATAACATTACATATAGGTGGTGTAGAGTCAAAGCAGAGACTGACTTGCACGTTCTGAATGTACGTCCTAAGCGACTGAGATCGGGGCGTCACAATAACTTGCCAAAGAGATGAAGCTGGCGTACCCGACTGACGTTATTCAACGTGAGAGGTGTTATAGTGCGTTCACTCTAACTTGGATAATCGTTAATGATTTTTATCAGACACGTTAAAGTAATGAAACAGAACGCTTATTAAAAGTTTAAAAATCTTTTCTACCCTTATCAAGACAAAAGACGATCAATGACTTTTAAGTGTTGTGGGAATTGACGCTCAATTTCCACCAGATCGTGCAAAAGGACATTATCCAAGTTAGAGTGAACGCACTATACTACCTCCAGGCGTAACGCCTCCAGCTGCGCATATCATGGACAACTGAAACGACAACGACAG
Source organism: Turritopsis dohrnii (assembly GCA_027922465.2). NCBI lineage: Eukaryota > Metazoa > Cnidaria > Hydrozoa > Anthoathecata > Oceaniidae > Turritopsis > Turritopsis dohrnii. The sequence continues at coordinate 883,470 of BQMF02000025.1, forward strand.
TGATCGAGGTAACTATTCCATACGAGTGGGACAGTTCCACGTTGGTTCGAAGGAGAAGAGCAAAATTCAGAATTTAATACAAAGTTCAAGCTTGTTTTTCAATTCATACTTAAACGTAATTTCTTCCATGTGAGCAGACTTTTATGGTCACTTATTTTAAGTTCTTAGATGAAAAGACAAATACTGGGTTGAAACATTTGAATATTCTGTTTGACTGTAAATCCACATGTCGACAGTTTTTTCTATTTGATTTAGGTTAGATTTACCCACTCTGCTTGAAACCGTCCAGATGTGACTGAGTGATAACTACGACTTCACATCACCTTTATTTGCTGTAACATTTCAATGCACGTTTTCAATATTACTTAGCCGAAACAAGAATGCTTTCCATACACCACCCATTCTCATTTTCACTTTAAAATTCTCTTGTGTTATGATTTCTTTTATTTTACAGTCCCGAATTTTATTTTATGTTAAGTCATGATGATATCCTATTTTATCTTGAATTTTGACAAATATTGTCCTTCAATCACAATTGTTTGTTCACAATAGATCATCAAAATTTATAGATAACAAAACACAGTTAATCAAGGTTACAAGTTATTTATATCAAACTGGCAAGGCCAAGATCTTATCAAAGATATCAAATAGCTTGACTTCATCAACAAAAACCATTTCAGCCACATTCACCGAAGTGACCACCATGTCGTACACCACCACAACTATCATCTATCATCGCAGGACCACGAACCACACTATCACCCTCATCAGCAACATTATCTTTATAATGAATTTCATATTTTAAGAAAAGCTTTAAGAAATATGCTTTCGTTAAAAGGAACATGTTATTACTTTAAATAATTTTTATTGAGTTAAAATTTCTTTTTCTCTTTCTTACCAAGCACTAGATTGATCGAACATGCACATGTCTTATTTGATACCAAAACTTACTACATTACTTTGGTTTTAATGTATACAGGAAGAAAGACACACCCTTAAACGCTCCTCTAAAATGGTTTGGTTAATAGATTTCCAGTCATAAACCGGAATAAGTTAAACAAACAAGGTATTATTTGTGCTGTAAATGAATTCCTATCGTCATTGATGTATAGGAGAGAGTGCAACTTTGAGGTTTGTTTGTAAATTTAAAATATGTCCCGAGTATAAAAGTGAAAATTGTCAAAAATGTCAAGATAAGATTAGTTTAACAAGTTATGACGAACGTCGATAATTCTGAGTGTAGAGTAACAACTTCATTACTTTACACAAGTTATGACACTTATTTCTTATAGCTTTGAGAATATTTCTTGTCTTTTAGGTTGTTTTGTGTTCCAGCATCTCAAAACATATGGGTCAAGCATGAAACAATAAATAGTATTATTTTTAAATTTACGATTAAATATTTGATAAAATTTGATAAAATAAAATCCATCTACTTCATTAGTCTTCTGGAGACGTATTATGAATATCTCTTCTTGTTCATACATGATTTCATCGGTTGTTGTAATGGGGATAGAGGGTTTTTTCCAGTCCTGCTGACAAAGCTTTTCAGTTTATCAGATCACCACTATTTTAATCTTTCTTTCTGCGCTGATAAGAATAATTTAGGCCTTATTCTATATACTAATTTCTTAAAACCATAATTTTTACACTATAGACTATACTTCATACTTCAAACTATAATCTAATTTTTTTTAAATTTTTGTTTACAAAGTACGTTGACAAATTCTAATATATTTTGAGCACATCTTGGAAGAACATGACATATGTGTTCATTTAGATTAAAAATTCTCAATTTTATCTAAACAGTGCTACTGGGTCATCATGGCTTTTAATAAGAAAGTTAAAAACCTAGCTCAAGCAAGGATAAGTAGATTGCATGCATACATTTTACATTCATACCGTATAAAAATATTTGATAGTAGTTAATATAAATTTCACTTTTGCTTTTTCATATCGTCTGACTGTCTCGATGAATTGCTATTTCTTAAATCGATAAATTGCTCAGCCACAATTCAGAATCAACCCCAAACATGATCAGATACCCAGTTGGTCGAGTTTGCAGCATTTTAATGTCAATAATGGCGGTGTCATAGCTGAAGTTTAGTCTTTTCAAGCCTAAAATTTGTTCCAGACAATATTGGTCCTAAGCAAGACCATGAAACATCTGCTGATAAAAACATCATCTCTTAGATCCACTTACAGTTCTGGAGAGCATATAAACATTCAGCAAATGAACAGCATGTGAGAGTGCTTTTTACTTTAACTAGATGATGCACACATCTACACATGTCGTTGTCAATAATGATAAGACATTCGCGTTTTATATCGACAAACTGACGAGTGTCAAGTAAGGCATGATGCCACAGCACGATCTGTTATTACCCGTCCACAACTAGTCAATCATCTCCAGGTCGTCCTCCTATCACAATCGCTAGTGTAACTATTATTATAAGTAACGCTCACAATTTATTGAAGCGTTCAGCTCATTGCTAAATTTCCATAACGTAATATTATTTTTTGCCTAAAAAGATAATCCATGATAGTTAGGGGTAAATGATTAACTTCCGATGGTCGCAGACTAGGATAATGCATTATTTTCCTTTGGCGATAATGTGACTGTGTTTCAGCCAATAAACATCCACATAAACTATTGCTTTTAGTAAAAGATAATGAACTATTATATGGAGAGCTGAGGGTTGCACTATACTGATGTCAACAGAAATAAAACAGTTGAGAAATGTTTTTGGAACGAGCAGCCGTTTGTTATTAAAAGACACTCAAAAAAGTAAAGCAATTTGTGGCTCTCTTATGGAAGTTATCTTACAAGAAAACTGCTGACACACTCTTTTCTTGACCTAGTTCATTATCTTTAAAGACAGGAAATACAAAGTAGGCACGAAAAATAGTAAGGGGACTTAACACGACAAATAACAATATTTCTTAGACATGACTTTCTTACAAGAATGTCATATGATCCCAAATAAAGGTTTTGATGCATGCACGCAAACTTATATTTCCTTGTCCGAAATAAGATTTGGAAAAATTCCCAATTTCATGAATGTGTTTAGTTTGAAATACAGTAACACTGACAAGTAATGAAATATTTATTCGACATTAACGTCACAATAACGTCACGTGCCATATTTTTCCAAAGACACGTCAACAGTTCGTCTGAAAGTTAAGGTTTATACTTAAATCTTTTTCTTTCGTTACTGTAGCCATTATGGGCTGTTAAATAACTATACTTAATCTATCTTCCAAACACTGACTTTTCACTTAACTATTTGCTAAAAGGTAAAATATCGAGACTAGTATTCTGTTTTCTATACTTAGCCGTAAGTATGCGTTTTTGACCACCTGATGTGAATCCTGAATCCTTTTGTCGTCTTACTGTAGTTTCTTTTTCCATTTCAATCATCATCACTCCATAATGTGATAGCTTCAATAAAACATCAGACGAACGGCTGCTTACGCGAGCAGCTGGGTCTTTAGATCCACTTATAAGAAATATTAGCTTAAAGGATTGCTTAAGGCAAGTTATAAACATCAAATCCAATTTATTTGTTATTTGAAGAGAAATCAAAATATTTGCTTCACTCATATTCTTAGATTGTACACGATGCAAGTGTCTCAGGTAATAGCGAAGTATATTGTTGTGTTCATTGATATCATCACTACAATCCTTTATCAATAAAAAAGGTCGATTAAATGTAAAAGAAGGTGGCATTCCCAAATATGCGATGCTTGCATATAAGTGCGTAGTTTTTGGATTCTGCGGGAAGTATGGTTGCAAAGTTGACAAGACGGATGCACTTAAGCAGGGCGTGGCCCGGCAACCACCTGTAACAAATGCCTTCAGCCAATGTGTGGTGTGTTATATTCGCCTGACTGTCAGCGAAAGCCAAGTACTGACTATCTGCTTCCTCGTGACGCAACCGGTAGCGTTTGAAATTCAAACGGCTAAATAGTAGTCGGTGGGCCAGCGGGAGGGGCCATAACCTCCCAACTTTTACTTTTACTTTTAACTTTTACCTTTTACCTTGTGTAAACAAGCCTGGAAGACTCCCTATACCAGTGATCCCAACTTTCAAGTTGTGCCTCAAACTTTGGATTTGTGTCTCAAACTTGAACATGATTGTGCTCTCCTTATTGACTGGTTTTGCTATAATTGCATGAAATTGAACATTGAAAAATGTCATCTCCTTAGATGTGGCAAAAAAATAAAGAAACATTTGTGACTCTCGAAGATGACTTAATTTGGGAAGAGAAAAATTAAAACTCCTTGGAACGACAATAGACAATCAACTGGAATTTGATAATCCCGTTAGAACAATCTGTTCAAAAGCAGGACAAAAGTTAAGTGTTTTGACTCGTATGGCAAAGCAACTAACATTTCGGGAAAAAAAGAACAATTTTAAAATCTTTTTTTGAATCGCAATTGACAGATAGCCCCTCAATTTAGATGTTCCATAGCAGAGATTCCAGCAACAGAATAAACCGACTCCATGAGAGAGCTTTAAGAACAGTCTACAGAGATTATCACAATCAACCTTTGATGAATTAAGACAACTCATTCACTATGCATCATAAAAATATCCAGAAACTAGCCGTAGAAATGTTCAAAGTGATTAGAGGAATAGCTCTTAAAGCGTTTACTGAATTGTTCGAAATAAATGATCAAATTAATTACAATTTTCGTGGACAATCTTATTTTAAACTTGTAAAAAAACAAAGTGAATTAAAAGGTAAACAGTCAATTAGATATTTGGGTCCTCAAATCTGGAATATAATCCCCGACCATATGAAAATGGAAAAAAACCTTAGAAAATTTTAAGAGAGTAATAAAATTGTGGAAACCAACAAAATGCCCCTGTAGACTCTGCAGAAGATTCATTACAAAATTAGGGTTTATTTAATGTGTCATGTTTATACACACCAACGTGTTATTGTTGTTCCTATATATTCGGTGTAAATAGACATGTTTATACACACGTGTTATTGTTGTTATATTTTATATATTCTAAATATTCGGTGTAAATAGACTATTATTTTTTTAATATGTCTTACTGTAAACCGAACAGTACTGTGAACCGTTCGCTGTCGAACTGGAACCGGATGCAGACACTGATTAAGTGAGAGTTTTACATCCTGGAAGTTCAGTATGCTGGAAATGCCCGCTCTGCCATGGTCCATTTAATAACAATTAGCATGTCGAAAGAAATCAGACCAAGAAGAAAAATCTCCTATATGTATGCACGAAATGCAATATGCAAAGTAGTATATGCAGGAGTATTGGTACGCACCTAAGAACGTGTCAAGGTATAGTTGAGCAATTGCCTGAATCTAACCTTTTGCACAAATGACCTCATTACCTACTGTCTTTCGAGACCTTTGCTGGACAGCGACAACATAAGCGAGTACAACATGCCAAGGAATTCAATGAGTCGTTACCGAACAAAAGAGTTTTCGTTTGGTCAACTAACGAACTCAACGAATTGGCTAAGCGGGAAAAGTCGTTGCGGGCCGAAGGCATTGGAAAGATTAACATCCGACTGCAAGAGTCATATTTTCCCTATAGAACCAGTCAGTAACACACCTTGCGGCGGACCAACTGGCCCGTCCCGAAATCCAACTACGAGCTTTTTAACTGCAACAACTTTAATATACGCTATTGGAGCTAATATACGCGGTTGCAAAGCTGAAACTGGCTGTCAGACTAGTATCCGTATAGCAGGATGGTGGGGCGACCGTCTGTAACATAGCCTTCAGCCAAAATGTGCTGGATGCATGGATACTTCTAGCGGAAGCCAAGTACTGGATGTCTGCCTCCTCGCGACGCAACTGGTAACACCTTCACAGGTGGCTAAATGGCATTCCGCGGCCCAGCTGCTCTTGTCTCTTGAGCCAGGTCTCTTGTCATCAAGCCTGTATGGGGCTAACCACCCCTACAGGTGACAATTGCTATGGTTACGACACAAATTAACGAAGATGAAAATACAGTGGTCAAAGGTGCACATGGAAGCACGAAGGGCCAGGTATCAATAGAAACCCATTGCCACACCGTCATATACCCAGGCGGTAACAACACTTGCAAATGTGCTAAATGCGGACATACGACATCATGTAACTCCGCATTTGTGAAACACCTGCAATCACTTCACCAAATTTCAAAGAAAAGCATAAAATATGAATGCCACCGCTGTGGACTTACATCCGATAACTGCCGATCTATTGGTGCACACCTTAGATCGTGCCAGTCAAAACCTCTGTCAAACGCAAAGCCCTTCCCCTGCGAGCTTTGCGGGAGTACATTCGACACCTACGCTGGTCTGCGACTACATCAACAGAAAAAACATATCGCATACTACAACGAAACTCTGAAGACAAAAACGGTCTTCGTCTGGACTGACCAAGAGATTTGCGATCTGGCATGCACAGAGATTTCTCTATGCAAGGTAAAGAAGCCACGCGATATTAACATTCAATTGGAAAGTTGCGACAACAACCGAAGCCCACCTGTGGAAAGATGGCATCCATCTTCGTGATCATGGTAAAGCTGTTGCAGCTAATAATTTTATTAATAGTAATAATGAGTTTAATTATTTTTTAGAACGTCGATATCTAATATTTTCACTTCCGAAAACTCTGAAAGGGATGAGCCTTTGACGCATACTTCTGATAAAAATTTGTTAGACAACCTGCAAAAATTAAGAGTTAAACTCCGTTTAATCCACTGACTGCGTACCATAACATAAATAGCCTCCGATATAAAATTGTGGACCTTAAAAAAAATTAATAAGAAGATTTTGCCAGATTTGCCAATTGACAATACGAAAGAAAAAATGGGTAATCCTTAAAATCATCAGAGCATAATCAAAATTAAACAGACACAGAACCAAATGGATTTAAATAAATTTTCTTTCAAGAGAGTTAACGAAGACGAAATTAAGACACTACTATCTCAGCTGAATGTTAATGTGTCAACTGGAAAAGATAAAATTTCTGCAAAATTGGTTAAATTGGCAAGATGTTATTTAGTGAAGCCACTAACAAAGGCAATAAACATTAGCATCGATTCCAGTATTTTTCCGAAAAATGCTAAACAAGCTGCGGTAACGCCCTTAGTTAAAGGTGGTGCTGATAAGACAGCTATTACAAATTTTAGGCCAGTAACTGTGTTAAACCTATTTTCGAGGTTTTATGAGAGAGTCATGAAAAACAAAATTAATGCTCACATAGAATCAAAACTATCTATATTCTTATCCGCATATAGAAAGTATTCAAAATTTCTTGTTTCGTCTAATCGGAGAATGGAAACAAAATTTAGATCAGAATAGACATTAGTCAGTGGAAGTCAAGTACTGACTATCTGCCTCCTCGTGGCGCAACTGGTAACGTTTGATATTCAAACGGCTAAATGGCAGTCAGTGGCCCAGCCGGAAGGACCATAACCTCCAAACCTTACCTTATGGTAACAAGGCATGAAGACTAACCATCACTATGGTGGGTAAATCTCGGTTCCTAAACTTAATGACAAAAAGAATCCTAGACCTATCGATGGCGTGAAATGGAACCGGATACAAACGACGTGAAAGTTAGAGTTGTACATCCTGGAATTACTTCCGGATGCTGGAAATGTCCGCTTTGCCAGGGTCCGTTTAACAAGCACATGTGCAAGCACATGGAGAGATACCATTAGACGAAAAGAAAAATCTCCTATATGTATGCACGAAATACAATAAGCAAAGTAGTGTATGCAAGAGTATTGGTATGCACCTTAGAACGTGTCAGGGTATAGTTGAGCAACTGATCGTTTGACCTTTTGCACAAATGCCCTCTTTGCCCAAGGTCGTTCGAGACCTTTGCTGGGCAGCGACAACACGAGAGAACACAACATGCCAAGGAGTTCAACGAGTCATTACCGACCAAGAGAGTATTCGTTTGGTCGACTAACGAACTCAACGAACTGGCTATGCGGGAAAAGTCCCTGCGGGCCAAGGGTATTGGAAAGATCAACATCCAGCTGCACGAGTTCTTCCCAAATAGAACAGTGCAGGCAATAGGAAAGATCAGACAGTCACTGCAGTATCGAGACATCTATACTAGGAAAGGCGTCAAGCAGGGATGTCCTCTTAGCCCCCTGCTGTTCAACCTAGTGTTGGACCAGCTTCTACATACACTAGGAAGAACTAGCATTGGCATCACCATCGGGGAGGAGCTGATTAACTCCCTAGTCTTTGCTGAAGACCTTATCCTCATGGCTGACAGCCAAGCGGATACGGAGACTTTTCTCATGGAAGCTGCTGCCTTTAAGAAAAAGGTCTCAGTGTTAACATCAAAAATTGCGCAAGCCACCCACTTCTACCTGTAAAGGGTAGTAAGTTGAGTGTTCAAAGCAGGCTATCGCTTGAATACATGGGCATGGAATAATAGAATAGAACTTTGGTCCTATTTGGTTGGTTTCTAGGAACGAAGTAATGATTAAGAGGGACAATTGGGGGCATCCGTATTTCGTTGTCAGAGGTGAAATTCTTGGATTTACGAAAGACGAACAACTGCGAAAGCACTTGCATAAAGTGTTTTCATTAATCAAGTTAAAGGATCGAAGACGATCAAATACCTTCCTAGTTCTAAGCATAAACGATGTCGTCTAAGGATCAGCGGGCGTTATTGTACGACTCCGTTGGCACCTTACGGGAAACCAAAGTTTTTGGATTCCGGGGGAAGTATGGTTGCAAAGCTGAAACTGCAGTCAAAACGGATTTATATGGCAGGATGGCCCGGTAACCACCTGTAACACATGCCTCCAGCCAAAGTGTGCCGTGTTATATCCGCTGGGCTGACAGTGGAAGCCAAGTACTGGCTATCTGCCTCCTCGTGGCGCAACTGGTAACGTTTGTTTTCAAACGGCTAAATGATAGTCAGTGGGCCAGCGGGAGGGGCCATAACCTCCCACCCTTTTCAATCAAATCCATGAGGCTAACCACCTCTTGGATGGGTAATATCATTGGTTCCAAAAAGTAACAATAAAGACAATCAGAGACCAGCCAGTGGCGTCAAAGGAGACGATCATGGCAAAGTAACTGATGGTGAAAACAGGGTGAAGAAAGCAACTGTTAGTGTAACTAGAACGCACCTACGACGTCAGAGATGGGAAGCTCTCCAAGAGCTATGGAAAAAAGACCGAAAGGGTGCAATCCAGAAAGTTATCAAAGGAGATTTTAATATCTCCGGCGATAGCTCTTATCCTACATTAGAACGATTAGATCAGTTCTATAGGGAACGACTTGAGGATAGCTCTAGCGATCGGAATGTGGAACAGAGGGTTGATAGTAACACCAATATCAACCTTACGCCAACTACCCCAGTTGAAGTGTCCAATGCCATCCGGGACACTTATCGGGATATTGCAGCTGGCCCTGAACGATGGTGTCTTCAACACCTTAAAACCATCGGCAATGAACGCCTCTCCCGTCTCTTCAACTTTTGGTAGAGAGATGGTGAAGTTCCACCAAACGAGGGACAGTGCAGAACCACCATCCTGCACAAAAAAGGTGACCGCTCAGATCCTGGCAACTGGAGGCCTATAACAATTGGTAACCTGTTCATTAGGCTTTTCGCTAAAATCATCGACTCAAAGCTCCGGCGGCATGTTCATTTTCACCCACTACAAAAGGCCTTTGTTAAGGTCGATGGTTGCTATGCTAATGTAAAAATTGTGCAAGCAACCATCAAACGCTCCCATCGAGCGAGAAAGGAAGCAAACATTGTCTTCCTTGATTTAGTAAAAGCTTTTGACAGTATTCCGCATTCGTCTATATGGAACTCTACTCTATATGGAGTACCTAGTCATACTACTCAAATCGTTAAGAGTATTTACGCGAACTGTACCACACAAATCCGTCCTCCTGACGGTATGACAGAAACCTTCAAAACAGTCGTCAAATAGGGGTACCTCTTAAGCCCCCTATTGTTCAACCTAATGCTAGATCAACTGTTGTACGCACTGGGGCGAACTAGCATCGTAATAACCATCGGGGATGAACTAGTTAATTCACTCGCCTTTGCTGACGACCTGGTCTTAATGACTGACAGTTATGGGGATATGGAGACTTTGCTGAGAGCAGCCGCTGCCGTCTTCGAAGAAAAAGGCCTCACCGTGAATGTGAAGAAATGTGCAAGCCTCCGACTCCTGCCCGTAAAGGACAGGAAGTCGCTGAAGGTAGTAACATCAGCACATAGATCGTGGAAAGGTGAAATGATTCCACCAGTAACCTTTTCCGATCTTTCCACATATCTCGGTGTCTCGATCGACCCCCTCGGTAGCATCATCCTCCAAGAGGATACGTGGGGAGAGTGGCTGAGTAACATCGAAGCAGCACCCTTAAGGCCAGTCCAAAAGGCTATTGCAATCAAGCTGGGTGTGGTAAGTAAAATAACTGAGTAAGTAAAATAACCCAACAACTGAGACTGGCCGATGTGGGGATTGCAAAGTTGAAGGGGATCAATCGTACCGTTAGAAGCCATTTCAAACGATTTCTCCACTTGCCGGAATGGACACCGGATTCTTGGATCCACCACAAAGATGGAGCGGTTTTAACAGCCATTCAAAAAGCGATCTTGCTCATGCGTAGGAAGGCGTCGGCCAAGTTGCTCCAATCCCAAGATTTGGTTGAGCGTACGGTGGCACTCGCGGCCGATGTGTGTAATGCTAGAAAAGTGCTGAAGAAAGGCTCCTGAACGACTTCATAATGGGAACCGACTTGCACATTTTGAGCGAGTGCTTACGTTTTAAGCGGCTGAGGTCGCGACGTCACAATTAGATCTGTGACAAGCTTTCCAAAGAGATCAAGGGTGCGTTCCCGACTACCGTTGTTCAGCGTGAGAGGTGCTATTTCCTCCACCTGCAACGCTACCAGCCAGACTTGACGTGGATTAAAGACCAAGTGACAACGATTATTGAAATAACAGTGCCATATGAAAGATCAGCGACCGTCTTTGACATCCGACGACGCGAGAAAACAAAAAAGTACGAGATTCTGCATGCAAATGGGCTATGCGACACCATCATTCCTGTCGTCATAGGCTCATTAGGGACAATCGATAACAAAACTAGAAAGCAGTTAAAAGAATTGACTGGTACAGATCGAACTGCAGAACATCTGCAGATATTGACTATTAACGAAAGTGCGAATATATGCAGGCACCATCTTAGGACTTCTTTATGACCGCTATTATATAGCTTCATATACGGATAGAAAACGTTATTAACTTGTGTTAACATGCATACACACCATTCATTTATAATACGATTGAGTTACGCTTAATTGTAATTATAGAACTCCCTAGAAAAAGTACAACGGGAGACATATCTACCTGGCCAGTAAGTCAGCTGTCTTTAAATAGACAACTGCTACGAGCTTTGTCGTAGACTGAATAAAGGAATTGACGGAAGGGCACCACCAGGAGTGGAGCCTGCGGCTTAATTTGACTCAAAACGGGAAAACTCACCATGTCCAGACATAGTAAGGATTGACAGGTTGAGAGCCCTTTCTTGATTCTATGGGTGGTGGTGCATGGCCGTTCTTAGTTGGTGGAGTGATTTGTCTGGTTAATTCCGTTAACGAACGGGACCTTAACCGGCTAAATAGTCACACGATTCCAGAATCGTGAATGACTTAGAGGAACTGTTGGTGTTTAACCATTCAGAAAGGCAATAATAGGTTTGTTATGGCCTTAGATGTTCTGGGCCGCACGCACGCTACACTGTCGGATTCAGCGAGTCTTAGCCTTAGCCTTAGCCAAAAGTTTACGAACCGGTTTTCTGTTGATTTTGTTTCATTTATTGTTTGATTATAAAACTTCTGTTATGAAACGATCATCATATTGTATTATTTTTTTTTATCTCCATCGTGATATTTAAACATTCACGTTAGGTTAAATCCTTATTTTCAAGTGGTCTCGAAAAGAAACGTTTTGAGTGTTCTTTTTAAAAAACTAGCTTACGAACTGGACTATTTATTTAATGTACTTTAATGTACGTTATTTCGAAATAAAGGATTTCTTTTTATTTAACACGAAATTCGAAATCCACTTTTAGAACAAAACCTTTCTGCGTTTATGGGCGAGGGAAATACTGTAAAAATATAACAGAAAGAACGCGTGTATGTTTTGAATTTTCATCGTAGTTTTATCAACACTGCTACTCCATACTATCAGATGATTAATTATCATGCTAACTCAGGTAGACAAGTTTTTGTAACTATTTTTCGTAGAAAATATATTTAAACTTAGGACTATTGTAAAGATCATGCATAGACACTAAGTTTTATGAATTTATAAACAGGTACACTACAATCAAATAAATTAAAAAGGTGTGTGGCAAATGTTGCAAGTGCTTATAGAACGATCTCGAAAACAATCAAATGATAATATACATTAGCTGGTTACACAACCGTATTAAAGTAAGTTGAAAGTTGTTGTACTTATTTTTAAAAGTTATGTATAATGTAAAGGGCTGCTCCGTATATCCTGAAATCTTAATTTATCATAAATCAATTTTAAGTAAATTTAATATTTATCTATCGAATACGTTATGTTTTTTTGAGTTTTTGACTTTGAAAGCAAAATGGGGATTTGTGTTACAACTTTTCATCTTGAATTTTATATATGTCTGATCTTTTACAAATATATGAAAAATTGCGTTTGTTTATATAAGAATGTATTATAAAATACTCATTCAGTCCTTTAAGTTATTACAAAATTAGATCCACTTTTCACAGTGGATGTACGCTATGAAGAAGCATCATTCATAAAGTTTAAGATCTTATTCTTATACCTATTTGAACTAAGGTGATGTGAAAATGACAAGAGCATTGTAGAATAGAGACAAATATACTTATATATACTTATATAATAACCACTGAAACTTTGTTGATACTTATTTTCTAAAGTGCAATTCACAGTCTTCATAAGTGTTATTTCTTGTTAGTTCTGATTTAAACACAACACTAATCCAATACCAGTCTGGGGAAACAAAGTCATACTTGATTAAAAAAAATGTTAACACTGGATGTTGTCAGTACTGCATTCGAAACATTTTTACTTCCTTGACTTACTTTAAGCTCTTGAATGTTATCCATATGCACTCATTTCACAATGGTCATGACAGGCTTGTGGAGCATAAAGATCATGTGGCTATTGATGTTTTGAATACGGTGGCGTTAATTGAGGTAACTGTTATATTCATCTTTCAGAATCTGCATGGTAAAATCAGTGATGTAAATTTTCGGGAGCAAATAAAGAACCCACACCACACCATATAAATGCATCAACACTTAGCATGTTTGCATTGAAAGCTGAATATATCTTTTAAGAATTCTATTAAATCTACCAAAGTACTTATTGTCTTTAAAAATTGAGAGAATTGACACGAAAGTGCACTATACTTGTTCACGTGTGTGAAAAATTGCCATTGGACTCGATCACGATCACGATAACTATTAATTATGCCAAAATACACCAGGTTGACTTAGACGCCGCTCTGCAGGCAATCGATGATGGTTGCATGTACAGAAATGCTGCAGAAACATAAGATTCCAAAATCAACCTTGCTCGACAAGGTAAAAAAATCACACAGATAAAGTTGGTTGTCCGACCGCTTTAACAGAAGACGTTGAGGCCAAATTAGTAACTGTGATTGAATTTTTAGCGAAATGGCGATGCCCAGTTGATAAATGGAACTGAGGCAGATAGTAAAAGATTTCCTAATTAAAAGAAACATAGTTGTGGTAACCTTCAAAGATGACTGTCCTGGTGAGAAGTAGGTGAACGGTTTTATGAAAAGGCGCAACTTAACATTAAGACTGCCCGATAACCTGAAACTTGCTAGGGCTTCAGTCACAGAAACAGAATTGATGGTAAGAATGATACTGACATGGAAGAAAGGATAGTACATGAACACTTTTATGATATTTAATAGCTTTACTTGCAGGAATATTACGAAAACTTTCGTAAGGCTCTTCATGGCGTTCATCCAAACAGTATGTATAATTATGATGAGACTAATGTCTGTGACTATCCGAAAAGGAAAAGATAAACTTTTAGACAAACTTTTAGGTATTCTAGATTTTTATCTTCCACAATTAGTAATTTGTTCAAACATAAACTAAATATTTCTAAATTCTTATCAATAATTAGTGTAATGCTTTGTGGGAATGTCACTACGCTTTACATGCCATCAATGATTGTGTATAGAGCGAAAAATCTATATGAAATTTGGCAGAAAGATGGACCAGAAAATGCAGTTTATGCTGCCACAAAAAACGGATGGTTTGATAAAGAAACCTTTGAAAAGTGGTTTTTTGAGGTAAGTGTTTAAGGAATTAATCACAGTTCTAATCTCTTACTTTTTAACTTATTTTATATAATTTTACTTTTACTGTATTATATTTTTATCTTATTTATTTATCTATTTTATATATTTTAACAGGACCTTATTGAAAACAGTGTATATTTTACTACTGAAAATGCAAATCCTGCATAAATATTCGAAATAATAATAATAATAAGGCGGAGAATACCACTTAAATTTTAAATTTCCTTCTAAGCTTGAATCTAAATTCCTGTTATTTTAAATTTCTGTCAAAAGCATCCAGGGTAAAGATGGACCATTCGCGCTCATAGGGAAAATCTCGGAGCGCATTTTTCCGAACCAGTTATTGCCTACAGTGTCAAAAATATTAGCTATAAGATTTATAACGATGCCTACGAATTCAACACATTTTTGCCAGCCGTTGGATGTGGCAGTCTTCAGAGGAATGAAGTGCAAGTGGGTGAAGGTTGTAAGAGACTGGAGGCTGCTACAATCCAGTCACATGACATGAAAAAGATGTCTTTCTTTTCAGACAAAACCTGGTTTTGCTGTAGATGCAAACTGTACCAGCCAAACGAGGCAAAAAATTCAAGTGTACCAGCCAAACGAGGCGAAAAATTCAAGTGTACCAGCCAAACGAGGCGAAAAATTCAAAGTGTACCAGCCAAACGAAGCGAAAAATTCAAGTGGTTAGCCTCTGCGATGAGTGCGACCGGGCTTTTTACCTTTAATGTTCCGGTGTTGTGTATGGGAAGGAAGCATCGATGCTCTTGATTTTATATGTGATTTGTGTTGAATGTTGTCATAAATTTATGTCTTAACAAAAAATGAATTTTCATCCAACAACTGCTGCTTCAACTATTTAATGAAGAGCCAATAATTGTAACATGATAAGCCCTAATTTTCCTTTTCTCCCTTACATGCGGATTTCAAAAGACAACTGCATTATCAAAGGTAACGAACTGTTTAAGTAGAACTCAAGCTTACATCATTTACCAAATATCAAAGTACCAAATGAATGAGGTTAATGACTTGATTGGCTATAAGTCAACAAGCATCAAGGAAAGACGAGAAATGTCTATTACCTCCTGGTAGACGAGAAATGTCTATTACCTCCTGGTAGACGAGAAATGTCTATTACCTCCTGGTAGAGGGCATTTTCTATTCACGTAACAGCGTAATTGGAGTGCTTCAACTTACGATATCAGAAATGTTTTATCGTCTATACGAAAATTGGCAAATCTAGTTTTCTGAAATGATTCCGTTACTTTACTAAAAGTGATATGATTCCGTTGCAAAGCGTCAAATGGTACCATTAAACCTTTTTATTGAAGTTGTTGCAGTTAAAAAGCTCGTAGTTGGATTTCGGGACGGGCCAGTTGGTCCGCCGCAAGGTGTGTTACTGACTGGTTTGTTCTTCTTCGCAAAGACTGCGTGTGGCCTTCACTGAGTGTGCGTAGGATTTACGACGTTTACTTTGAAAAAATTAGAGTGTTCAAAGCAGGGTATTGCTTGAATACATGAGCATGGAATAATGGAATAGGACTTTGGTCCTATTTTGTTGGTTTCTAGGACCGAAGTAATGATTAAGAGGGACAATTGGGGGCATCCGTATTTCGTTGTCAGAGGTGAAATTCTTGGATTTACGAAAGACGAACAACTGCGAAAGCACTTGCCAAGAGTGTTTTCATTAATCAAGAACGAAAGTTAGAGGATCGAAGACGATCAGATACCGTCCTAGTTCTAACCATAAACGATGTCGACTAGGGATCAGCGGGCGTTATTGAACGACCCCGTTGGCACCTTACGGGAAACCAAAGTTTTTGGATTCCGGGGGAAGTATGGCTGCAATGAGTCTAGGGGATTGAAAATACCATCATTAAAAAAGTGTCGCTGGTGCGGTACCTCTGCAGAAACGGACTTGCACATTCTAAGCGAGTGCTCGCGATCTAAGAGGCTTCGCTCCTCGCGTCACAACGCCATCTGTGGCAAAATAGCAGGGTTGATTAAGACCACCAATCCAGAGGACGAAGCTTGGCGGGAGAGATACTACTCGATTGGATCGAGACGGTTCTCTCCTGACATTACATGGCACCATCAGCACCAAAAGATCGCAGTTGAAATTACGATCCCGTATGAAAAATCGGCCGACGA